>JAYKKM010000263.1:1922500-2522500 GCA_035772405.1 Chrysogorgia sp. JL179-B06
GCTTATATGTCTTTCAATATGTTCAATCTCGTTTGAGTTCATTTTCAAATGTTTTTAGAATATTTTACGGCTTATAAAACGCATTTAAGACTGAAATTGTGTCGAGCGGTCCATATGGGCTCATGCGGACCGCTCGTTAGCCAATCAGAAAGCAGGATTTGGTAGGATACGTACCGGAAAAAACAATGATATTTCAAAGAATATTGATATTTCAGAGAATATTGATATTTCAGAGAATATTGATATTTCAGAGAATATTGATATTTCAGAGAATATTGATATTACTGAGAATATTGATATTTCAAAGAATATTGATATTTTTGAGAATATTTATATTTCAGAGAATATTGATATTTCAGAGAATATTGATATTTCAGAGAATATTGATATTTCAGAGAATATTGATATTTCTGAGAATATTGATATTTCTGAGAATATTGATATTTCTGAGAATATTGATATTTCAGAGAACATTGATATTTCAGAGAATATTGATATTTCTGAGAATATTGATATTTCAGAGAATGTGTTAATATACACACTGCTGTAGTGAATGTGGGAGAGCTCGGAGTAGACAGACGATACATGGACGATCGTCAAGCTCGTATCCTCAGAAAAATGATTCTGAGTTCCGACGATCGTCCATCTGTCTACTCCTAGCTCTCCCACATTCACTACAGCAGTGTATATATTAACACATCCAAGCATTACTGATATATAGTGACTGCCAGATAGGTAGTACATATATCAATCGAACCAGTACATCATTGTAACCTTCGCTCGCCATCTAAACTCGGTGGCTCAATGGTTAGAGCGTCTCACCGGCAATCAGAAGGTTCCGGTTCGATTCCTGTCCGGAAATCATTTTTCTGAGCATACGAGCTTGACGATCGTCCATGTATCGTCTATTTCAGAGAATATTGATATTTCAGAGAATATTGTTAGGAAAGTCACGAAATATGGTTTCATTATAATTAACGCAATGATCAAAAGGTTAAACAACATGTTTAGTACAGCAGGAGTAGACCTTTTTCGTACAGTATTTTTAGTTGAGTATTTTGGTTGAGTTCATCAAAAATATGTATATACATGGCTTCGCTAGCATGTATTTATTAGATTCGCTTTCTTGTTTAATTTTTTGTGTAAAGATGAACATATTTCATGTCAATTGCAGTTTATTTCACGGTGTTCATACTTTGTTGTTCCTTCATAAAGTTTTCAATTACTTGTTTCATGACTGTTTAAGTCCTCTGACTTTTTCATTGTTTTTGTGTGTACCTAGCTCGAGTCTGTATAACAGAATTCGTTTTCTGAATGTTTTTTGTCACTCAAGATTTTAACTGAGAAAAATAAAATCATGAGGCAGAACATGTCCACCGCCGTGCAACTAAGATAATAGCGACCTTAAGATCGACGACGGGGAGGCACGACGGGGACGGCAGCGGCCGAGAAAGACTAAGTCGAGTTAGCCGTCACTCCCGCCAAATTTGAAACTTAAGATACGACTGAAAACGACGACGGCAGTGAAAAACGTAAACAAAGGATGTGTAGTTTTAAAGATACGAGAAATGCTCTTGTAGCAGGCTATGATGATGGCATTATTGATGATGACGATTTTGTTTTGCTTTACAATGCGTATTGTTCAAAAAATCCAGAGTTTCCTTACGAAGATTATGAAAGATTTGACCTAGGCGAGCTTGATGACGCTGAATGCAAAGCTGAATTTCGCTTCAATAAAACAGATATTCCTCTTCTAGCTGATGCCCTTCGAATACCAGATAAGTTTGTTTGTAATCAAGGTACAACAGCTGAAGGTATTGAACGCCTTTCTTTGGTTTTAAGACGACTTTGTTACCCATGTCGTTACTCTGATATGATCCCACGTTTTGGACGCCCAGTACCGGTTCTTAGTATGATCAGTAACACTGTTATTGATTTTATTTACAACACTCATCACCAAAGGATAACTCAATGGAATGCAGACTTGCTTAATTCCTGGAACCTGCAGCAATATGCTAACGCTATACATGCGAAAGGTGCAGCCCTGGAAAATAGTTTTGGGTTTATAGATGGCAAAGTTCGACCCATATGTCGTCCAAGAAAATTGCAGAGGATTGTTTATAATGGGCATAAGCGTGTACATGCCTTAAAATTCCAATCAGTGACTAACCTAATGGCATTATAGCAAACATGTTTGGACCAGTAGGTAAGTATGCCCAACCAAGTTTTGCCATTTGATCATCCCATGCAATACTAAACATAGACATTTAACTTTAGAGGGGAAAAGACATGATGCCAGTATGCTTGCATATTCTCAGCTGTTAGATAATCTCGAAAGACATGCATTTTCCCCAACTGGCCAAGCAATGTGCCTTTATGGTGATCCGGCGTACCCTCAGTGTATCCATCTCCAAGCACCCTTTAGACAAGCAGTGCTTACCCAGCCGATGAAGGATTTTAACAGATCTATGAGTGCTGTACGTGTGTCGGTGGAGTGGCTGTTTGGGGATATCATTAATTACTTTAAATTCATGGACTTTAGGAAGAATTTAAAGATTGGTTTAAGTGCAGTAGGGAAAATGTATATTGTCTGTGCCATAATTAGAAATGCACTGAGCTGCCTCTATGGAAATCAGACTGCTGAATATTTTCAATTGGATCCACCTTCACTCCATGATTACTTTGCTTGAACTATCAACTAATTTCTGTTTAAAATGCAATAGTGATAGACTAATTATTAAGCACATATACTGTATATCATTTATGTAACAAGGAGAATCAATTCATTTGCTTTTGTTTACATATGGAAAATGTTATAAACCATACAAAGAGCTAGTAAAGTTTGTAGGGTTAGGGTTTTTTCCATCAATGAAATTATAAAGCAAACTGACTTGAATTTTTTAAAAAAAAAAGAATTGTGAAAACAAAGAATCATGAAAAATCACTTTGGCTAATTGTTGCATATGTTTTCACTCATTTTAGGGATGGACTATTATATTTTTCAGGGGTGAGTAAATACCAAAAAATAAATCTGCACAGGAATTAAGTATTTAGGCAAGGGATTAGGTAAAAATATGCTCGACCTGTCACCAGCAGACTAGCCACATATATAACTTAAGTACTGAACTAAGGTGTATAAGTAATATGGTAATCTAAAAAAATTCAATACCTAATCTAAAAAATAATTTACACTGCTTTTTTCCAAAGCTATTTTAGAGAATTTTTAGCTGCAGTGTTGGTAAAGCAAAGATTAATGTTAATTAAATGCCAGAATTTGCATGACAAAACATTTTCATTTTTAAAACTGGTACAATAAAGCATCATTAGATTTGGTGTGAACAGACTATTGCTTGCAATTCCACAAAATAATTCGGCGTGTGATTTAATAGACCCAACAGTGAGGATAAACAAATATTTTGTTAACAATCGATGATTTTACATTTATTTTTATTTTACTTTTCGAAGCCACAATGAAATTTAAAAGCAACAAGTCAACAGTATGAATGGGAGCATGGTTTAATTTCCTGCACCAATAGTGTCACAATACATTTAAAAATACATGTATAACAAACGAAACGATGTGTATAATTTTAGAAATGTTAATACATATATTAAACAAAACAAATGTTCAAAAGTCAAAACTTGCCTCTGTTGTTGTTGATGCTTACTGCTTCTTAACTATAGAAATTAATGCAAGCACAAGTTCATTTTGTTGTTTAGTTTGAGAAGCCATTGTGGATTGAAAATCGCGTAATTGTTTCTGTTGTTGTTCTTGCTGAACCAGCATCAACTGCATCATGTTATTATGCTTTTTTTCTTCAATCTCCAACTGCTTTCTTTTCATTTCCAATTCTTTTCTCAATTCCTTTTAAAAAATATTTTTCTCTTTCAAAAAATCCAAAGCATCATTACCATTAGATCGCTTTTTTCTTGGTTTTTGTTCATCGTGATCTGACAGCGACATCTTTCGTTTCTGAGTCTGCCCAAGTCGCTCCATTGCCTTTGTCCGTATATCCACGGCCTTCTCTCGATCCTCATTTTCCGCCTTTCTTTTCTGGTCACAGCTTTCCGTTTGCTCTGACTCGGACGCCTCTTCTTTTTCTATAATTTCTTCAAGGGCATTTTCCGTGGGTGTCATGTCCGTTTCAATACCACTTTCGCTTTTCTCTTTTTTCAGTTTTGTTCTTAGATCCTTAGCAAGATTGTTGTAGCGGTCTCTGACGGCTCTCTTGTCAACTTTAAAGTAGATTTCTTGAATATTGTTGAGGTTCTTAGCCACCTGTTCCCACTTTGTACCTCTAGCCACGGTTCCTTTCTTTGTCCCTGTAAAAGGGTCGACAAGGAGAATCTCCCTGCACATCATTTCATCGTGCCCAGCACTCCATACCATTGGTTTCCTAGTATTAAGAAACGAACTTTTAGTGTTACAGTACTTTTGGGTTTTGTTTGGAAAAAACCCATACATTTTACTTACGAGGATCTGTTCTTTTTTGCACAGCTGGGCTCTGGTGGAACTGAAGTAAAACTCGTGTTCGAAGTCTGAAACAAGAAAATATATACTGTATTAAACCAGAATTTTAAGTCGTAATTAAACTGAATAAAGAAGTTACGACGATGAAAATATGATCTAATAAGATTACTCTTTCTACGTACGGAAAATAAAATCGGTTTGAACATTTTATCAATAGAAAAAAATATGAAATACTCACGTTCTACCTGCGACGGCAAAATGCGGATAATGGCGTCCTCGGTTTGACCAAGACGGGGAAGTCGTGCCGCCAGACATGCGCAGTTGAAAAAAATACGGCAAATTTACTTCCGGGCCCCGTCGTCGTCGACCCCCGTCGTCGATCTTAAGGTTGCTAATATGGTCTTTAAGATCTACGACGGCAACCTAGGACGGCGACGTCGTTCAAACAAAATAATCTTTATGCGAAACAAAAAGAATGAATAATTTTTATTCCCAAGAGTAATCTCAACGCCGTCCTCGTTCTGTTTACAACGCCACTGAGAACATTTTCACGTCTTTAGGACGAAGGTAACTCGTGGAGTGATGAGAGCTGTTTCTTAAGACTGACTTAAACGCAGACACTACAATCGTTTAGTTAGAAATACTGAAGCGTTTTGGAGATCATAAAACAAACTTTGAGTGTTAAATATGCTAGTCAATCGACCGTGATTTTATTCAAATGCTAAAATTTGTATTTCTTTCACCGCCATCGCCGTCCTAGGTTACCGTCGTAGATCTTAAAGTCAGGTTACGAAACGACGACGGAAACGTCGACGCGACGTCTTGGACGAGCAAGGAGATGGGGCGACGTCGCGTCAACGTTGTCTCTAAAGTTGGATTACGAATTTTCGAAAAAGGCGGTAACTTGGCCGTAGAGGAAAGTAATCATGGCAATATCATGGCAAGTTTTAAATAAGTTAAAGATGTAATTTTATATAACTGATATCAAAGGCTGATATAAAAAGGCGAACTTATATACGGGCTTTCAAAAGCAGCTAACCTTCACGAAAACCTTTTATAAGAATAAAATATCCAACGTTTATCGCTAGACTTTAGATGACTATTGCGAACCACTTTCTCGACGAAGCCGAAAGGTTCAGTTTCCCTTAATATAGCAGTTTCTTGTCTTTTTCGTTTGTTTAACGAAGCGAGAATGTATACAGGGTGATGTATACGGGCTGGCAAGAGAGGCGGCAGGTGGTAAGGTCACGATAGTAAAGGGCGGCGGGTTGGGAGAAAAGGTGGAAAGGAGGGAAAAGTAACACGTAATCCTAACCCTAAAAAGAAGAAAAGTTAATGACAAAATGACGTCCCATCAATTTCATAGATGGAAACTAGTGTTCGCCATTTCTCTCGTGGTATATTATTATTTCGTACTCAGTGCTCGTCCGCTTAAGTCGCTGGGTTTTGTAATTTGCCGTGGCTACGGTGGCCAATAAGGGTCATTCACACACAAAATCCGGGAAATACTTACCTAAAACAGGTTTTGTGATTGGCTATATGGAACAAAGGTAGTTTATAGGGTTAGGACATTGGTTTCTTTGTGGTTGATTCTATTGTTTTGTTGTTTTAATCAACCAATCACAAAACTTGATAGTATAGGTAGGTGGCGACCCACAATAAAGTTACTTGAAACTTTTCGGAACATCATTTTGACTTGTTATATCCATGCTATCCGAAACATCCATAATTTAGCTCACTTTTTCGACTGAACGTCAAAACGGCGAGAATGAAGTCGGGGCCATAGAGATCATAAATAAAACTAGAGGCGGAATCCAATCTTCATTTCAGTAAATCCCGGGTAACCAATTGAACGCCGTCATCTTGTATAAATTGGCGCAAGATGCACACCCGGATATAAAAATACGGTGATTGTCGTGAAGTCAAAGGTCGCTCGCTGTTTTTCATATCTTTTGACAGTGTAGAAAACGAAAACCGTGTTGTTTTTTCGAGGTTTTTTTCAAGTTGTGTTGAAACTGCTCATGTGCTAATACACCTTTTTTCGGAAATCAAACCAGCCATGGTATTTTGTAGACTGCTCAAACGGCTCGCGCCAGATCACGCCAAATCACGTCAGCTGACTGCTTTTATCTTTTTTCATGCCCCAGAAATCGCCAAAGAGCTAATAAGCCTTTTGAATGGTTTGTTTCCAATTTGTATTATATAAAACAAATCAATTCCATTTTGCCGTTGTCTGTTCAGTTATAGACGTCATACGTAATGTTAGAAACATTAAAATTCTCCTCCTACTTGTGGTCTAGGCAGAGGTCTGGGAGCTGGTAATTGTACATCCGGGTGGGCTATTTTGTCTCCAACTGAGAAATGGCGGCGGCCAATAGCGCTCCGTCGAGATGACGTCAGTACCGATGTTTGTCCGCTTTTACCCATAATTCTTGCGGCCATAACAAAAGAAATAGCTCATTTGCAATCATTTGTGAGTCAAATTTGGTTTGTTTGTCCGCTTTTTGAGCTATTAATAGCAGCCAGACTCTACGCTATTGGCTACCCGATTTTCCTCAAAGTGCCCCCTCTAGTTTTATTTATGATCTCTATGGTCGGGGCCGTGACGGCGACAACGTCAACAGTGGCGCTGTCATGCGCAGTAACAGCTCGGGGAATTGGAGACTTCCGGTTAACGTCGCGTCGAGGTTGCCGTCGTCATTTCGTAACCTCCCTACTCTGTCCTTACGCGAAAGCCTGATACTTTTTAAAGAAGGGAGTCATTGTACAAGTGTTTCTATAAGAACAATAGGGAAATGCAAGTAAACTATTTGTTTTGTTGCCTAAACCAGTACAGCATCAATGATTACCAGAAATTAACGACAAAATTACCTATTCCGTACGTAATTCCGAGGTTTGACAACTTGGGCCTCAAAATCCCCAAAGAAATGTCTCCACCATGAGTACCTCACTATACAATAGAATGACCACCACGCTTCAATCGTTTGGCTTCGCGGGGATGATACACTTTGGTTTGAAACTTTGGATTGCTGCAACTAACCCATTTTAAGTTCCCAGGTCCGTCGCCAATTCCCCAGGGCAACCTCCGTGTTCCCTAACTGTCTTGAGGGAAAATGACGCTGTATTCTCGGGTAAATTGTTTGATCGAGTAACATTAACCACATTATTCATATACTATAACCATCGATACAGCTATACACAGGGAAAACCCATGGTTTCATCTTGTATATCCGTCGACGTGCCAAGATTTGGACCAGAATTGTTGTACTCCCTTCTTTCGAGTCCGTGAGGCTTTCTTAACTCACATCCTTCTGGATCTAATTCTTTCAGAATATCCTGAACAACTATCCTTGGCACTCCTATCCCTTCTAGTTCTAAAGTATACCATACTGTTCGATATCCCCCAATGATCCTGGTCCATTGAGGATTTCTTGTACACGTTGTCTGACAAGTTGAATGTTTGCGTCGGTGAGGACTGTTATATCTTCACTAAGTTATCGAAGAGCAGTTAAACGACTAAATATAATTAGTTACGGCATTCATTGGTTCATCTGTAAAATCTTCGGATACATCAGATCGTTTAACTTCGAGCGGAATTAAATGTTGGATTACTCTTCTAATGATCACTGGCTTTCTTCCACCACTCGCAACCTTGACTCTTGCAGCACGAATCTGTCCGTCCCTTCCTGCCAATAGTTCTTCGACTCTTCCTAGTTTCCAGAAAACTCTTTTCGTTGAATCAGACTTAATCAAAACTATGTCTCCAACCGATATGTTAGCTTTGTTTGACTTTACTTTTCCTTCAGACTTGACAATGGCGTTTTCTCGAAGATTGAGTAGATATTCCCTTTGCCACTGACTGGTAAATTGTTGGAGTAGCTTTCTTTGATGTTTGGCTCTTTTCGTTAAGACGTTGTTGGCACTAACAATCTCAAAATGTTCACTGTTTGGCATGGATGTAATTCTTCTGCCGTTGATCAAGTGGGAGGGTGTGAGAGGATGGGATACAGATTCGTCGTCATCGTAGACATATGTGATTGGTCGAGCATTCAAGATTCCCTCGATTTCGATTAGAACAGTGTTCAGTTCATGATACGTTAATGTTGAGCGGCCAACAGATTTCTTGAGGCATCGTTTTACTCCTTTAATTAACCTTTCCCAGAACCCACCCCACCACGGGGCCTTTTCCACGATGAAAGACCAAGTTACGCGATTATTAGCGAAATGACGCAACACCTCCTCGGAATGTGATAGGGCTTGTACTTCTTTGGACGCGGACCTGAACGTTTTGGCGTTGTCCGATATGAGCGTGTTTGGTAGTCCTCTTCGACTGGTAAACCTGCGAAATGCCATTAAAAATGATTGAACACTCAGTCCTTCTGTAAGTTCCAAGTGTACTGCCCGGGTTGATGAACATGTGAATAAACATACGTATGTTTTGGCAGTTTCTTCCACATTGGTCGAGGCACTTCCTTTTGATTGGCGAACATACAAAGGACCAGCAAAATCTAAGCCAGTACAAGTGAATGATGGATCTGTGGACACCCTTTCGCTAGGCAAATCAGGCGTAGGTGGAGGTTTGAACGATGGACCTTCGTGCTTTCGACAGTTGATGCATTTCCTCAAATTTCGCTTGACAGCTGCTCGGCCTCTTAACACCCAAAATCGTTCTCGTACTGTCATCAATGTTTGTCGAATTCCAGAATGCTTAATCTTCTTGTGGGTATCTTGGATGACAAGATCGGAAAAGTGATGCTTTGATGGAAGCAAAATTGGGTTCTTGCAAGATTCTGAGATCTCAGCGTTGTTGATCCTGCCTTTACATCGCAATACATGTTGATCGTCTAAGATTAACCCGAATTGGACCACATACGATGGTGGACAACACTTGCGATTGTTCTGAAGAAAATCTAGTT
The DNA here is from genome assembly GCA_035772405.1 of Chrysogorgia sp. JL179-B06. Lineage (NCBI taxonomy): Eukaryota > Metazoa > Cnidaria > Anthozoa > Scleralcyonacea > Chrysogorgiidae > Chrysogorgia > Chrysogorgia sp. JL179-B06. Next base: position 1,931,888 of record JAYKKM010000263.1, read on the forward strand.
CCTTTTCGAATGACGACATTTGGACTGTCCTTATCCACATTACTTCTGCTTGACTGATCTCGGTTGCCGTCAATTCTCTGGTTGTCGATTTGGCCGACGACTCTCCTCGCACTGTTCTCCCGAGGTTCTGAACAAATCGTAGTACGTAAGCTGTGACTCGTAGTAAGTGTGTCAAAGTGCTGAAAGAATTGGAGTTGACAATTTCGTCCAGATTAACCACTGGTATTCGTTGATCAAGACTGGCAAAGGAATGAGTGATGGTCTGAGGATTCTTTACGATTTCTTCCATTGCTAAATCTGGAATATCTTTACTTGCTAGATTCACGGGCCATTCTTCGTCAGATCGAGTAAAGAATTCCGGGCCATTCCACCACACATTATTTCTTGAAAGTTCCTTCCCATTCAACCCACGAGAGGGCAAGTCCGCTGGGTTTTGTAGACCAGGACAAAATCTCCAATGTTCTTTCTCCGACAGTTGGCGTATTTCGTTCACTCGGTGTTGGACGTATTGCTTCCAATGTTTATTGTTTCTTATCCAATATAAGGTCGTGATTGAATCCACCCAATACATAGTTTGGACACCTTGAAGGAGCGATAACGATCTTCGAATGGATGCTACAAGTCGTGCAAGGATGAGAGCTCCGAGAAGTTCCAGACGTGGAATACTTTGCTTCTTTATTGGTGCAACCTTGGTTTTCGATGCTATCAGGTTGACTTCAACATGGCCATTATAGTAGGTGGATCTTATATACACAACAGCAGCAAAGGCTTGGTTCGAGGCGTCACTAAATCCATGAAGTTGAATGTTGTTAGGCTTGCTTCTCACATCAAAATAGCATCTTGGTATTCGGACTTCTGCTAGATGCTGCAAATCAGACACGAAAGAGTTAAACTTCGCACGTGCTCTTCCTTGTAGTTCTTCGTCCCAATCGACCTTCTCGCAACAGATCACTTGAAACATGATCTTTAACCGGATGGTGAATGGGCTGAGAAATCCCAACGGGTCGAAGATCTTGGCTGTGAGCTTTAACAATGCACGCTTTGTGATGGCTAGGGACCTTGCATAGGTAACTAATTCGTCGAAATTAAAGAACAGTTCATCTGAACAAGTGTTCCAATTTACTCCTAAAACTTTCACTGACTTCTCTTTGGCTGAGTTGTTGCATCCGATTGTGGATTTGGTGTATGATTCATCATCAGTAGTAACTTTCTTTTGTGGTGAGGTTGGTGTTTCTTCGCTGCATTCTGACTGGTTGATAGCTTCCATGAGGGAGGCGGAATTAGAATGCCACTTTCTTAGATTGAACCCTCCTTCGTTCATTACTTCTTTCGACTTTCGGTAGATATCGAGGGCTTCGCTGTCGCTGGTAGCTCCAAAGAGGAAGTCGTCTACATACAAGGACTTCTTAATCAGTTCAACAAGTTCTGGGTATCGATCTTTGTACGAATTTAAGTGATGGTGGATAGTTGCTCCAAGAATCGCTGGCGATGGGCGTAAACCAAATACAAGGCGACAAAATCGTAGGTGTTTGATCTTTGAATTCAACTTTTCTGGCTCTTCTAACCAAAGGAAACGTAGAACATCACGGTCGGTCGAGTTGATTCCTACCATAAGGAAAGCTTTCTCAATGTCAGCTGTCACTGCAACTAAATTCCACCTGAACTTTATGAGCACATCGAATAAATGGGGTATGAAATTTGGGCCTGTTTCCAAGAAATCATTCAGCGAACATGCTTCACTGTCCGACTTAGCCGATCCATCGTAAACAACGCGAAGTTTCGTAGTATCCTTATCTTTACGGACAACTGCGTGATGAGGCAAGTAATGTACCGGAGGCTTCGCTTTATCACTCGCTTGTTCTTGATTCAGATCTTCTTGCGGAACTTCTTCGATTACTCCTTTATCTAGTTGTTCTTGAATGGTGTTGTTGTACTCTCGAAGAAGATTGGGTTCCTTTCGTAGCTTGTATTGCATAGACTTTAGCCTATTATAACAATGATTGTAGTCAGTTCCGACAGTTATCTGCTCTTCCTTCCACGGAAGAGATACTTCGTAGCGATTATCCTTGTAGTTGATGTTCTTCAGAAATGGCGTTGATGGCTGATCGATGTCAGGATCGTCGATTTCTCGTAAGCCAAATGATTCTGTTTCCCAGAATAGTAGTATAGAGAGTGGGGGTACGAGCCCAATCGATGTTATACGTGAATATAATTACCAAAACATCACCAAATTTGTGTCAAACCACGGCTCGACAAAATTCGCTGTCATTTTGGTAATTCTATATTCACGGAAAACATCGAATAAGCTCGTACCCCCACTCTCTATACTACTATGGCGGTCGTTAATCAAGCTAGACACCCCTCACGTTTTCTACTCAATTGATGTCAAACACACGCGAGACCAACGAAACAATACCAAATTTATACCAAATCACGATTTTCGCTAAATTTGGTGTTATTTCAGTCATATTTAAAAAATAGAATGTGCCGCTTCGTCATTTTCGCATTTTTTAAAAAATAGAGAGTGTCGTTTCAACATTTTCACATATTTAAAAAATAGAAAGTGCCGCTTCAACATTTTCGCATATTTAGAAAATAGAAAGTGTCGTTTCGTCATTTTCGCATTTTTGTTTGACAAACTTCGACCGACGCGTTCTGCTGTTGTCTCAATTCACGCGCGAAAAAAACCCACTAGATTTCGATTCTAGTGGTGGTGTTTATCCAAATGGATAGCGAAATGGCGCTCTTTTAATTGGTCAATTCACACCAGCGTCCACAACAAATGTTTTATCCAAACAAGTATCCAAATGGATAGCAAAATGGCGCTCTTTTGATTGGTTAGCAACGTTGACTAATTTACATACTAACAGGTGGCCGGTTGTTTTGCGAATTAGTCGGTTTGTTCACTATTTTCAGTGTTTATCACCTCACTTCTAAAATGGTGATCGTACACATATTTCGACGTTGTGATTCCTCCCGACAACAAGCCTAAGAAAGGTACGTACGGCGTCACAATCGCGACAATGCTTTCAACGTCTTTCTTTAGTAGCGAGTCTTTTTGCAACTCATCATTTAGTTCGTCAGGGTTCTCAATGGCGTTCAACCCATCTAGTAAGCTAGCGAATTTGCTGATTAGTAAGTCAGTGAGAAAAGCGTTTGCAATTTCCATTCTCTTCAACTCATATTGGCGCCATATCTTATCGATAACCTTTGCGTACGCTTTTTTAATGTACGCTTCAGATTGGCTTACCATACCATCACCAGACAGTCTAATAAGTTCGGCTCTCCTAACGTCAATGTCGTCTTCCACAGTCGAGGCACTAGCGGCTTGAGTATCCTCAACTAGTTCCTCAATCGTGGGATTTTCTTCACTTTTGCGTTTCACCATCACGCTATTACTTATACCCATATTTTATTGCGGAATAACAACTTCGTGACTGTATGGATAGCGCAGTGAGATTTCGAGTCTAGCGTACTTATGATTTTTTAATGCGGTCACAATCGTCGACGCTTCTTCTTTGCTAATGTGTCCAAGGTAATCGTCAATAACAACCTTCATATCACTCCTACTCGGACAGTAAAAACAAACGAGCTTACTAATGTTTTCTCTGTACGGTTTTGCGATCGACGTCAGCTGTTGTGTGATGACAATAACGCTCAACATAAAATGTCGCGCGCTAAAAGCCAAGTTGACCAATTGACTAGTCCTATTCTTGACGTCCTGCCCACTTGCGCAGTCGTCCAACACAATCAGAGTGTTAGTGCCTTTAAAAGTGTTCGTTACACACTTGAGAACAGCGTCGACATTGTCTTGTGCACAGTCTATCGCTAGCACGTCAGAGTCACGTACATATTTCCAATCTTGATACGCTTTGTTCCACTCGAAAGTAGGGCAAATCAACACAATGTAGTCAAACTTACCGCGATACTCAGATTCCAGTGTGTTGAGTAAATAATGTGTCTTACCACAAGCTGTCATCCCAACAATTAGCGCGTTAAACGGAGTTTCCATTAAATTGCGTTTGATTTAATACTGGATTGATTGCAACCCATTGTTCATGAAGTTGACTAATCCATCACTCATCACGAACACCCTACACATAACATTTGCAGTCGTCGCTTTCTTAGTGATCTCAAGAAGCACGCCAGATTGCGTGTTCACAATTTTCTTGCCAGTGGCGACGTTGCGATTATCTTGAACGCTCCTCAAGTCAATGACTAACGCAAAGCCATCTTTATAGAACTTCTGTATGGTCATGAACTGAGCGTGTTCTTCACCCAACCCAAACAACCGTTTTGCTTCTGCATAGAACTTCGACTTTGGAATGCCTTGTGAGTACACGCTATTTGGCACACCTTCAATTGTGACTCTAACACTCTCGATATTTGGGTAAAGAAACTCCTCACTGTCTGCTCGCACCTTATTCGTGAATAACAACACAATTGCCTTCATGCTTTTTCTCGGTAGATTAACATTCTCGTTCACAATGGTTGTGCCTTTATCCCATTCAGTGGTTTTCATCAACGTAACGTGTTCGTATGACAAACTACGACCACTTGCATAGCCCGACGCTATTTCATCAGAGAGCTCCTGGTTATCAATCGTCTCATACTCAAGCTCGAGGTTCTCCAGAGTGTATCCACCTACACTCTCATTGGATTGTGCCACCATGATGTCTGTGGCCTTCGGAAGTGTGATCACATACTGCAAGTTGTTATTCATGCTAAAAGGAGCGTACAACCCGTGGTCATTCATGATCTTGCCGAGCTTTATCCGCTGTTTCGTTCCAATCACACCAAACATCAACGCGTCACTAACTTTAGCAACGTTCCCACTTGTCGCACCACTGTCATACTTAGAAATTAGCTTTCTCAAGTTTTCAGAGCCAACACCATAGTCAATCATTTGGTCTCGCGCAGTAACACTCTCCCAAAGGTCGCGATAAACACCAGTGTAATTTTCCCCATTGTTGTCATACACAGTTTCCCCAGCTAGTCTCACAACAAGCTTCTCACAAAGTAACTTGCTCACATTATTCAAGAACCAACTTTTGTCGTTCGCATTCTTAAAGTCGAACACTAGACCTAGCGATCCAGGCACCAAACAGCTACTAACCTTGAGCTTCGGTACATCAATGTAGAGTTCCTCACCAGGACTGACTTTATTAGGGTTCAACGTGATCACATGCTGCGTTCTCACCCCTCTTATGACGCCCATGGTCGCTCGTCTAAAACCGGGACTCAATTCTGCTGACGTGACGTTCATATACTTTACACATATTTTGTTATCTTCGAAGCTGAGACCCTCAAAGATGAGACTACCGTTTTAGCTTGTAATAGTCATAAGCGAACCACGCAAATATCACTGCGAGTACCCACAGATTTTGAGCCAACCAAGCGAGACCCTTTGCACCCAACGTCAACGCATTATAAACCAAGTTAGCCAACCCAACAGCCCATGGACCCATCTTCGTTATCGCGTTCTTAACAGCCTGCGCAAATGACCTCGTGGCCATAGCGCCTTTCACAACAGCGGACCTCCCAGCGATAATAATAGTTGTTATAATCCCAGCCACTGAAATTGCCACAGCGCTCAACCCAACCACATTTTCTTTAGCCCATTCCTTAAATTTCTGAAACCTGTCAATGTCGACTTCTTGTTGCTCTCTAACCTCTTCTACTTGTCGCTGCCCTAAAGTTACGTATTTAGCTCGCGTAAGTCCAATCACTCTTTCATGTAGATCAACATACTCTTCACCCTCTGCAATCGTAAGGTTTTCTCTATCAAGCTCCACCAATCTCCCATTCGTCTCATCTATCGTCTCTTGAAAGTGGTCTGCCTGCACTTGCAGTGCGCCATCATCACCCACTCTTGATTCACGCAACACACCATCACTTGGATTAAGCACACCATTCAGCTCGCGGTTTTCGTCTGGTGATAGCCCAGGTATGTCGACATAGCCCACTCTTGTCTCAATTACTGGGAAGTCATCCGGGGTTACTTCTGTTGTGACAGCTGTTGTCTCTGTATTCTCAGGGATTTGACTAACTAACTGTCTGAACTGTTCAATCGCGTTTTTACTACTCGCGTCTTTACTGTAGATCAAGCCTTTTTTCCCAGGTATTAGAATTCGTTTGGGTTTTCCATATTTACCATCTTTGTTTATCGGTTTGAAAAGAATAGCCCCTGAGTCCGTAACCCACGACCTGTTGACTATTTTCCTTGACGCGTCGTCACGGCCGAGTCCCTTTTTGCTTAATTTACGTATTTTCCTATTTATTAGCTTGATTCTTTTTACATTGTTTTCTGTTAGCTCTTTGTTTCCAGGCACCAAACAGCTACTAACCTTGAGCTTCGGTACATCAATGTAGAGTTCCTCACCAGGACTGACTTTATTAGGGTTCAACGTGATCACATGCTGCGTTCTCACCCCTCTTATGACGCCCATGGTCGCTCGTCTAAAACCGGGACTCAATTCTGCTGACGTGACGTTCATATACTTTACACATATTTTGTTATCTTCGAAGCTGAGACCCTCAAAGATGAGACTACCGTTTTAGCTTGTAATAGTCATAAGCGAACCACGCAAATATCACTGCGAGTACCCACAGATTTTGAGCCAACCAAGCGAGACCCTTTGCACCCAACGTCAACGCATTATAAACCAAGTTAGCCAACCCAACAGCCCATGGACCCATCTTCGTTATCGCGTTCTTAACAGCCTGCGCAAATGACCTCGTGGCCATAGCGCCTTTCACAACAGCGGACCTCCCAGCGATAATAATAGTTGTTATAATCCCAGCCACTGAAATTGCCACAGCGCTCAACCCAACCACATTTTCTTTAGCCCATTCCTTAAATTTCTGAAACCTGTCAATGTCGACTTCTTGTTGCTCTCTAACCTCTTCTACTTGTCGCTGCCCTAAAGTTACGTATTTAGCTCGCGTAAGTCCAATCACTCTTTCATGTAGATCAACATACTCTTCACCCTCTGCAATCGTAAGGTTTTCTCTATCAAGCTCCACCAATCTCCCATTCGTCTCATCTATCGTCTCTTGAAAGTGGTCTGCCTGCACTTGCAGTGCGCCATCATCACCCACTCTTGATTCACGCAACACACCATCACTTGGATTAAGCACACCATTCAGCTCGCGGTTTTCGTCTGGTGATAGCCCAGGTATGTCGACATAGCCCACTCTTGTCTCAATTACTGGGAAGTCATCCGGGGTTACTTCTGTTGTGACAGCTGTTGTCTCTGTATTCTCAGGGATTTGACTAACTAACTGTCTGAACTGTTCAATCGCGTTTTTACTACTCGCGTCTTTACTGTAGATCAAGCCTTTTTTCCCAGGTATTAGAATTCGTTTGGGTTTTCCATATTTACCATCTTTGTTTATCGGTTTGAAAAGAATAGCCCCTGAGTCCGTAACCCACGACCTGTTGACTATTTTCCTTGACGCGTCGTCACGGCCGAGTCCCTTTTTGCTTAATTTACGTATTTTCCTATTTATTAGCTTGATTCTTTTTACATTGTTTTCTGTTAGCTCTTTGTTTCCAGGCACCAAACAGCTACTAACCTTGAGCTTCGGTACATCAATGTAGAGTTCCTCACCAGGACTGACTTTATTAGGGTTCAACGTGATCACATGCTGCGTTCTCACCCCTCTTATGACGCCCATGGTCGCTCGTCTAAAACCGGGACTCAATTCTGCTGACGTGACGTTCATATACTTTACACATATTTTGTTATCTTCGAAGCTGAGACCCTCAAAGATGAGACTACCGTTTTAGCTTGTAATAGTCATAAGCGAACCACGCAAATATCACTGCGAGTACCCACAGATTTTGAGCCAACCAAGCGAGACCCTTTGCACCCAACGTCAACGCATTATAAACCAAGTTAGCCAACCCAACAGCCCATGGACCCATCTTCGTTATCGCGTTCTTAACAGCCTGCGCAAATGACCTCGTGGCCATAGCGCCTTTCACAACAGCGGACCTCCCAGCGATAATAATAGTTGTTATAATCCCAGCCACTGAAATTGCCACAGCGCTCAACCCAACCACATTTTCTTTAGCCCATTCCTTAAATTTCTGAAACCTGTCAATGTCGACTTCTTGTTGCTCTCTAACCTCTTCTACTTGTCGCTGCCCTAAAGTTACGTATTTAGCTCGCGTAAGTCCAATCACTCTTTCATGTAGATCAACATACTCTTCACCCTCTGCAATCGTAAGGTTTTCTCTATCAAGCTCCACCAATCTCCCATTCGTCTCATCTATCGTCTCTTGAAAGTGGTCTGCCTGCACTTGCAGTGCGCCATCATCACCCACTCTTGATTCACGCAACACACCATCACTTGGATTAAGCACACCATTCAGCTCGCGGTTTTCGTCTGGTGATAGCCCAGGTATGTCGACATAGCCCACTCTTGTCTCAATTACTGGGAAGTCATCCGGGGTTACTTCTGTTGTGACAGCTGTTGTCTCTGTATTCTCAGGGATTTGACTAACTAACTGTCTGAACTGTTCAATCGCGTTTTTACTACTCGCGTCTTTACTGTAGATCAAGCCTTTTTTCCCAGGTATTAGAATTCGTTTGGGTTTTCCATATTTACCATCTTTGTTTATCGGTTTGAAAAGAATAGCCCCTGAGTCCGTAACCCACGACCTGTTGACTATTTTCCTTGACGCGTCGTCACGGCCGAGTCCCTTTTTGCTTAATTTACGTATTTTCCTATTTATTAGCTTGATTCTTTTTACATTGTTTTCTGTTAGCTCTTTGTTGGATGCTTTTAGCTCACCCAGTCTTTTCTTAATTTCCTCCTCCTCTTCAAAAGCTAGACTGAAACTTACGTCATTGACGTCACCATATGACTCCTGTTCAACAAACTCTACTGTTGGGACTTCTGTGTTAGTCCCCCTTATTGTCACCGTTTTACCATCGTCAGTGTCAGTAAATGACGTCTCTTTTTCTCGAAACCTTCTCTCTTGCTCCTCCTGCAATCTAATCACTCTCCCAAACAATTTTTCATACTCAACGCGCTCAACGTCTGGCATGTCACCGCTGGTGTACTTATCGTCAAGTAAATTGTAAGCTTTAGTGATACTCTCAAGTTCGACATCTATTTGATCATCAGTGTAGGCTCTACCAAGGTTCTCCATCTCGATCTCGTCGTAACCTTCCCCACCTTCAGCCATATTACATTAGCTCACATTTTGAATATCACTTTCTGGTATCCATGAATCACGTTTGCTTTTAGTTTAAATAATTGTACGCAAGCCACGCGAATGTCACCGCAAACACCCACAGATTTTGAGCTAGCCAGGCGAGACCCTTCGCACCTACCACCAGCGCGTCATAAACTAAGTTAGCCAACCCAACAGCCCATGGACCCATCTTCATTATCGCATTCTTGACAGCTTGCGCGAATGACCTTGTGGCCATAGCGCCTTTCATAACGTTAGTCCTCCCAGCGATAATAATAGTTGTTATAATCGCAGCCACTGAAATCGCTAAAGCACTAAACCCAACCATATTCTCTCTAGCCCACTTCTTAAACTTCTGCAATCTGTCAATGTTGACTTCCTGTTGCTCTCCAACCTCCTCTATTTGTCGCTGTTCAATAGTTTTATCTCTAGCCCATTTCTTGAACTTCTGCAATATGTCAATGTCGACTTCTTGTCGCGCTCTAACCTCCTCTATTTGTCGCTGTTCAATAGTTTTATCTCTAGCCTCTTCAAGTCCAACCACTCTTTTAAACAAACCAGCGTACTCTCGCTCTTCGTCAGATGTGAGACCACTTTGGTCAGCTTTTCCATCAATCTCCGCCAATCTTTCATTCGCTTTGTCTATCGCTTCTTGAAAACGGTCTGCTAGTATTTGCAATGCACCAGTGTCGCCTACTCTTGACTCAGACATCACACTCTCACCTGGATTGAGCGTGCTACTCAACTCACGGTTCTCGATTGGTGTTAGTCCAGGTATGTCGGCGTACTCCGCGTGTGTGGTGTCTAACAATGGCGCACTCCTCGCGACGTCTTCGTAGTCTTTTGCGTTGTCATTAATCCGCGTCTCAATATCACTAAAGGCCTCCTCCATGTGTTGACGCATTCTTCTACCACGTTCAAGAACCAGCCCACTCCTCACTTTAGTTAGTCTAACTCTCTCGCCGACTGCGACGTTTGGGTTGTCCCAAGCTAGTTCACTATCTTGAGTGGCTTTTTCAAGACTATACTTTAGTTCATCGTCAGTGACATCTTTGTATTCATTAGAGCTCTCCATCTCAAGGTTGTCGAGACCACCTTCAGCCATATTACATTAACTCACATTTTGAATATCGCTTTCTGGTATCCACGAATTATGTTTGCTCTCATAACCTAACCATTTAACCAGCGCCATCTTCTTCCCCCTGACTTTCTTTCTTTTCAACACCTTTTCAACTCTGTACACGTCGTCACCATGTTTCTTATTGACCAGCGATAATTCCTGCTCATAAAACTTCCCAATAATCTGTTCACCACTTATGTCCTCAATTTCGTACACATTCGGATCACCACGAATAACTTTCACCACTTTAAACAGCTCCTCAGTGAAGTTGGCTTCATAGCCCTTTGTGAACACACTCTTGTATTTACTAATTCTCACCGATTCACCAACCTTAAACTTTGGCAATGGGTTGTCTGCGAATTGGTGACCAAACAAAGTGGTCCAAACTTCACCCTCATTTGACTTATCGACATCCTTCGGTTTCATCATAATGCTTCGGTTCACATTGCTATTATAATTGCTCACAAACTGACCCAAAACGTCAATCCATTTGTGCGTCCCACGGGTGTAAAAGTACTTCCACATAATGCTCTTGAGACTTCTGTTAAAACGCTCAACAACAGCGGCCTTTTTATCACTCTTAGTGCTGAAATATTCAACACCATGTTCTTTCAGCAAACTTTTCACACCAACGTTGTAGAATTCGAGTCCATCATCAAATTGTGCTAACTTAGGCGTGGCTCCAAACCGATCTTTAAAGTCGCTCAACAACTCTCCAACAGCCTTAGTCATGTTCTTAGTGTCTTTTCTATAAACCGCAATGCCAAAGGCGTACCTACTTAATATTTCAATACCTGTTAGTATCCAATAATACCCTCCATTCTGTTTTGAGTACTTACTCATGTCCACTAAGTCCATTTGGAGCTCCTCACCAAGAAACCCAACAAAAGTCGCACGGAACTTATGTCTCCTCACAATGGGTTTGTACCTAGTGTAGGTGTCTTGCGCTGTCAACCATTCTTTCACTGTTTTTCTAGTCACTTTCAATCCGTCTCCCAACGCGCGTTGATACAACCTCTCTGCACCACTGTACCCCGTCTTGGGATTATAATAAATGTCTCTCAACCCTTGTTCTGTCTCCACACCAAGCTCCATATAATTCACACAATATACAGTTCCAATAGCACCGCGCCAATTTTAAGATTGTCGTTGTTTGGTTTGACACGAAATGTCATACTTGAGTAAACACCTTTTTTAATACTCACCTTGGACTCAATGTCCACATGACGTTGCACTGACCCCTTCAAAGACTGTTCAGTGGGTATTGGTAATGTTATGATCACATCGCTGCGCTTCCCATCAATACCTACGTTGCTTTCAGGGTCAACAATATCACACGAAACTTCTACGTACTTCAGTCCTCTGTACATGTCGACCTCGTTTGGGCTGATGTGCCACTCCTTCCCTTGGATTAGCGTGTTTTCTGCAAAGCCAAGGAGAGGTCCAACCCCCAGCAATCTAAACGGGGCTACAGTCTTTACTCTACAACCACCAGATGGGATTTTCTCTATCTCAAGACTTGGTACGTTTGGTCTCATGTCGGAAACCTGGAGCTTCATGTACTCAACCAACGCGTTGAAGTTGTAGTGTCCCTGAGGCACTGAGAACCGCAAAAGACTACCGAGGGAAAAGTCGATTGTGTTCGCCAGTACGTTGTCGTAGTCCCAAAACACAGTGGCTGTCTTGACCATAATGTATGGGTTATCGTGCGTGATCATCACACTGTTGTCAAAGGACACAACTTTTTCTTCACCTTCAATGAATACCGTCAACTTTCGCATTGTGTATAACATACGGTACATTATATATGCAGAAAGCCCTTCACGACTACTATGGGAAGTACTACAAACGTGCGATGGCGAACACATCGAAGGCTACACACGACGCAAAGGCATGAGACCTCATCAAAAAGTACCCCCACGCCACTTTAAGCAAATTCGAGTTCGATCCAAATATTTCACAAGACGGTAATATCCTAGGTGTTGACGTGTACTTCAGAAACAACGACATCCTCAGCACAGACATAACCAGCACAACCTTCAAAAATGATAAGAACATGTGGAAGTGGCTACACAATAGTAAGTTCCCAATAATATGGCAAGGCGGTGGAACTATCCAACCACTACCAAAAGGTCATAAGAACCACTGGGGGCTTTGGGATGGTTATCCAACAGAAAATGTGTTGAATTATCCAGTGAATAACTTCAAAGTTTTTGTTAACCAAAATAGTTACTTCATGTCAAAGCTACCAACCCTACAAATCACCACGTCAAAAACCATGTCGAAGTGGGACGACAGCGAATCTTACTACCGCGTTGTGTTTGCGACGTATTGTGCAAGTTTCTGCTGTGGAGTCTCACTGCAACATTTATCAGTGTCACAAGAAGTTCACCCTGTGGTCACAAGTGTGATGAGATTTCATGTGTACTTCACCATTAGAAGACTTCTCAGAAGAATGGAGGGTGGTGAGACCATGAAATCAATAAGTAGAGAATTCAACGCTTCCGAATTGTATGGTAAGATTTCTAGGATTCCCAGAAAACATTACTACCAGAATAAAGTCCTGAGCGATGGCACTTTAGGTGAATCCAGAGTCTTCACACTCAACGACGTTCAGAACGACTATAAACGATACGTCGCGCGATTGTCAGACGGTTTTACCAACATTGGGTTGCAATATCTAAATCAGAGCATAGAAGCCTTCGTGTACTCCACACTTGGTGCGCAAGCGAGAACACGTGTGTCAGTCGTTGGTGGTTCTGCAGGAAGTCTAGAAACCCAACAAGAGTTCCGCAAGTTGTTTTCTGACAGTGTTATCAACTATGACGTATCGACATGGATTCTCAACATGAATAAATCGATTAGAGACACCAACGTTGTCCAGAATCTCGCAGTGTCGCCAAGTACATGGTTAATGCCAAGTAATGTGGTGATACTCAAGAATAAAATCGCTGGGTACAACAACTTATTAAAGATTGCCACAGAGTCCATGAGATTTGGAGTGAACACTCGCTTGAATGCAACAACACCAACGATCGCGGCTAAAAAAGTCCACCAAGAAAATGTGGTGACTAACTTGGTACCACCCGTGAAGAAAACAGTGGTTACCACCAATCAAATAGCACAGACCACCACAAGTAAGTCAGACACGACAACGCTAGCGATAGTGTTAGGGTTCTCAGCAGTCTCTGGCTATCTACTAACCAAATACACCTTGAGGTAGTAATGAGTCTAAACTATGGGTATGAGTCTGACGACCCTCACGATAAAATACTAAAGAGAACGAAAAGACATCTGGACGAAGATCCCAAATTAAGTGCGACCGGTGGAAGGATGTCCGGACTAATAGACATGCAAGGCTCAGCAATAAAAAACGTAGCAGACCCAGTCGATGACTCAGACGTCGCAAACAAAAGAACTCTAGAGCAACTACTATCAGGTTTCCTCAAGAGTCAGTCCTATAATGTTGTGTTCGACTTCAACGTTAACACGCACGCCTCGAAAAACGTGGAATTTCACACCAATGGTTCAAACAAAGTGAAAACCATTGGTGAAGCAAGTAAATTAGTGCAAAACAACCCAACTTATGGTCCTATTATTGGCGTTAACGGTGCAGGCCATAGTTTTCTATCCCCTGAGTTAACACCACTCCCACTTGAGTCAGGCCTTCATTTTAACTGTCCGAGTATGCAGTGGTGTGATCTCTCCATTTTTGTTGTTGTGCGGTTACCTATGAGAGCCACAGGGTCAAATTGGGAGACAATTATATCAAACGACGACGGTCAGTGGGATAAGTTCATAGGGTACAAGACTGGTATGACTAATGGACTCGCGTATGGTGGCAGCAACCCAGCAATGGAGAGCATATGCACTATTCCAAGTGGTGTTGACCTCACAAAAATGCATATGATATCAATACACTGGCAAATGAGCAACTCACATGTCAGGGTCAATAACATCAAGTCAACTGACTCAGACTTCATAGCGAACATGAAGAAGATAGGCACACCCTATGGAACGATTTTTGGAATACATCGACCAAGAATACCACTCGCACCCTATATGCGTACCCATCGTTGATAGAATTCTACGGTGTGAAAATTGTGAGTGGTTACATGGCAAACCGAGACACCATAGTCATGGGTGGAGAAATGATGAAGGAATATGGTATAAAGTAAATGGGAGCATGTATTTCGAGACCTCATGAAATATATAAAATAAATAAGACGACTGACCACATGTTCAAAGCTGGTGGGTCATTTGGTCGCGGTGATATAACTCTCGAGCTCCACGCTGAGATTGGTATGAGGTCTAAAAAGACTTACGGCAAACCTATTATGTTACCAGAGTCAGACACTGTGGGAGTGGTAGGAGACGTGACCTAAGTTAAAATGGGTTGGTCTCAGCTTCGAGGATCTCAGCTTCGAAGATTTAGAAAGCTGGTTCGTAACATTAGAAACTTTTTCAGACGACGTAGCAAACCGAAGACTAATAAAACACATCTGATGCGTTGGTATACAACAAACCAGATCTATAAAAAACCTAGCGCCCACATCGAGTAGTTTTTTTTGTGGGAGACTATATAGTGATGACTTCCATGGCACTTCAACTATTTGATTTCGATGGTCACCAAATCACGACGGTTATGAATAACGGTGATATATGGTTCAAAGCGAAAGAAGTCGCGAGCGCTCTAGGTTATGCTCGACCAAAAGATGCAGTGCACGACCACGTCGAACCTGACTGTAAAATGAAGATGGAGCAGACCTCGTTTATCAACGAACTTGGGGTCTACTCGTTGGTGTTCTCGAGTAAAATGGAACGTGCGAGACACTTCGGAAGGTGGGTGCACTCAGAAGTCTTGCCAAGCGTTACAAAGACTGTAGCTGACGTTGGTCTCAAACACAATCAGTTTAAAATGATCACCGAGTTCGATCTTCACACGAAAGTCGTTGGTTTTCTTAGGAAATACTACCCAGAAGCTATTTTGATAGCCGCTTGTGGTGAAAATCAAGACACTTCGAGTAAAAGAATAAATTCGTGGAAAAAAGGTTACCAACGTGGAACACCTGATTTGATTATTGCCAATGCAAACCTACAGCATAGCGGGCTTGTGATTGAGTTCAAGAACCCAGGTGGCACAGGTAAGACATCCAAAGAGCAAGACTCTCTGCTACTCAGATATAAATCCGCTGGTTATCTAACATTGTTGTGCGACTCGTACGACGACGCTATTACTGCAGTAATAAAATATTTCTTTGACATTGGGTTTCAATGTTCCCAGTGTATTCGTAAATTTAAAAATAAAGCAGCGTTAAGTAACCACGAGAGACATCACTGTGTGGTGCGCGACTAATGTCTATGCGTGTGAAAAAAATGTTGTCTCAATGACATTGGGCGCTTCATGTGTCCAATGTCAGTAGTATAGAAAGTGGGGCTACCAGCGCATTTTTCCATTTTTTCATGCTTCGCAATCAAAATGTAAAAAAATTCGCTGTTAACCCCACTTTCGAGACTACTAAAATGGGACGAGATAAAATTCGTTAGAGTGAGACACGTCTTAGCTATTTGAGACGACTGAGAAGCCGCAACTCTCTTTTATGACTGGTCATCCTTTTCCCCAATACAGTATGTTTAAACCTCTCGTCTAGTTCATCACGTTCTAAGCTAGTCTTAGCGAAGAGTTGTCGTTTGATCTCTCTAATCTGGTAGATCCATAATAACTCTTTGTTGAGTCTCGTTGTCTTTTCCTCCACTGACTCACTACGTTCTACACTGCTATCCAAGGATATAGCGATCATTACTTTGTATGATCGCTAGAGCCTTGGAGAGTAGTGTAGAACACGGCGATACAAGGACGGTCTTCCAAAAGTTGGATCCATTAGGAATATACACAGTTTGGAAAAGTGTGGTGGGACCTGTTAGTAGACAGTGTCATACCCTTCTTCTTCGCTAGACTCAGAGGGTTTATAAGAGTGGTTGTACACGTGCTTACCAACAGTGACTCCACCAGATAAAATACCGATTAGTGGTAAGTAGGGTCTTACTTTCTCGACTATGCGATATACGTCACGTTTCAAGAGCTCGTCTTTCTTTAGTTCGTTAGCTAGCTCTTCAGGGTCTTCGATAGCGTCGAATCCTCCAAGAGTGCTACTAAACTTGCTAATAAGTAGGTCAGTCAGGAACTCGTTAGCTTTCTGCGTCCTTTTACGTTCGTACTCGACGTACAGTTTGTCTATTACTTTGCTTGACGCTTTTTTGATGTAAGCGACTGATTTGTTCAGTTCTCCATCCTCAGCAAGTCTAGTCAGCTCGTCTCGTTTTTTGTCCACATCAGTTTGTGGGACGTCGTCAACTTCCGGTATGTCGTCGACTTGTGGTGCGTCGTTTAATTCTTCCGAAATATTGGATTCTGCGTCTTGTATCTCTTCAATGAGATCGTCAATTGGTTCAAGATTTTTTGTCTTGCGCTTTGGCATGTCCTATACTATACGATATGTTTTGTTTTCGCGGAACAACTACTTCGTACGAGTACGGATGCCTTAGAAGTATCTCCAATCTTGCGTACTCGTTGTCTTTCAACTGTTATATTATTTTCTCAATCTCCGTTTTATCAACTCCGTTGAGATAATCGTCTGCGATGGTTTTCATATCGTTTCTGTTAGGGTTGTAGAATGTTACTAACTTTGAGATGTTCTCACGATATGGTTTACTAATTGAGGTTAGTTGTTGCGTTATGACGATTGTGGACAGGTTGTAGTGTCTAGCACTAAAGGCTAGTTTGACTAGTTCGCTTGTTCTGTTTTTAACGTCCTGCCCACCAGCACAATCGTCTAATATTATCAACGAGTTGGTGCCTCTGTAGGTCTCGGCTATGTATTTAAGAATTACGTTGACTTTATCCTGCTCACACTGAATAGTGACAAAGTCTGGGTCTCTCAAGTATTTCCACTCTGTGTACGTTTTGTTCCATTCGAATGTTGGACATATAAGAATGATATACTCGAAGTGATTCATGTATTCTTTCTCTATCATATCCAGTAGGTAGTGTGTTTTACCACAGGCTGTCATACCAACAATTAGCATGTTAAAAGGCGTTTTCATATATAATACTACATGTTTTAGTATTGGATTGATTGCAGATCGTTGTTGATAAGGTTTACGAGTCCGTCGGAGAGTACGAATATTCTACACATGACGTTCGCTGTTGTAGCTCCTTTATTGATTTCCATCAATATTCCTGATTGAGTGTTCACAATCCTTTTTCCAGTGGCGACTTTCACGTTATCTTCGATAGATCTAAGGTCAACAACTAAAGCGAAACCGTCTTTGTAAAACTTTTGGACAGTCATATACTGGTCGGAGTCTAGTCCTTGCCCTAGTAGTCTTTTCGCTTCTCCCCAGAGTCTTGATTTCGGTATTCCTTGACTGTAGACCATATTCGGCACACCTTCGATAGTGAGTTTGACTGACTCTATGTTTGGGTAGACGAACTCCTCGCTGTCAGTTCTTGTTTTGTTTGTGAATAGTAGAACGACAGCTTTCATCGATTTTCTCGGTAGGTTAATATTCTCGTTTACGAGTGTGGTTCCTTTGTCCCACTCCACAGTCTTCATTAGTGTGATGTGTTCATACGATAGAGATCTACCTGATGCGTACAGAGACGACACTTCGCTAGCAATCTCTTGACTCTCGATAGTTTCATACTCTAACTCAAGGTTCTCCAACGTGTAGCCAGCCACAGCTGATCCAGATTGAGCCACCATAATATCAGACGCTTTAGGTAGTGTGATTATATACCTGAAGTTGTTGTTCATATTGTATGGTGCATATAGACCGTGATCTTCTAGAATCTTGTCGATTTGAACCTTTTGTTTGGTGTCATGGATAGAGAACATCAGACCATCGCTAACTTTTTGCACGTCTCCACTGGCAGCGCCACTGTCGTCCTTTGAGATTAGCTTTCGAAGGTTCTCGTTTGCTATACCATATTCGACCATCTGGTCTCGCTCACTGTTAGATTTCCATAGGTCTTTGTACGTACCGATGACGCTTTCACCACTATTGTCGTACACGGACTCACCAGCTAGTTTTATCACCAGTCTCTCAAGTAGTAGTCTCGAAAGGTTGTTAAGAAACCATGATTTAACGTTCGAACTTTTGAAGTCGAATAGTAGATGGAGACTGGAGGGTATCAAACAAGTGTTACCTTTCGTTTTCGGGATGTCGATGTATAACTCCTCCCCTGGATTGGCTTTGTTGGGGTTTAGCGTTACAACGTGACGGGTTCTTGTACCTTTGATAGCGGATATTTCGCGACGTCTATATCCAGGAAGCAACTCTTTTTCACTAGTGTTCATGCTATATCATAACACGTGTTTTATTTCCTCTGTTTGTACTGATCGTAGACGAACCAAGCTAGTGCTATCGCTAGGATCCACAAATTAGACGCTAGCCAAGATATACCTGCAGCTCCCCACTTTAACGCAGTCGCCACCACGTTTAGCAGTCCAGCCAGTAGAGGACCAGCCTTTGTGGCTAGATTAGCTATAGCTTTCCCTAATTTCCCAAGTGCTTGACCACCTTTGAATACAACACTTCTAGCAGATATTATAATTGTGGTGATAAAAGAGGCTATGGTTATTCCTAAAGCTGAGGCACCTAACCAATTTTCCTTAAACCACTCCTTTATTTTTTGTAACCGAGTAATGTCCTCTTCCTGTTGTTCTCTAACCTCCTCACGTTCCAATTGGTCTAAGGTTCTATCCCTAGCTGTCTTGAGACCTGTCAATCGTTCATTCAACTCGAACTCCTCTGTAGAACCAACTTCCTCTCTGTTGAGAAGGTCCACAGTCTTGTTAATAGCGTCCTGAAAATAGTCGGCTTGCGCTCTTAGAAATTGTGGTCTAGTGTCTGGATCGATTGTATCACTTGAGTTTAGGACGCCTCTTAACTCGCTACTTTCTTTTTCTGTTAACCCAAATACGTTATCTTGGTTCGCTTCTGTTTCAATTACTGGGAAGTCTTCACTTGAAACTGTGGTGTCTTCTGTTATATCGTCAGTTGTTGGGGTGTCTACTGTTATAACGTCAGTTGTTGTTGTGTCGGAGATTTGTTCAACTAACTTCTTAAACTGCTCAATCGCACTTTTACTTCTACTGTCTTTACTGTAGATTAAACCGTTTTTTCCAGGTTTTAGTATTAGTTTAGGTTTCAAATATTCACCATCTTCTCCTACCGGTTTGAAAAGAATAGAACCTGAGGGTGTCACATATGACCTATTGACTATATTCCTTGACACGTCGTCATGACTGAGTTTTTTTTTATACAATCTATGTATTTTTCTATCTATTAGGTTGGTTCTTTTTACACCATTTATTACTAACTTTTTGTTGTCTCCTTTTAGTTCTTTCAGTCTTCTTTTGATTTCATTCGCCTCTTCAAAAGCTAAATTGAAGCTCTCGTCGTGGACGTCACCATATGTCACCGGCTCAGCAAACACTACTGCTGGGGCGGTGACATTACTACCCTTACTAGTGATTAACACTGTTTTCCCATCTTTTCCGCCTGTGAATAATGTCTCCATATATCTGTTTTGTACTCTGTGTGCTATGTCTCTCTTCTCCATCTCTAGTTCCACCCTAGTGATTCTGTCGTGTATACCACTATATTCTTGTCCTGTCTCATCTCCTGTGAGTGTATTATTGAGCATGTCGAACTCTTCTTCTAACTGCTCGTCTGTATACTTCTCAAACTTGTCACGGTCTTGCATTTCGATTTCATCAAATCCTCCTTCAGCCATTATATACTACTCGATATTTTGAATATCGCTTTCTGGTACCCACGAATTGTGTTTACTGTCATAGCCAAGCCACTTGACTAAGACCATTTTCTTACCTCCCACCTTCTTTCTCTTCAGTATCTTCTCGACTTTGTAAACATCGTCTTTTTTATCAACAGCCGACAACTCTTCCTCGTAGAACTTACCAGTGATGGGTTCCCCTTCATGGTCCTCTATCTCGTACACGGTAGGGTCACCACGCACAACCTTTGATACTTTGAATAGCTCCTCGGTGAAGTTAGCCTCGTACCCCTTTGCGAATATGCTCTTGTACTTTGATATCCTGACAGTCTCACCTACTTTGAACTTTGGCAGTGGGTAGTCACCAAAATGGTGTCCAAACAGTGTCGTCCATACTTCGTTTTCGTTTTTCTTACTAACGTCTTTAGGTTTCATTATAATAGTACTGTGTTTGGTATTGTTGTAATTCTCAACGAGCTGGTCTAAAATGTCTATCCACTTGTACGTTCCTTTACTGTAGAAGTACTTCCACATAGACGTTTTGAGTGTTCTGTTGAACCGTTCCGCGACTGCTGCCTTTTTATCAGAGTTCGTGCTGAAGTACTTTACGTTGTGTTTATCCAACAGATCCTTCACACCAACGTTGTAGAATACCTTACCGTCGTCGAACTGAACCAGCTTTGGATACTCACCAAATCTAACCTTAGCCTTCTCCAGTAACTTTGCGACAGCCTTAGTCATGTTTTTCGTGTCTTTCCTATAGACAGGTATTGCGAAAGCATACCTACTAAGGATCTCAGTGGCTGTTAGTATCCAGTAGTACCCATTGTTCTTGTGCTTGTACTTACCCATATCGACCAAATCCATCTGTATCTGCTCACCCAGATAGTCAACAAATGTTTTTCTAAACTTGTGTTTCTTAACAACTGGTTTGTACCTAGTGTACGTGTCTTGAGATTTTAGCCAATCCTTTATCTTTGCTCTACTAACGTTTAGACCGTCTTCTTGTGTCTTTTGGTACAGCCTCTCAGCAGACTGGTAACCAGTTGATGGGTTGTAGTAAATATCTCTTAGTTCTTGCTCTGTGTCCATATACACTACATGATGTGTAAATCTAACAGCACCTCACCAACGTTAATACTGTTATCGTCCTGATCTGTTATCTTGAACTCTAGTTGGTTGATGACTCCTTTGTTTATTGGGATTTTCGACCCAACACCGAAACGTTGTACAGAGCCCTTTAATGTCTGTGTGCTAGTTATTGGCAGTACTGCGATACAATCACTTTTGCTACCATTAACTATGTTATTAGATCTGTCCACGATACTAGACGTTACTTGTATGTATTTCAGTCCTCTGTTAACGTTCACAACGTTGGGACTGGTTTTTGTGGTGGCTATTGTAGTGGTTTCGTCAAACCCTAAAAGTTGTCCAAATTTAAACAGTTCTATTTGTTGATCAGTTGTTATCGTACACGTCGAGTCATATCTGTTAGCTACTAGCTTGACGTCTCCTAACTCTTTCAAGTCGTCGGCGATCATTTTAAAGGTGTGGTACCCAGGACTAAAAACGTGGTCACTACTGTCGTAAGTTATCTTGTTGTTATCTGTGGTTACGTTAACGTAATCCCAAAAGATGGTTGCCTCCTTCACTAGTAAGTGAGGGTCTAAGTTAGTTGCTAGAGTTGACTCTGGTAGGTCTACAGTTTTCGTTGAACCATTAATCAATACTACCACTCTCATATAACGTACGGTATGTTATGATGGATGCTTTCAAAAGAAAGTATCCTTATGCTGACAAGAATAGGTTTTTTCTTGACGTTGACGACAATATGCATATGCATATATTCTTCGTGACGAAAACTAATATTGGTGACGTTAGTGTAGACTCGAGTAGGTTTAAGAGTAACCCGGAGTACACTAAGTATCTAACGATAAACAAACCAATGATAGTTAACCAGAAAGAGATAGCTAACGCTGTACGTGTGGCTAAGCTGAATCTAGTCAAAAAGTACCCTCACATCACTTTGAGCAAGTTTGAGTTCGATCCAACTGTCTCACAAGATGGTGAGGTTAATGGCGTTGACATATATTTTAGAAACAACGACATCATAAGCACTAACATAACTAGTGATACCTTCAAAAACGATAAGAGTATGTGGGTTTGGTTGCACAACAACAAGTCTCCAAAAGGTCACGACGACAAGTTTCCAGAAATATGGTTATCTGGTGGAACTATCCAACCATTATCAAAAGGTCGCAAGAACCACTGGGGACTTTGGGATGGCTATCCAACGGAAAACGTGTTGAACTACCCAGTGAATAACTTTAGAGTCTTCGTTAATCGAAAGAACTACTTTCTCTCAAAGCTACCAATATTACAAATCACCACTTCAAAGACAAAGTCAAAGTGGGACGACAACGAGAGCTACTATAGAGTCGTGTTCGCAACATATTGTGCAAGTTTCTGTTGTGGAGTGTCGTTACAACACTTATCACCCTCGCGAGAAGTCCACCCTGTTATCACAAGTGTGATGAGGTTCCATCTGTACTTTACTGTTAGAAGACTTCTCAGAAGGATGGAAGGTGGTGAGAGTATGAGATCGATAAGTAGAGAGTTTGATGCTGGAGAATTGTATGGTAAGACAGACAAGATTCCTAAAAAACATTACTACCAGGGTAAAGTCCTTGCTGATGGTACAACAGGTGAGGAGAGAGTCTTCACGATTAACGACGTTAAGAACGACTACAAACGATACGTTCCTCTGGTGTCGAATGGTTTCACCAACATTGGGAGACAATACCTAAACCAGTCTATAGAAGCCTTTGTTTACTCCACACTTGGTGCACAAGCGAGGACACGTGTGTCAGTCGTTGGTGATTCAGCAGGTAGTCTAGAGACTCAACAAGAGTTCCGCAAGTTGGTGGAGGACAGTGTTATAAACTACGACGTTTCAACGTGGATTCTCAACATGAACAAGTCGATTAAAGACACTAACGTTGTCCAAAACCTTGCACTGTCACCGTCTACGTGGTTAATGCCGAGTAACGTTGTAATCCTCAAGAACAAAATCGCTGGGTACAACAACCTATTGAAGACTGCCACACAGAGTATGAAGTTTGGAGTAAACAGTGGGTTAAACTACACAGAAACGACGGAGGTTAAGAAAGTTCACCAAGAAGGTGGAGAGCATCTGGAGACACTTGGTAAACCAAAGGTGACACACCGTCTGACATCAAACGTGACACATCAGGAAGAGCATCTGGAGACACTCGACAAACCAAAGGTGACACACCGTCTGGAGGTATCAAAGGCGTCACCAGGTGACAACACGACAGAGTTGGGGCTAGTTCTAGTGGTTTCTGCTGTGTCTGGCTATTTAGTGAGCAAATATGTGTTATAACATAATGAGTCTAAGCTATGGGTTTGAGGACAGAGACTACGAGAGTGACAAAATACTAAGAAGAGCGAAGAGACATCTAGACAGTGACCCTAAGTTAAGTGTGAGCGGTGGGAGGATGTCTGGAGACATAGATATGGCGTTCAGGACACTCAAAAACATAGCAGATCCAGAAGATGATTGGGATGCTATCAATAAAAAAGTGTTGGAGTCCGTATACTTACCGCAATACTTTAGAACGCAGTCCTATAACGTTCTATTTGACTTTAACGTCACAAACCATGCTGTGAGTATGGTGGAATACCACAGTGGAACAAATAAAGTGAAAACCATTAGAGATAAAACTAACATGTTAGTACAATACGACCCAACGTATGGTCCTATTATTGGTGTTAACAATGGTCATAGCTTCCTATCCCCCGAACTAACTCCAATTCCGTTTGAAGCTGGAGTACATTTTAACTGTCCACGTATGCAATACTGTGACATATCCGTTTTTGTGGTAGTGAGGTTAGCCATGAGGGTAAATACGAAAGATTGGGAGGCGATTATCTCAAACGATGACGGATCGTGGGACAAGTACATAGGGTACAAAGGAGGTGATAAGTTATCGTATGGTGGTGGAGCTCCAGCAAAGGAGTACACGTGTACAATCCCAAATAACATCGACACCACCAAGAGACATATGATATCAATACATTGGCGGATGGGTAACTCCTACGTTAAGGTGAACAACGTGAGGTCAACAGACTCAGACTTCACAGCTAATTACGAAGAGATAGGGTCTCCTTACGTAACGATCTTTGGAGTTCATCGACCAAGAGTACCACTAGCACCCTACAAGTACCCGTCTATGATAGAGTTCTACGGTGTTAGGATTGTCTCTGGCTACATGACGAGTCGAGACATAATACTAGTTGGTAGAGATATGATGAAGGAATATGATGTGAGTTAAGATATATGAGGAAGAAGTCAGTTGTTGTTTTCAATCACATATCAAAGGATATGTCAGAGGAAGAGGTGCTAGAGCTCAAACGCTTGTACGCATACTACCACAAACTAGAAGCCTGTTACAAATGGAAATACAAGAGGTTTAAGAAAATTAAACTATCGTTAAACATGACTAGCATAGGGTTAACAACAGTGGGGATTATAGCTGGATCGATAACCGCTAACCCTATAATCATTGCTTGTATTAGTGGTCCTGGTGTGGTCATCCAAGGCTACTTGGCTAAATCCAATCTGACGAGTAGAGTTGAGCATTGTAAGTTTGCACACACTAGCTACAAAAAGATACTGACACAACTAAGATCGTATCTTAGAGGTCTTCCTTACAACGAGTCAATGTTCCTCTCAGACGTTAAAGTGTTGGACGATAATGTGACTGACTTATGCCCACCAATCAATGGAATGGTGAAAAGGTACAACAAAGTATACGAGACACAAGGGGGGTCCGATTCCGACCTCCCTTTAAACACGGGTCCACACGTAAGAACCAGTGATGTGTCAGTCGACAAGTTCCAAGAGTAGGTGCTCAGAATTATTACTAATTATGAGTTTGTTGTAACACAAAAATAAAACATGTGGTATATTATAGGTGATGAGTATCACTAAAATATTTAGAAATAACGACACATCAGTCACTACTACAAAAGATGGAGATAACATTTGGTTCTACGGAAAAGAGGTAGCCGAAATCTTAGGGTATAAAAGACCTTCCAAAGCGATACAACAGCGTGTGAAAGATGATGAGAAAAGAAAGGTTCAAAATCTCAGGTCCCAAATTGGGACCCGAGATTTCGAGTGTCAAAATAGACAAATTCAGAATAGGCAAGTTTGGCAAATAAATGAAAGTGGTCTATATAGACTAATATTCTCGTCTAAACTAGAGTCGACAGAGACTTTTAGAAAGTGGGTGTTCTCAGAAGTCCTACCATCTATTAGAAAAACAGGTGTTTACACACAATGCAACCAGTTATCGATAATGAATGAGACAGATCTACACTACGACATTGTGAAGTACATTAGAGAGTACCATCCAACAATAGTCATCCCAGGACTTGGTGAGTACCAAGACACATCTGCTAAAAGAATAGATGGATGGAAGAAGGGTTATAGTGGTGGACAACCAGATTTGATAGTTCCACAACTACACAAGAGATACAATGGTTTTGCTATAGAGTTCAAAACACCGAAAGGTAATGGGGTTATTAGGGATAACCAGTTGAGGGTATTAAGGAGACTAAGATCACAAGGGTACAACACATTACTATCCTCAGACCAACATGAGATAATACATTTCATAGAGACATATATGATAGACTCCAGAGTCCTGTGTGAGTACTGCAATAGGAGATTCAAGAGTGAAACCACACTATCTAATCACCAAAAATACTTTCATCGAATACTTTATCTGTGAGATGACTGTGAGATAATCTGTGAGATGACTGTGAGATGACTGTGAGATGACTGTGACTAGATATCACATATAGTATAGATGACTGACAGTGAGTCCGTACCTATTATAACGTCGACAACAAGGACTAAAGACCCTAAGAGAGTAGAGGCAGGCAAACGCTTGGCTGCTATATCTAAAGCAGCCAAAGAGAGGAAGATGAGAGAGAGAGTGATAAGTGAGGACGATAGTTTTAACTATGGATACATCATAGGTACTATAGGAGTGGTAATAGCCGCTAGCTCACTGTACTATACGATGAGGCAAGACAAACAAGTAGTGATCGAAGAGCCTAAGACCGTTGTTATAAAACCATCACGCAAGCTCGACAGTCTCGATTAAAATATATTGTATAATATATGGCATCAATAGACAGAAAAGAACTGATGAACGAGCTATACGACGCAGCCCTTGTGACTGCTGGAGCCGTAGCCGTATCCATGGCATCAAAGAAAGTACTAAAAGAACCGTTGGGTACCCCCGAATCAGTGAAGGGTACCCTCAAGTTAGCGACTGCTGTAGGCGTTTCAACGCTACTCGTTAAGTGGGCGCAGAGCAAGAAATACTTACCTATTGACCCGTTCTCAAAGTAATCTAACGTAATACATAATGGCTAGTGTGATAGCAGGTGGTTTGTTCAACGCCATAGCATTCGCAGGAGCTGGGTTCATATTCAGCAAGCTAAACCATACAGGCTATGAGACAGAGATAAAGAGACACAACAAAGCATTGGAGAGTCTCGCAAAAGCGAAAGAAAAGTTCTACGAGAACGAGATTCGTCAGAGAGACAAAATCCAGGAATTAAGGCAACAGTTGTCAGATGCTAACGCAGATATTAACGACACGAACCACGCTTTGGATCAACTAAGACAAGTACTGACTATACAGTATGATGGGAAGACGTTTAGTAAAGAGCCTGAGTTATCAGACTATTACAAACCTTCAGATGAGATGAAAGAGCATCAAATGGTATTCGTTGGAGTTGTTGGGGTACCTTTAGGTTATCTAATATATAGAGTAGTATAATGAGCACTACTCTGAAGGAGATGGCTATTGAATTTAATAAAAAGCATGACTCGACACTCCAAACTAGTCAGATAGAAAAGTTGGAACAACTACTATCAGACGCTTTAAAACAGGTCGCAACAATAAAATGTGAGTTGGAGACACTCAACCACAAAGTTACTACACTATAATCTAAAGGTATATATAGTATATTAACTTAAATGGTTGACGAACGTACAATGAGAATGTTCTATGCTGGGTATACATTGGATGAGATCGCATCAAAAAAGTGGAGTGGTACTACGTTAGGGTACACGTTGGACGAGATCAAGAATGGAATTAAGGATGCAAGACCAAAAAAGTGGTACGACACCATGTATTGTTACAAGTGTAGTAACCATAGAACCCAAATCGAAGATGGTGTATTTAGTTGTAACAAGTGCGGAGAGACTACCTACGGACGCGTAAGGAACTTTGTACCTAACATTTGGATGTACAACAAATCGGCTCACAGTTACAGTAAGTGGTTAGGGAGAATGTTGACTGGACTAGTCAATGAGAGTGACATACCAACAGTTGTCAGTGATTTTATAGAGATAGTGTGGTCTCTTAAAAGAAACGAACTTATTGTCAAGAATATATCGAAATATATTTTCTATGTCATAAGAATATGCTCTAGAAGAGGTATAAAGTTGAGAGGTAGTCTTAACGACCTCAAACCTGGTAAGGTCAAGGTGCGATTCGAGTATAACCTGTATAGCATAGTATACAAGGATCTAGGTTGGGATGGGAGAGGAGATCCATACTACAAAAAGTGGGTAAATAAAATATATAGTAATATATAATGGCAAGACCAAAAATTTACCAAACAAGAGAAGAAGCTTTAGTAGCAAATAGAGCACAAACCAAAGAGTGGATGAGAACTCATAAGTGGGTGTGTGAGACATGTGATAGACCATACCATGTGACCTCTAAATACAGACATTTAAAGACTAAAAAGCATTTGAGAAATTTAAACATTTAATTTCAAACTATTTTATAATGTCCATACGCATAGCTAGATACACCATCTGGTAGTATATGTCGCTTGTCGTCAAAGCAACTCAAGGATATCTTGTTTATTTCGTAGCTTCCTAGTTGGTGGCTCTTGCTGCGAATAGTTTTAATTATGTGAGACATCTGCTCACCATTTGTTAGGACACTTTTATAGTTGTCGTGTCTTATATTATTTCTAATGGTACTCTTCTTGATACCCTTAGCAGTCTTCCCACCTTTTCCATCCTCTTTTATGTAGCTATACATTTTCGACCTTAAACCAACGAACTCAACGATGGGGACTCCTAATGTCTCATCCTTCATTTTACCAATAACCTTCTTATTGGTTAGATCGAAGTAAGGAGATGACTTGTCATATCCACTAAAGTCGAACACTTCTTTGTTAGCGTACATGTCTTTGTACACATCCTCCGTCTCAATCTCGTACATTAGACTATCCGTATCTGTGAATAGTAATTTGGCTTTGTTACCATATTTATTTTTGATGTTACTGTAGTGGAAGTCATACATCAATGTCTTTGACAAGTCTAGAATACACATACCTACGTATGCTGGTCTATTTAGAGTTAGTGTCTCTTTGATCTTGTGAACTGCTACCAAGTTATTGTCAAATATCTTACTACTAACAAAGGTTGGTTTTGACGTTAGTTTCTCCAGTTTTTTCTTGTCTGTTACTAACTCCACATTCACACGTTTTCGTAGATTCTCCATAGTCTTTCCGAATACACTATTGTTCATGAGTTTGAAGAAATCCTTCTCAAAGTCATTCTTCGCTTTGGTTCTCTTGTCAGTGTTAAAGTCAATATATTGCTTGAGCCATGGTGACTGATCGAACTGAAGTACTCTGTGTATCTTCTTAACCTTCATTCCCAAACTCTTGTACAATTGTAGGTTTCTATAATGAACAACGTACTTACTCTTACCGTTTAGGTTAGGTACAAGTTTTGCAACCTCTCCAACAGATATCTTAAACTTGTTTTGGATCGTCTTACAATAGTTTGATAACATATCACTACTTACTCTCATCCTCTCAGGGGCTAAAGGATAGTCGTTGTGAAGATCGTGCAACTCCTCTGGGTACTCCAAATCAACCTCTAGTATCAACCCCTTGTCTGATTCGTTGTTATATTTGTCTAGATTGTTGATGTCAAAACCTTTGACCCACTCAAACCCACCAGTCGGTAGATACTGACACATAGCCCAACCATAAAGGTTATTAGCGTCTAGGTATACGATATGTTTCGACGGCTTACTACTATCATACCCCTTCATGTACTTGTTATTAGCTTCTCCGTGTCTATGTGTTATACAGGATACACCACCTCGCATTCCTTTCTCGATAAACTGAAACATATCAATGTTAGTCATCAACTCTAGTTCCACTCCTGTCATCTTTAGAGCAGCGTCCCACGACAGTCCAGGTGACGTGAAGTAATGACAAGGATCTAACTGGTAGTACTGTTTACACGTTCTTCTAAAGTTCTCGAACACGTCAGCCAGTAGTAATACGTCAGACTTCAAGTACAAGTCGTGGTACTCACCCATGTTTCCCACACCCATCTTCTTCCACACTTCTTGAGCGTGCTTGTAGTCTGTGTCTGACACATGCTCGTCGTTTAGGATGCTGTAGAAACTCTCCTTTGGTGGTAACTCGAGTTCGTTAAACTTGTCGAAACTATCCATATAGTCATATGGGTACACACCTTTTCGCGACACCAACTCTAGCTCCTCACCTCGAAACAGTTCAGACGTGTACTTGAGACAGTCCTTTGGTAGGTTGTTCACTAGGTTGGCTAGACTAGAGCTCATGAATTGGAAACTATCTAGAAACACTAGATGTCTACCTAACATGAATGCCATATATTTCTCCATATTATTTGGTATGACATTGATTTTCAGACCAACCTTACCTATCTCCTGCATTATAAAGTGGCTATCGTACCCTCTTAGATTATGAAATATGACAGGTATCTTATCAGTCAGTCTATAGTTCCTATTGCACAACTGATGTGCTGAACCTCTATATTTACCAGTGACATGACAATGATCTCGAACTCTCATGTCTTTACGTTTATATTTTATATCACAAATATGACATTTAGTCGCTTCCTTGAAGTTAACCTTATCAGCTATGGTCATCACCATGTCCTTATTAAAATGCTCCTTTCTAACTTTCTTGCAGTACTTAACCTCCTCTAACATCTTTTTCATGAACTTCTTAACCGCTTTCGGACCTCGAAACATCTCTACTGGTTTACTATATTTATCATCGTAACAGCATACTACTTTGTACCCATACCCACAGTCCGTGTGTCTTTGGTACTCACTAGTGTACGATCCTGTTAGTGGTGTCACGTTGTCGACCTTCTCTGTGATAGCCTCGAAGTCTGCGTATATCACGAATGGTACCTCTAATTGTTTGTGATAATTTACGTACTCAAGAGTGCTATCTTCTTCATCTGGCATCTTGATCGCTTGCTTACCATTTACCACCATACAAACCTCCTTATGTTTCTCTAGAACCTCACTGGTAGTAAAACATTGAAGACAGTACCTACAGAAACTATTGCGACACTTGTGTTTAGACTGACCGCACATAAACCTACAAAAGTCTTTGATATACACGTAGTGTCGTTTAGCACCATTAGTTATTAGCAGTAGGTCCATATGATCCTCGAACTTCTCCTCAGAAACGTAGATAGGAAATGTCTGCTTATTCTCATACCCAAACACGCTTATGCTAGTATCATTCTGCCTCTCTATCTTGTTGTACTGTTTCGTATCCACTGGAAATCTCACTCCGTCATAATTGACAGAACCTACGTTCTTCTTGTGCTTCGACACTCTCTGCGGATCCTTTCCTACAGGACACTTGTGCAACACGTGACACCACATGAAACACTTGTCATCTTCATTCTTTATATTAATCAAACCTTTCGACGCGTTCCTCAACTCTTCAGGTAGCTCAATATAACTCGATCCTTTAAGAGGCTTGTACACTACCACATTAATATAGTGATCATTAACACTATCTATAACCCACCCAGACCCTTCTGACAACCACACAGCTATACGATTCACTATCTCCTCACTAGCTTGCTTCGTAGTCCCACTAATATCAACACTATTAATCACTGTTTTGACCACACTATTGAAGAAGGCTTCCTTAATCACAGACTCACCGTTACCAATCTCTTTCTCTAGAGTTACTTTCAACGTCTCAGAAAACTTTAAACCTTTCAGTCTCTCTAACTCTTTCTGTAGAGTCGAGTCCACTACTCCTCTAGTCTTGACTAGTTGTTTTAATGGATCCTTATTGTCGATCACCTCAACACTATACGACTTAGTGTACCCTTTGAGAGCAACTCTCCTTTGTACTACAGTAGGACGTGTCTTAGCAATAAGGTTAGTGATTCTCTCATACTCTTTGTCTGAGACCTCCTGACTTAATCGTGACCTCTTAACATATCGTCTAAGATCGCGTCTAGCCTCTCGAATCTCTCTGACCTCCCTAACTCTGGTGACTCTATTAATGACGTCCTCTCTAGATACCTTTCTAATAAGGTCCATCCACTTATACCCCAATGCTTTAGCGTCAGCTAGATAGCCAGACATCCTCTCTAGAAAACTCATCTTAATATTAGGCATAACTAAGTCACCAGAACCTATAGCAGGATCACGTGCACCACCACTCGATAGTATACCACTACGAGCGACATTACCACCCACAACAGAGTTACGTTTACGTCCAGACCTTTTCATAAGAGTCGTTTTATTATTTAATATAGCTAAGTCCTTAGACCCTTTTGAATCATGAGCCCCACTCAACTCATGACTTGAAATAAAGCTTATATCAGGACCACGTGTAATACCACTTGACATAGTCTTGTTACGAGCGATATCCTCACCCACAGCAGCGTCACGTCCAGACACCTCACTCTGTAGCCTACTAGCTGAGACATTTCTCTGACTCCCCAAACCATGTGACACATTGCCTATTAGTAGTCTCGAAAGTGGGGCTAACGGCGAACTTTTTCCATTTGAATGTCTCAACTTCTCTAGGGAACTAGACACTTTTTCCGTTTTTGGATTCTGCATATTTGCTCGAAAGTTATATGCAGAATCCAAAAACGGAAAAAGTGTCTAGTTACCTAGAGAAAAAAGTTGAGACATGAAAAATGGAAAAATGCGCCGGTAGCCCCACTTTCTATACTACTAATGTCTAAATTTAGAAAAAGTGGGGTGTATTGAGAACACCCTTAATTTTGTGTGGAAGGATGATGACGTCTACACACTGCGCGATATTGCTCAGCACCACCAACAAACGATGGTCCTGGATTGTATCTCCAATTGAATGGTGCTTCAACAGTTGTTCCGCGAGTGTCACGACAAGCAGCGCAATACGCTTTTAGAAATGTGATGTCGTCTGCCATTGGAAAGAGTGTGTCAAGCTCACCAAGTTTTTTTAAGTGCTCTGTTGTTATGAGACCACAAATAATGACGTGAATGCCAGCTTTAATGTAGTCACGAATAACTGGGAGTAGGTCAGAGTACCAATGGCCTTCATCGATACCAATGACGTCGTAGCCAGCTAGTTTGGAAGAACTTGGGAGGTTGGTGATTAACTTCGCAGGTAAACTGTCTGACCCAACAACGGTGGTTTGACGATGTGTGGAGAACGTGTGGTCAGTTCGTCTGGTGTCGCCTGCGTTGTTCATGTAAAGGACTCTAAGCCCTGAC
The DNA here is from genome assembly GCA_035772405.1 of Chrysogorgia sp. JL179-B06. Taxonomy (NCBI): domain Eukaryota; kingdom Metazoa; phylum Cnidaria; class Anthozoa; order Scleralcyonacea; family Chrysogorgiidae; genus Chrysogorgia; species Chrysogorgia sp. JL179-B06. The sequence goes on from JAYKKM010000263.1 coordinate 1,964,674, forward strand.
TTACTTAACGCAACTAACCTGCGGAGAGTCTCTGTCGTTTTTCCTGCGAACATGGGACCAATCACGATTTCTAGTTTACCAACTTTTCTCATGGTTACTATACCTCTAGAGAAATATTTTTTATTGTGGTGGTGGTGGAAACCGTCGTTCGTTGTTAAATATCCGCTGAAGCTCTAAGTTTTTAAGATGGGACAGCGAGCTCTCATGTCTCAAGTGATGCATTAGGCTACAGATGTCCATACCACATGGGTAGCACGTGTACGACTCTTCGTTACGTGAAAAATACTGGTGGGTAGATGACATTATGTGGTCGTCGATGTCGTCCGCACTCAGTATATCGCAACACCCCACCAAACAAACGTTAACGTCGCGGTTTGCGGCGAGCTCCAGCCACGCTTTGATTTTGGTTGGGCATGGTCTCCATAGAAGGGTCGCTAAGAACACTTCGAGGAAGTTACCGAGTAGTGTGGCGGTGGACTCACAAGGGTTGTTCAAGTAGACACCACTCGCTAACATAAGGTATTTGAACGATGAGTAACACCACACAGGGATTTTGTCAGCTAAGTTGTCAGCCGACTCGTTGGCTCTATCTTCTTCAAGATTGATCCAAGCGGCGTGAACACGCTTCGTAAAGATAATCTGAGAACCATGTCCTCTTAGCGCCCCTTTGCCGCCGAGGTCGTAAAACGTGTAGACTGACAAGTACTCTTTTAAGACGTCGGGTCCAGAGGCGTCTTGTGGGATAGACACTTTGATAAAGTCGTTTCTCCGCATGTCGGCAAGCCTTTCTTCGCTAACCTCTCGGGCTTGAGTCATTATGTTATACTCCCAGAAAAAATCCTAATTTTTAGTGCGTTTGGTTTGGGACTGTGAGATACCTGTGAGGTCAACTATGAGACATCTGTGAGGTCAACTGTGAGTAAGATAAAACGTGATAGTGTATTAGATGGTTGAAGACTCACAGACGGCTGTTGAAGCAAAGATCACGGCTGATGTGAAAAGTGTTAAGGTGAAGGACCCAAAGCGTGTCGCTGCTGGTAAAAAGTTGGCTGAGATATCGAAAGCTGCGAAAGAAAAGAAAATGCGTGAGATGATAGTCAACGAAGAACAGGGTAGTGAGTGGAGCTATGGTTATATTGTCGGAACACTTGGTGTTATCATTGCTGGTGCTTCGCTATGGTACACAATTAGCAGTGAAAAAGAGACACGATTAGAGCCCGTGAGTACTGCTATGGTTAGTGTGTCAGAAAGTTGTAGAACTCGTCGTCCAACACTCGACACATTTGATTCTTGAACAAAACACACGACAATGTATATATATGGCCACGATCGATCGAAAAGAACTTATGAACGAACTGTATGACGCGCTACTTGTTACGACTGGTGCTGTGGTAGTGAGTATGATTTCGAAAAAGGCTTTGGGGGAACCATTAGGAACACCAGAGACAGTGAAAGGCACAGTTAAACTTGCTGCAGCTGTTGGTGCAGGAACGTTGTTAGTAAAATGGTTACAATCGAAAAAGTGGATACCGACAGATCCATTCAAATCAACGTAAGTTAATGGTGAGTGTTGTGGCTGGAGGGATTTTTAACGCAGTGGCTTTTGCAGGCGCTAGCTTTATGTTTTCGAAGTTTAATCACACAGGCTATGAAGCTGAGATGAAGAGACACAACCATGCGTTGGAACAGCTAGCCAGTGCGAAAGAAGTGCATGGTATGAAAATGAGGTCGCTAAGAAAGATCAGATCCAGCGTTTGCGACAACAGCTCTCTGACGCTAATGCTGACATCAATGACACAAACCACGCGTTGGAAGAACTTAGAAGCGTAATGACCATACGGTACAGCGGACGAGTGTTCACTGACCTCCCGAAGATTGCGGATTACTACCAACCGAGTGCGGAAATGAAGGATTACCAATTGTTGTTTGTTGGCGCGTTAGGTTTGGGTAGTGGAATAGCGGCATGGGTACTCACTCGATAAAAAAAAATGTTGAAGTAGTATAAGTGATGGACAAACTTATGAGACAGATGAGTTTTGGTTTGACAATTGATGAGATCGCAAGTGAGACGCAAATTAAGTGTGGAGACACCTTCAGGTTTTACTACTGCTCGGATTGCGACGTTGTGAAAAACATGACTGGCTGTGGTGGGTACGCATGTCCAAAGTGTGGCGACATCGAATGGGGTTACACTCAGAGTTACAGTGACATGAGACTCACACGACTAAAAAGCGTTCACAAGCGGTCTTGGTGGATGGGAAGGAGACTACGGAACGTTGTGAAGTTTGAGCACCTTGAGTCAATAAAAGAGGACTTCTTGAAAGTTGTCAATGTGTTGTACTCATGCAATTTGATAAAGGGTAGAAACGTCAGCAGATACGGATACTACATTATTAGGTTGTGTCATAGAAGACAACTCGAGACACTCGAAAGGGTGTCAGACCTTAAAGACGGAAAGGTGAAAGAGAAGTTTGACGACAATCTGTTTGGGGTGGTGTATCCAAAGTTGGGATGGTGTGAAAGTAGCGATCGTTATTACAACGAGTGGCTTAGGAAAAAAAATACAAGTGTAGTATATAGAAGCCATGGGTGACGTCACAGAAAACTCGCTCGCTAGAACTGATGCTGTTGTAAATCCGCTAACAGGTAGAGCAGTCAACGTTCATGGGCGAGTCTACAATCAACTTGTTAGAGACGGTGTTTTTAGTGACACGACAAATGTGACTATTGTTAATCCACTGACAAACAGGCGAGTTAACGTTGGTAGTCGGACGCATAACCGTCTTGTTAGAAATCAGGAAGCGCAACCCACAGTTGAAGACCATAGCCCACGGCTGTTGGATCGAGCACTGAGAGGGTTCACAAGGTCTTATGGAGTCGAGGTGGTTAACGCTAGAGACATCAATCAGGTAAACGGTAGTAGAAGCGCTGTCATCAACCTTTTGAGACGTGAGTTGGGTGAGACCAACGGAATGAAAGTGGTAGAGACAGTTAAGGTCACTTTCGAGAAAGCTTTAGAGCGTGATAAGACCACATATAAAACTGCCTACTTTAACAGCAAAACGTTTGTCGTCATTAATGAGCATGATATTGAGGATGTTGCCAATCGTGGATCGGAACAGATCTTGACGCGGATAGCTGGGTGGTTATCTGAGGGGTCTGGGTGGACTATCGACAAAATAGATGCACATTACGTTAATATCGCTATTTATAGACCTTTGCATGGGAGTAGTTACATTGCGTTGCCAAAGGAGCTGTGCAACAGTATGAAGGGCTTGATAAACGTAAATAATGGTGACGACAATGAGTGTTTTAGATGGTGTCACCTAGCACATAAGTTTCCCGTTGGAAAACACTCTGATAGAACGTCGAAGTACGCCAGACATGTCAACGAGCTGAATTATGACGGAATTGACTTCCCAGTCACACTCAAAGACTACAACAAGATCGAAAAGGCTAACGATATTAGCATTAATGTCTTTGGGTACGAAAATAAGCAGCCATTCCCTGTGTACGTTTCTAAGGAGGTGTATCCTGACCATATGGACCTATTGTTGATAACTACCGATAGCAACAAGCATTATGTGTACATTCGTGATTTCAACAAATTCATGTACCGTCAGACAGAGCTTAAGGCGAGAAAGCACTTTTGTAGGTATTGTTTGCAGTGTTTCACCCGAGCAGACGTGCTTGAAAGTCATATTGAAGTATGTTTGGTCATTAATGGGAAGCAAGCTATAAAAATGCCGCAAAAAGGTGCGAAGGTGAAATATAAGAATTATAGTAGACAATTAAATGTGCCGTTTGTGGTGTACGCAGACTTCGAGGCTATCACACAGAAGGTGGACACAGCAACACCATCAAGTGAGTGTATAGCTACACAAATGCTTACCATGCAGAGGCACGTCGACTGTGGTTATGGGTATAAACTGGTTTGTTGCTATGACAATGAGTACAGTAAGCCAGTGAAAGTGTATCGCGGTGAAAATGCAGTTAACAAGTTCATTGGGGAGATGTTAGAAATTGTCGAATATTGTAAAAAAACATCTGAGAGCCACTTTAATAAAGAAATGATACTGACTGATGACGATAAACAAGACTTTGACGAGGCTAAAAGTTGTCATATTTGCAGTGTTGAGTACACTGGCGCTGACGTTAGAGTGAGAGACCACTGTCACGTGTCAGGTGAGTACAGAGGGTCCGCACATCGCGACTGTAATGTGAACTTTAAGTTGACTGATAAAATTCCTGTGATCTTTCACAACTTACGTGGTTACGATAGCCATTTCATCATGCAGGAGATTGGCAAGTTTGGTCAAGACATAAATGTGATACCGAACAACATGGAGAAGTACATGGCGTTCATGCTTGGGAAAAACTTGGTATTCTTGGACAGCTTTCAGTTCATGAGTAGTGGTCTAGACAACTTGGTGAGGAACCTACCAAGGGACGCTTTCAAATACACGTCAGAAGTGTTTCGTGATGAGGGGTTGGCACTTATGACGAGAAAGGGGGTCTATCCCTATGATTATATGGACTCCTTTGATAAATTCGATGAATGCGAGCTACCCTCCAAAAAGGACTTCTACAGCGTTCTGAATGACGAGCATATTACGGAAGAAATGCATGAGCGCGCTTGCGATGTGTGGGACTACTTCGACGTTGAAAGTATGGGTGGGTATCACGACCTGTATTTGAAAAGCGATGTGCTCTTGCTCGCCGACGTTTTTGAGAACTTTAGAAAGACATGTCATCGCGAGTATAAATTAGACCCGTGTCATTATTTCACGTCGCCTGGATTGGCTTGGGACGCTATGTTAAAGATGACTGGAGTGGAGCTCGAATTATTGTCTGACATTGACATGTTCCAGTTCGTAGAATTAGGTATGCGTGGTGGTGTGAGCTACATATGCAACAGACATGGCGTGGCGAACAATAAGTACATGAAGGGGTATGATAAAGCGCAAGAGTCGAAGTATTTGATGTACCTTGATGCCAACAATTTGTATGGGTGGGCAATGAGTCGAAGTCTACCTACGGGTGGTTTTAAATGGTTGACTGAGAAAGAAATAGAAAAGGTTAATCTATGCGACTATCACAACAATAGTGAAAAGGGCTTACTGCTTGAAGTCGACTTGGAGTATCCAGGCCACTTGCATGACCTACATAACGATTACCCGCTGGCTCCTGAGAAGATGGAGATAACTGTTGACATGTTGTCGGAGTACTGCACGAAAATCAAAAATAAGTTTAATGTGAGTGTTGGTGGTGTGAAGAAGCTGGTGACTAATTTGATGGACAAAAAAAAGTACGTGTGTCACTATAAAAATCTGCAGTTGTACATAGATCTTGGGTTGAAAATCAAAAAGGTGCATAGGGTCCTACAGTTTGATCAGTCCAAGTGGTTGGGTAAGTACATCGACTTTAATACAGTCAAAAGAACTGCGGCTAAGAACGCTTTCGAGAAGGACTTTTTCAAGTTGATGAACAACAGTGTGTTTGGAAAAACAATGGAAAACTTGAGGAAGCGTGTGGACGTAAGATTAGTGACCACTGAGAGGAAATTTAAAAAGCTTGTCTCGAAGCCGACGTTTGTGTCTAGCAAGATATTTAGCGAGAACTTAGTTGCTGTCCACAAAGTTAAAGAAACGTTAACATTAAATCGACCCGCATATGTGGGTATGTGTATACTAGACTTGAGCAAAACGTTGATGTACGATTTTCACTATAATTATATTATGAAAAAGTACTCTAGCGATACCTGCAGATTACACTTCACTGACACCGACAGCCTGTTGTACACAATCAAAACCAGTGACGTATATTCTGACTTCATGGAGGAGCGCGAAAAGTTTGACAATAGTGACTACCCTGCAGACAGCCCATTCGCTTTTAAAGAGAACAAGAAAGTTATTGGCAAGATGAAAGACGAGTGCGCTGGAACGCCAATTGTTGAGTTTGTTGGGTTGCGCAGTAAGATGTATAGCTATTTGAAAGAGGATGGAGGTGGTGGGAAAACTGCTAAAGGTATTAGAAAGAATATAATTAAAAAAGTAATTAAGCATGAAGATTATAAAAGTGTGTTACTTGAGCAGAAACAATTGCGACACACAATGAAGACCATTAGAAGTGTTAAACATCAGCTCGGTAGTTATGAAATTAATAAAGTATCGCTATCCTGCTTCGATGATAAACGATACCTTTTAGAAAATGGTATTGACTCCTACGCGTATGGTCACAAAAACATTGTAGTGAGAGATACCACTGAAAATAGTGAACAAACGGACTAATTCGCAAAACAACCGGCCACCTGTTAGTATGTAAATTAGTCAACGTTGCTAACCAATCAAAAGAGCGCCATTTTGCTATACATTTGGATACTTGTTTGGATAAAACATTTGTTGTGGACGCTGGTGTGAATTGACCAATTAAAAGAGCGCCATTTCGCTATCCATTTGGATAAACATCACCACTAGAATCGAAATCTAGTGGTTTTTTTTCGCGCGTGAATTGAGACAACAGCAGAACGCGTCGGTCGTAGTTTGTCAAACAAAAATGCGAAAATGACGAAACGACACTTTCTATTTTCTAAATATGCGAAAATGTTGAAGCGGCACTTTCTATTTTTTAAATATGTGAAAATGTTGAAACGACACTCTCTATTTTTTAAAAAATGCGAAAATGACGAAGCGGCACATTCTATTTTTTAAATATGACTGAAATAACACCAAATTTAGCGAAAATCGTGATTTGGTATAAATTTGGTATTGTTTCGTTGGTCTCGCGTGTGTTTGACATCAATTGAGTAGAAAACGTGAGGGGTGTCTAGCTTGATTAACGACCGCCATAGTAGTATAGAGAGTGGGGGTACGAGCTTATTCGATGTTTTCCGTGAATATAGAATTACCAAAATGACAGCGAATTTTGTCGAGCCGTGGTTTGACACAAATTTGGTGATGTTTTGGTAATTATATTCACGTATAACATCGATTGGGCTCGTACCCCCACTCTCTATACTACTCAGAATTTCTTGAGCGTAGACTTTAATTCGTCGTCTTGATGAGCAGGTTGGTTGAGTTTTTCAACGTCTCCAGATATAATTGTCAGGTTTGACACACATGTGTCAGCGGTTGTTGTCCTGACGTCTTCTAATGGGCCAGACAGAAGCCATCCGAGTTTGCTGCTGACTGCTGTTGGTCCAAAATCTCCTTTGACTGTTTCGCCTGTGACGATGTCCCAATAACAATCTGATCCTATGAGGATGTCAATTGTATCAAGATCCTGACCTTCATATTCATCTGCCAACGTCAGTCCTTCGATGTGAGGGTACTTGTTAACTTCGACTTTGAGAGGCAATGACGAACAGATTACCGGGAAACTTAAAGCTGATATTTCCAATTTCTCACCGTCTCTTTTTCTTAAGCTGAGTTTCACTACATCACAGTTTTCCTTTCGAACGTGGTCGTTGCCAAACGTGTTTAAACGGAGATTTTCCCTCCTTTCGGGTTTGAGATTCAGGCGCGATTTCAGGCTGTTCGTGACGTACGTTCTTTGACTTCCGTTATCGAATAAAACACGAACGCTAGTCGACTTCGATGTGTCACTGTTCGTCGCAATACATCGTGCAGTTTGAAGTAAAACTGTTTTTCCTTTCTTCGTCGTGCTCGTCGTAGTTGTTAAAGTCGTGTTCCCCGTTGTATTGTTGTCACTGGCTACGGTTTGCTGTTTAGGAGTTGAATTCTCTTTCGGAGGATCAGGCTTCGAGTGATTGCCCTTCGGACAAATGGACTGGTGGTGACGTTGACCGCAATTTCGGCATCCCTTTGTATTCGGGCACTCGTGGGAAAAAATGACCACTTCGTAAACAAATAAAACAGCGCTTCGATTCTCGCAAAATCTTCTTTCGCTCCTCGCTATCCGATACTTTCGTACACGAAGCTGAGTAATGTAACTCTTGGCAATAAATGCATCTTATCTTGAAATCGCCGCTTTTTTCGCTTTTGGTCACAAATGACCCAACGGTAGGCGGGAAGCCTGGCTTTGTTTTGTGTTGACCTTCTCGTTGACCTTGCCCTTGAGGTTGTTTTTCATTTCCACTCGACCGTATTCCCTCGCTAATTTCCCGCGCCTCTACCTCGAACTTTATCGTTTGGAGCAATTCGTCGATTTTCCACACTTCGGTTGTAGCTTTGCGCGCGATTTGTAATCGAATTTCACTGGGGAGTTTTGACATTATGATGGGAATTAACAAGCTACCGTACTGTTCGGAAGATACGCCAAGAGAAGCTAACCCACGCACATTCACACTTATTTTATCATAAACGTATCTCAACGGTCCTGTTCGATCTCCTGTACAAGCTTGGATCTTTAAAATCTCATCCATATGCGCGGCTATTGATTGTTGAGGTCTCCCGAATCGTTCTTGCAAAATCTCTATTGCAGCGTCGTAATTCGCGCTTGTCAGTGTGAGGCCTTTTATCGAGCGCGTAGCACTTCCGTCAAGTAATGAATGAAGATAATTAAACTTATTTACCTTCGATATGCTTGCGTTGCTGTGTATTGCGGAGTTATACGAATCCCAGAAGGAATTCCATTCGGTTACTTGTCCTCGAAATTTCGGAAGTTCAAGCTTTGGTAGTTTTGGAAACTGACTAGACGCTGTTGTGATCGTTGTAATCGTGTTTACATTGGTGCTCGCCGCACTCGTTTCTAAGTTCGTGTTCGTTAAATTGGGGATGTCGCTCGTATTCTCTCCACTAACTTGTATTTGACTCGTGTTGGTTATCGGGGTTGACGCTGGGTTGACGGTATTCGTATTTACTGCGGTTCCTTGGTTCGTGTTGTTTTTCGTAAACTTGTTGATCTTCATTCTCGTGTTCAGAATCCTGTCTGTGATGACAGCCGACTCTTCGATTTCGTTCTCGATTTCGCTTACGTCGCATATTCCTAGGATTTCCTCGTTGATTTCGTTCAATAACTTCGTTTTTTCGTCGAGTTGATTTGCAATGACTTCACATCGTTCAACTATTTCGCTGTTCAAATCGGATGAACTAACAAGCTCGAGCGCTTCTTTTACCAGCTTCGTACACACGCCACGATGGCCTCCTCGTTTGGCGCGAAATCGATCAACTTTCTCCTTGATTTCCTTCGACATGATGGTTCGAATGGGCGGTTGTATCAAACACAGTTATCTACAAACCGGCCCCACGTTGGGCGCCTTGTAATAAACTTCTTTATTTAATTGATAAATATCAACAAGAAAACACAGACATAATAATGTACATGTCACAACATTCGACTCTACTTGACAACTGATATAGTAGGCGTGTCCGTAAGCCTGTTAAGTTATTGGTTTGCATAAATTTGACTAAATTAACAAAATGTAAATGTTCATAACACAGCCTTCTTAGCAGTGAGCTGTAAGCAATGGAGTGATTGTGGTATTTGGAAAGAAATAACAATATTTCTTTGTAGTCAAACCCTCGGTAAAAATAATATTTTAATAGGCTTTCTTCGGCGATCTCATCCACACATTATGTCTCACTTGAACCTATAAACCCGTCATCAGAACCTCTTTCACTTGCTTCGTCCAGTGCTAACAAAATAGTTGTAATTTCGTGGAGAAACTGTGGGAAATAGTAGCTGTATAAATGCCTCCAAATTTGACAAAAAATCCTAAATAATCGTAATTAACAATAACTTGTGAATAATAATTCAAAATTATTGTTTTTACCTGCACCGCAGTTCCAGCAAAAATTGTCTGCCTCATCTCTGGCCACTTCACAAATTTCGAAATTCATCCTATCAACGGTGACATATATCAACTAGCTCATTGCAATACCATTGCCAGTGTTGCAATACCATTGCCAGTGTTGTAATACCATTGCCAGTGTTGTAATACCATTGCCAGTGTTGCAATACCATTGCCAGTGTTGTAATACCATTGCCTGTGTTGTAATACCATTGCCAGTGTTATAATACCATTGCCAGTGTTGTAATACCATTGCCAGTGTTGTAATACCATTACCAGTGTTGTAATACCATTGCCAGTGTTGTAATACCATTGCCAGTGTTGCAATACCATTGCCAGTGTTGTAATACCATTGCCAGTGTTGCAATACCATTGCCAGTGTTGTAATACCATTGCCAGTGTTGTAATACCATTGCCAGTGTTGTAATACCATTGCCAGTGTTGTAATACCATTGCCAGTGTTGTAATACCATTACCAGTGTTGTAATCCCATTGTCAGTGTTGTACTACCATTGCCAGTGTTGTAATACCATTGCCAGTGTTGTAATACCATTGCCAGTGTTGTAATACCTTTGCCAGTGTTGCAATACCATTGCCAGTGTTGGAATACCATTGCCAGTGTTGCAATACCATTGCCAGTGTTGTAATACCATTGCCAGTGTTGTAATACCATTGCCAGTGTTGGAATACCATTGCCAGTGTTGTAATACCATTGCCAGTGTTGCAATACCATTGCCAGTGTTTCAATACCATTGCCAGTGTTGTAATACCATTGCCAGTGTTTCAATACCATTGCCAGTGTTTCAATACCATTGCCAGTGTTGTAATACCATTGCCAGTGTTGTAATACCATTTCCAGTGTTGTAATACCATTGCCAGTGTTGCAATACCATTGCCAGTGTTGTAATACCATTGCCAGTGTTGTAATACCATTGCAGTGTTGTAATACCATTGTCAGTGTTGTAATACCATTGCCAGTGTTTCAATACCATTGCCAGTGTTTCAATACCATTGCCAGTGTTGTAATACCATTGCCAGTGTTGTAATACCATTGTCAGTGTTGTAATACCATTGCCAGTGTTGCAATACCATTGCCAGTGTTGCAATACCATTGCCAGTGTTGTAATACCATTGCCAGTGTTGTAATACCATTGCCAGTGTTGTAATACCATTGCCAGTGTTACAATATTGCCAGTGTTGCAATACCATTGCCAGTGTTGCAATACCATTGCCAGTGTTGAAATCATTCGGAGTTCTTTAATTTAGATCGAATTCAAACAGCGACCGAAAAATCGCCATGACGGCAATTTGGGTCGGTTGGGGCAAGAGAGGCGGGAGGCGGTAAGGTCACAGGTTTATCTATGAAATAGATGTGACGTTGTTCGGTCATTATTTTTTCTTCTTTTTAGGGTTAGGATTAGGGTCAGATTAGGTTTAGGGTTAGGATTATTTTTTGGTTCGGTCATGAAATTTAACTTGTACGATACCATTAATTTGGCAGAACATATTGAACAAAACCCCATATTTCTGCCTCGTGGAACTGATTAAAGAATCACTCAAGCACAGAGCAGGGGCTGCGGAGCACTTTTTAGAGTTAGGGAGTGGATTTCAAGTGGCGAATATTGGACACGACAGGGGGTTAGAAAATTCGTTAGAAAACTCCTTAGGCGTGGGGTTAGGGTTAGGCGAGAAGTTAGGCCTAGAAAACTCGTTAGGCGGGGGTTAGGGTTAGAAAACTCGTTAGGCGGGGGTTAGTATTTTTGTATGGTTAAGTGACAAAATTCTGACGATTAAATAGCTCGCAGAACTCATAAAGAATGGAACATGGCGGGAAAGAGCCTACGATCAGTCAGCGGTTTCATTGTTGCGTGAATTGAGTTTTTGCAGCCGTTAATTATTGGCGTTGTAATAGCATTGTAAGTTATTGAGTTGTAACCAACCCCAAAACAGCAAAGATCCTAACCCCCGGCCGTGCCTAACGAGTTTTTTAACCCCAACCCCCCGGCTGTGTTTTATCCTTCCCTAAGTCCCACCGCATCCACTCCTCTACTTGGGGTCCTAAATTAATAGATTAGTGAGAGATACTAAGCACGTGGGACCAGTAATTGACTGTTACACGCACGCGCTTACAATCCAAAACGTATTAGAATCCAGTTGCTAATTACTGGTTACAATGCTATTACAACGCCAATAATTTATCGCTTACAACGTGAGCAACTGCTATGGTTTTTGTTGGCGTGAATTCGGATTTTGTTGCTCAGCGGTTTCATTGCGGCGTGAATTGAGGTTTTGTGTGTGAATGACCCTCATCGGCCAGCAGAAAATTGTCCATGGGAAGCCATCTGATTGGCTAACCCGAAATAATTTTATCCTAACCCTAAATAACCCCAATCTTAACCCGCACATGTACATGTACACCCCTGAAAGCACTCTCAGTTTATATGCCAACATGAGAGAGAATGCTTGTGTGCTGTACAAACGAGCGTTAATGGCATTAAGATGTGAGTGGAATTCGGCAACATGATCGCCGTGTAGACAACAATGACTGTCGTCAACATATCGAAACCACCATTTGGGAGGATGTGCTGAAGTTGACAAAGCCTTTTGTTCGATGTATTCCATAACCAAATTAGCTAAAATGGCACTGATCGGAGATCCCATGGGACAACCAAACACTTGTTCATAGTAAATGCCATCATGTGTGAAGAAATTGTTGTTGAGAATGAATTCTAATAGTTTCATAATGTTGACAGAAATGTTCGTTCTATCAGATAGTTCCGCGTTGTTTTCCAACCTTTCTTTGGTGATTTCCAATGCCAAAATTGTCGGAATAGAAGTAAAAAGAGAAACTACATCGAAGGGGATTAAACTATCATTGTCGTTTTTGGTTTCTTTGGAAATCTTGTCCGCAAATTCCTTGCTATTCTTGACAGAAAATAGACCGTTCTGCATAATGGTGCCAATATTTTGGACAAATATTTAGATACGTTGTAAGTTGGACAGTTTATAAAACTGGTTATACTGTAGGTCTAAAGGAATGTCAGGCTTATGGATCTTAGGAAGACCATAGAATGTGGCTCGGATTGAATCAGTACTGTGGAGTTGATAAAATGGTTTGTCATCCAGTTGTTTAATTTCGTTGTTGTGTTTTGATGTTTGGTTTCGGATTTGTGTTAAAATCTTGTAGTAAAGTAATTTATCTGTAGCAGACGTGGGATTCCTTCGTTTGTCTGTTATCTTGTGATATATATATTTGTATATTGTGATAGCCCAATTATTTTATTGGCGTAGTCATCAGAGTTCATGACTACAGCTGCACGACCTTTATCTACTGGAATGACGGTGATGGAAGCGTCTTTAGAAAGGTTATTCAAGGCTATTTCTTCGTTTCTGGTGAGGTGCTTTCCAGTTTTTTATGGTATTCGTTGTAGAGGCCCGTATTAAATCTTTTTCGGCGTCTGGTAGATGTTTAATTCCAGATTCAATTGCTGAGATAATACGTTGTGTGGCAACTTCCGTGTTGTTATAGCATAGTTTAAACCATATCTCAAAGCTTGTTGTTCAGTTTGCGTCAAGATCTTATCTAATATATTCACCACCCATTTTTCTTTAAGAGAATCTGAGTTGAAGGAATTAGAGTGATTAGGCAGAATCTTGTTTAGTTTTTTCTGTTGGTCGTCTCGTCTTGTTGCACATTTCCAACCTACTTTGTCTTCAAGAGTTTTTGTGACGATTGTAAAGGATTCTTGACCGATGAGATTACGAAGTGTGATTCGTGCAGCATCTTGAAGTTGGGAATGTTCTTCGATTTGACGATGGCAGTTTTTGATGCGTAATCTGAGAAATGCCAAGCCAGTCTTTCTGGCGATTGCATAACCTTCTTTAGTTCTTATAGGCGGATTGAAATGGAGGCTTTTAGGAAGGAGGTGTTTTCTTTAAATCTGTGGTTAAAATGAAGGTGGTCTTTAAATCGTGCGATGGACAGGGATTCCCGTCCATAACATGTGGCAGTCTTCAGGGTTTCAGGACCATATATTCTTTACGAATGAAGTTAAAAATCCAATAGTTGCAGTCAAGCATGTTTCTTTTAAACATTTTAATATAAAATGTATATACAGTTGACTCTAATTTATATTATAATCAGTTGACTATAAAATGTATATACAGTTGAGGTTAAAAATGGACGTTTCGGTCAAGATACTAGCTATGACCTACGTCAGCGATATAAAATAGTCTAAAAAGGTTATAAAGAAGATGACATAACTAAATATTCAAAATTGTTGAATAAATATTAAAAACAGATTATGAGTTAAGAATAATATTATAAACTGAGGGTAAGGTTATATGTACGTTAATGGACTTCAATTCACGCGCGGAGTGCCATGCTTCCAAAACCAGTGTTGATGAGCAAATCGAGCGATGGTCGACTAAATAAAGAGGTAGCGCCCAATGCAATAGTTTGGTTTGGTTTCTTTTGGACTTCTTCGCCATTTGTATAATTCCTGTTTTTTTGTACTTTATCTGTATTGGCAAATTAAATACTGAATATTTGTCCCCTTGCAAGCGAAGCGAGGGTGATAATCTCGCCGCGGCAGGGATCCATTTCTCACGAATTAGTTTGTATATGTGTGCGTGTGTATGTGTGTGTGCATTATATATATATATATATATATAATAGGTAATATTTGGCATTTCACTCGATCAAACTACATGTTGAAAGGATTTATGGTGAAGGAAAATTTCGAGTGTTGGAATACATACATTTTAAGACCGAACCGGGACCAGTTGCGAAAAATGCAACTTCAAGGCCTTCCGGCTGGAATTGAACCGGCGACCCTGCGATGCTAGTGCAGTGCTCTGACCGCTGAGCTACGGAAGCCGTTGCCGAGAGCCTGGTCACGAGTTCTGTATATATGGTGGTAATGCCGGGATAAGATTCTGGGTATATTATAGGTAATATTTGGCATTTCACTCGATCAAACTACATGTTGAAAGGATTTATGGTGAAGGACAATTTCGAGTGTTGGAATATATATATATATATTATACGAAACAATGACTCCAAGTTGAATTTGACAATAGATCGTAATGCGTATACTATATTCTTTCATGTCCAAAAAAGAAAAGTTATAAAAAGAATTGGTTGGAGAACTAAATGATACAAATTAAGTGATCACGATTTGTCTTCTAACATCAAGTGAGGCACATAATGTGTGTCCAATATGTTTATGGCATAGGTTCGTGGCAAAGATTCACGCCTTCGTCATACAGGTTCACTCTCTTCCGGTATAAATTAGGGCTTGACTTATGTCTATTTGTCTCCGAGTCGTTTATGTTCGAAAATGGCTGACACCACAGACTGCGCAAAATGGAAGGAAAATCAATTTAAAGCGCGCAAATCGTTTTGAAAAATTATCTACCATATTCGGATGTTTACACGATGACGTATTCATATACTAATCGGGCTGGGGTACCGTATTTATGGTGTGCCGTATTCAAATGATTTTCCTGCAGGTATCTGTAGACGTAAGGCCAATCCGACGTTGTTTCGTGTCGTATAATTAATTTCGTGCATCGACATCGTGTAAACGGGTGTCTGCATCTCCTTCGCCAGACCTTGGGGCATCATGGGAAGATTGTACTTTCGAGAAGGCTTCCTAGATCTTGTATAAAACTGGTCACTGAGTGAATTTGCACAATTAACAAAATAGATACGAAAATATCAATCCAAACGTTTTGGAAGTTTCTGTTTCTTTGAAAACCCAATTGGATCGGGTGTATAATGAATAAATATTTCAATGCAAGTCAATTTACTATTTTTATGGGAGGAACAACTTTTTTCTCCATTTTTCTTGTTCAACGAACGCTTTTCTTCCGAAAAAAACGCGGATGCATAATAAAGACAAATGGCTTTTTAAATGGCAATAAACTGTAAAATGGCACAACCACTGACTAATATAGTGCATGGTACTATATACTGGTAAAATCTTTGCATTATCTTTTCAATAATATTGGTACAACCCTGGGGCATTCACTGGGTCTCAAATTTACTTGGTTATTTCTTAACGATTGCAAAGGTGCAGTTGTTGAGAGAGAGCCCTCTTGTGGATAATGGCGCATGATCTGCGGACGCCGTCAGCTTTTTGCCGACATAAATCATGTCATTAAAAAATAACATTTTGAAAAGATGTGTTCTGCGTGTTTTTATATAACTGTATATAGAAACACGTAAAATATTCCCGCCGCTCTTGAAGTGAAACGAAAAGTTGATAAAACATTAAAAAGAAAGACATTCATGTATTTCTTGTTGAACGAATTGCTTTTGCTCTCGCATTCAGTCGCGGTGACAGGTGACGGGGGCGGACTGGCTGGCATATGGAGCACGGAGAAAACTCCCCGCGATGTGCCGGACGATCTGAAGGCCATGGCCGGTCCAGAGTTAAAAAAATATTAAACTAGATTGCTTGCTTTTATCATCTTTGTGATTATGAAATAGTATAGACATTTCAAGCCCATTTCAAGCCCGGTAAACATTTAAACCCATGAGTCCTCCACTGACAGCTGAGAGTGATTTTTGAGTGAGGAGAATTTATATTTTCATCATTTTAATGAGTCAACATTATTGCTATGCGTATTACTGTTATTTTCAAAATGTTGTTTTATACAGAAAAAAGAGCAAAACATTGTAACCGTGTTTCCATACAGTTATAGATTAAAATACTCGTGAATGTCTGATAGAACTCGAAATGGAAAATGAAATGAAATGAGAAAAAAAATGAAAAAAAATGAAATCGCAGTGGAGATACTCGCCCATCAGGCTCGTATTCCCACGGCCTTTTCTCTTGCCAAACCTGCACTCGTATTTCTAAAACTGTATGGAAACGCGGAAAATATTTTATATTTCTTAAGCAGAGAACAACATTTCGAGAAAGAGCCCTCTTGTGGATAATGGCGTGTCTTAGCTTTTTGAAGCTAAGCTTTGTCCCAGCTTGTTGAAATGAAATCACTTAAAAGGTAAACTTCAAGTTGATCATGTACGAGTACTTTCGGTGCATGGAATCTTCTCGGTCAAGTGATTTTCAGATTTGCAAGTAGTATGAAAAGTTGATATATAGAAGTTGCAGGCGCAATATTATGGGCAAAAAGTGTCGCTTCGTTACAAAAAAACTTGAGTGCGAGGCCGACGTACTCTCAGTAATAAAAACTCTAACACATACTCTAATGTACTGAATTAAATAATGAAAGTACCTGGAATATCTGAGTCCTTTTTTTCTTGTCTGCCTCACAAAGTATTGTCTTTGGTTTCTAAAAATATCAAAAGTATAAATATGTTAACATCCTTTGATATATTTTCATGAAAAGCCTGCACATCCCCACAGATCCCCACAGAAGTGTTAAGTTAAATCTAGATGCGCGAGAATATCTCGTTCACTTAAGATGGATATCTCGAGACGCAATCGAAAAACAAGCTGAATTAACGATGTTTTGACTTTTCCTGTAGTGCTAACGCCAAAGTTAACGATGCTTATTGTTTTGTAGTCAACACAAATAATCCAGTCTGGCAATATTCCATTAATAAATAATGTAGAATGGTGAGCTTTGGCGTCAGGACTACAGAAAAAGTCAAAACATCGTTCATTCAGCTTGTTTTTCGTTTACGTCTGGAGCAAAGCAAGAAAACAGCAGTTATGTATCTGCTGTAATTTGCTGCCCAACGTTCAAGCTTTTGTACGTACACGAAAATTAATTTTAAATACACAGCCTTCGTTTTGAGAATTTATGACAGACCATAAAAGTCTTTAATGCATTCATGGCTGACATTTCAGGTAATATGTCGCTCTCTTCATGTTTTGCCATGCATGTCGTTTTGAAATCCGGCTGCAAAAATGTATAATGAAGACATTTTAACGAAGAACGCCTTTTTTACTCGTCAGATAACAATGACTTCATCCAAAACGAACGTTAAAGAATCGCACGGATAATGCACTTGTAAGCCAACTCCACCTGTTTAAATTGGTATATAAGACTTTTCTAAGTTTTTGCAACTTTTTGACCCCTGTTAACATTGGACAAAAAATATACAGCAAATATTAAAGGTTAAACAGCTGGGTTTTTTTCTTTGCTGGAGACGTGAAAACAGGCTAAATTAAAAGAAATCTAAAAGCATCTTTACGTGCGTCTAACGCAATTAGAGCTGCTTATGTTTATTTTATTGTTTTGTAGTCAAGAGAAACAACCTACTCCGGCGTTGTGCCATTAGAAAACATAGCTTTCGCGCTCTAACACAATTTTTGTTTTGTTAGTTGTTACTATGTATAAATGACATATAGTTTTTGTAATAATAATAATAGTTTTTTGATAATAATAAGTTGACAGTTGCACGATATATAGAATGTAAACGTCTACAGTAGACCTATAAGAGTGCGTGAACGGTCAGGTGTTTGACTTGGGTTAAAGTTATTTTGAAGTAAAATCGTAGTGATGGTCCTCAATCAAGCGCAAGCACAGGTCGCACAATTAAGGAGCAGAATTGACAATGAGGCCATTAAATCTGTTGATACCATCGCGCTAGAGCTTACGGAAAATTCAGTAGAGCTTACAGCAAATGCGTCGTTTTTGCGTCGCGATTTCTAAATTTCTGGAAATACTTGGGAGACTGGTCAGACCGACAAACTCACCAATTCATATTATCAACGTCATTTCTCTGCACAGTAGCCTACGAAGCTATGTGGAGATATTAAGTCACTAATTGTCGCTGTCAAGCTAAAGTATATTCTTCGGCATGCATTATCGAGAAAAATCGGCATCAGAATTATACCAACATTCTATCAGAATACTCTGTCCTAATTTTCTCTCTTCCTAGTTCCTTTCACTAGTACGTTTCACTTCATTTGTATACCCAAGCTAGGTTCACACAGATCTTCAGCCTCCTGTTTTTACTCTCCAATTCCGCAAATTGATCTGCAAAAAGCTGTCCTGATGTCTGTTATACAAACGAAGAAATACTATTATAAGCTGATTGGCTAATTGGATTTTAGGACATCAATAATTTAAGGCAATATTACTGAAAAAAACGTCTTCGGCGCTGTACATAAAATACAGGACGTTCTTTGCGGAAATGGCTCAAATAGGACCTTTCTGTTTTTGAATGGTCTTTATTGTTTGTTAAATTAGGGTTAGCTACGATTAGGGTTAGGTTTAAGGTAAGCAGCAAGGTTAGGGTATAGTTAGGATTAGGTCTGGGAATAGGATTAGACTAGTTCCTGAAAAAGCGAAGCTCCTTTTATAGTCATCCCTTTTAGCATTGTCGCTTTTTAACAGCTCCTCCTCCTTGTGATCGTTTCATTACTAAATCAGGCCATTAAGGGCCTGTTTATATTATCCCGGTACACTGGGACGTCCCGGGATCTCGGCTTGTATATAATTTACTGTTATTTTCGCAGTTGCGTTTATATGCAGGAGAGCGGGACATCCCGCCTGACCGGGATCCCGGTTGAAGCAACCGACATCCCGGTACAGCGGGACAGATTTTTTTCCATATAAACGCAACATCCCGGTACACCGGGATGAAGTGAGTTGAAATTTAAAACGTCGTCTGACCAGGTAAAATATCCAAAAAGTGGCAAAATGAATAAAACATTCGTTGTGATGCTTTTTATGCGAATAAAAATTTCATTGAGAAATTATTATCAAACATTTTCACGCATCCCGGTCACCCGTAGTCTCCTTCGCAGCCGTCAGTTCGAGTTCGTTCTCACTCCCCTCAACTACCGCCTGCTTACCCGAGCAGCAAATTCCTTTCCAATTGTTGACCAATTAGAGTCAGACTTCCAATATCTGGAAACCAGACCTTCGACCTTCAACTGACCGTTTGAAAATTAGTAGTGCCGAAAAAAATTTGCGTAAATAGAAATATAAGAAGATGTTGTATTATCTGTGAATTACAATATGAATGCATGCTCGAATACATGTACATGAAATAATAAAAGTTAAAAGCGCCACTACCTGGAATATGAAACTGAATAACATCGAGGTTGCTAGCCACACAGACTTATTTACACGACCAGCAAGAACATATACTCGTAATACAATTCTTCGTAAACTTTGTAAAGCTCTGAGCTATAGTAAGCGAAATATTAGCTTTCAAGTTACTTTCAAGTAAACATGCAGTCTATTAAGACACTAAACACCTTTTGTTTACAAGTTTTACATTTCTCTTAACGCTCTCTGACATTCACGCTAGCTTATTTGTTTGCATATACATGCAGGCCACAGCAATAACATAGTCAAAACAATATTCTTCGTAAATTTCGTGAAGTTCTAGGCTAAACTTTTCAAAATATAAGCTTTATTTAGCAACACTATGCATCCAGGACGGCTTTATTTAGGACGGCTTTATTTAGCACGACAATGGTGTAATTTCATTGGTCCATGTACACAAAGGGAATGGAATGTAGCTCGACTCGGGTAAGCAGACGTTAGTACATGGCGAGAATAAGCGAGCCATACACCTCTTTCATAATGGCGGCCAGTCTAAATATTCTTTTATAGACCTCTTTCATAATGGCACCCAAATTAAATATTCTTTTATATTAATTTAAATTAGCCTTTCTGACCTCGTTCGTGTGTCTGTAATTCCAAAGAATCTTTGCTTGTAACGAGGCCAGAAAGGCTAATTTACATGCATATAATAGAATATTTAGACTGACCGCCATTATGAAAGGCGTCTATTAGAACGTCTGCGAAGGAGGCTAGATCACCTGGGACATCCTTGTGTACCGGAATCATATAAACAGGCCTTAAATCTGTTGATTGCTTCGCGCTAGAGTTTACGGCAAATTCATCGTTTCTGCGTCGCGATTTCTAAATTTCTGGAAGGATTTGGGAGACTGGTCAGACCGACAAACTCCTGCACTTTCGTATATTATCAACGTCATTTCTCTGCACAGTTGCCTACGAAGCTATTTGGAGTCATTAAGTCACTTGTCGCTGTCAAGCTAAGGAAGCTTCTTCGGCGTGTATTATCGAGAAAATTGCCTTCAGAATTATACCAACATTCTATCAGAATACTCTATCCTAATTTTCTCTCTTCCTAGTTCCTTTCACTAGTACGTTTCGCTTCATTTCTACCCCACTTAGCTAGGCATTCATTTGCCCTAATTTTAGATGAATAACTTTAAAGAAACGCAATACTAATGTCCAGCGCATTTTACTCAAATTTTATCTGAAGACAATTTTCAATGAAGATACCTAGACCTCTTTTATTTTTATTCAAATCAACTCAGCAATTTTCCCGACAAAACTTACAGATCCGAAAAAAGCGTATTATTTGGACCATATGATCGTAGGATCCTGGAGCTTTTATATCTATACTACCGTACCTTATATTATATCTATACTACTAAACTTCTAGTACTTGAAAGTATTTTCAACATGTTGAATTTCTCTTTTTTATACTATATATATATATATCCCAGCAAGCACATCTACGTTCTGAGAACGTTTTCTCACGTCCGTTTTCTTACGTCCGGAAAACGGCGTTATATCACAACGTTCGCATAACGTTTTTTTGTCGACTCCACTATACTGCGTCGTCATAACGTTCGCTGATAACGTTCGCTGATAACGTTCACACAACATTCACTCCACTTTCACAATGAAGGAAAGCCTATGAATTAAAAATCATGAAAGTATCTTCGTTATAGAAGCGCAATTTCTTAACGATTCTTTCTTAACGATTCTTTTCTTAGCGATTCGTTTTCTTAGCAATCACGGCCAAGCGGTGAATGTAGTCAATATATATATACATCCACCGCTTGGCCGTAATCTATATTACATTCACCGCTTGGCCGCGATTGCTAAGAAATCGAATCGGTAAGAAAAGAATCGCTAAGAAAGAATCGTTAAGAAATTGCGCTTCTATAACGAAGATACTTTCATGATGAAAGATTTTCAATTCATAGGTTTTCCATGTGTCGCCACGTACAGATCTTCAGATAAATTTTCTGACCATATGTGCAACAATTGTTTAACATAATTGGAAAACTTAACATTATAAAACAAAATATCACACCGAAAATCCTGAACCCACAAACGGATTTTATTGTTTCTTATTAACAACAATTAACTTATTATATTAGTAAAATACTCTTAGACGTCATCTTCCTCATCTTCTGCCACATTCATGCTAGTAGCTTGACGATTCTATAAGAGACAGTTTGTATAATTTAAACACATTCATAGTGTAGTATATGTACTCAACGACATCCAATGACAAGTGGCTTTTATTGAGTGCGTCACTAGCATTATATATTATTATAATTATGCATATATAATTAACATGAACATGCATAATTAGCTCAAATGTTACACATAGCTTTCCTATTAACAACTAAAATAAGGAAACGGCGTTCTCTGACAAACTATTTCACTGACTTGACGTTTACATACCTTACAAAGGATGATGGCTTTAAATAACCACGGATGGATAAAGCATTGAAGACCAAAGAATCGACTAACTTACAATTGAAACGTGTATCACACCTTCGGCTTCTGACTGAATAATGCGTCAAAGCGCGGTGTCCGTACGTTTGTGACACCGGCCAGAGCCAAGCATTTCCGGCCGCGCAGGTTCGTGACGTTTTACAATTTGTGACATGCCCGTACGTCACAGACACAACGTACTGTGAACGTTTT
The DNA here is from genome assembly GCA_035772405.1 of Chrysogorgia sp. JL179-B06. Taxonomy (NCBI): domain Eukaryota; kingdom Metazoa; phylum Cnidaria; class Anthozoa; order Scleralcyonacea; family Chrysogorgiidae; genus Chrysogorgia; species Chrysogorgia sp. JL179-B06. The sequence goes on from JAYKKM010000263.1 coordinate 1,987,121, forward strand.
CAGAACGTTTTTGAATAACATACGGAATTCGAACGTTTCTCAAACAAAAATGTTTGCTATCAAATAAATTCAACATTCAAATTCAAACAGTTGTACTAAAAAGATACTGTATCTATACAAACATTTTTGTTACTGATAACCAAACGTCGAGGAGACGTTATACGAACGTTTTTGCCGCATGTTAGATTCCAACGTTCCTAGAACGTTCTTTAATGGTTTATTACACCTATGTGTAATATAATACCCAACGTCGAGGAGACGTTATATGAACGTTTCTGCCGTACGTTGGATCCCAACGTTGCTACGTTCTTTCATGGTTTATGACACCTCAATGTAATTTAATATATCTACGTGTAAGAAAAACAATGTTGTGGGAAAGTTGTCAGAACGTTAGGTCCGACACAACCAAACTACAACCTTTCACGAACGTTGCGATTACGTTGTGTGCTAGCTGGGATATATTACTACCTTCTTATCTATAACTTCTAGTAGTTAAAAGTATTTTTGACACATTGAAGTTCTCTTATTTCTCTTTTTATATTATATCTATATTATATCTATACTACCTTCATATCTATACTACCTTATATTATATCTATACTACTACTTCTAGTACTTAAAAGTATTTTCAACATATTGAAGTTCTCTTATTTCTCTTTTTTATATTATATCTATATTATATCTATACTACCTGTATATCTATAATACCTTATATTATATCAATACTATTAACTTCTAGTACTTAAAAGTATTTTCGACATATTGAAGTTCTCTTCTTTCTCTTTTTTATATTATATCTATACTATATCTATATACTAACTGTATATCTATACTACCTTATTGCTGCCGTAGGCAGCATACTAATCTTGACACTCGTGCCCAGACGTCTTCGCGGAACTATGTATGGTCAACGAAATCTCGATTTGTGTAAATTTACTCTGTTTGTTTGTCGGTTCAGTTTTATGACGTTTTGTGACGTAGAAGTTTTATCACGCGTATTAAAGTTCTTTACATTTGTCAACGCTGTGAAGTTTGAACGATCTGTTCTGCCTTCTGAGTGAGGAAGTATGCTCTTGTCAAGGTAAGACGACTAAGATACTGTCATGTATACTTAATGTTATTGTTATTAAAACGCTCACCAAACGGAAATATGGCTCAGTGACTGCGAGATATTGTGGCATGATATGAAATTGTTTTGTTTATGAATACAGTTTTCCTTGTATTTTAGTTGTATATTGGTGCGAGTTCATTGTATCTCATTCATGCAGAAGAATGCACCCGTGCATGCCTCACACATGCAGCTGTGAGATATAAATAAGCGACAGAATATATTGAACTGCATTTTTATACAAGAAACAAATTCTGATTAACTTAGTTTATCAACTGTTATAATGTCAACATATTGCGTTAATATTGAACTGCATTTTATGCAAGAAACAAATTCTGATTAACTTAGTTTATCAACTATTATAATGTCAACTTTTTGTGTTCATATTGAACTGCATTTTTATGCAAGCTAGCTTGTACAGAGAACTATGTTTAATACAACTATTTTTTCTTTATGTTCAACTGCATTTTTATGCAACTGTTCAACTTACATCTGTTTAATTACACATGTTCATGAACTACTATATTGTGAATAGATGTTGAGAGCTGTTACAACACAAGGGGGTCAACAAGGTCGGGGCAGATGTGAGATATCTGCAAATGTGCCAGGTGTTATGCGATCAATTAAGACTCTGTATTATATTCCGGTCTTACATGTATTTATAAAAGAAGTTGTGTCTTACGCACGCTGTGATTGGTCAGTTACTGTGTTTATATCAGGCTATATAACATGGACGGATTACGCCATCGTGATACGCCATCAATTGGCCATCATACGCCATCAATTAGCCACCACTCATGGAAGTTTGGGAGAACTCAAAATCGCGTGGAAACACTTGCCCTACGGGCTCGTGTTCCCACTATGATTTCTCGTTCTCCCAAACTTCCACTCGTGTTTATATAAAACTGTATGTAAACACGGAAAATGTTTTCTATTTCTTAAATAGTTCATGACGTCATAACTAATTAACCTCAACACCAGGGCCAGATTGCGAGTACCTATGGTCCAGCTCATTGTGAGCTGGCCTGAGCTCCATATATATATACTGAAGAACTCACTGCTCTGGTATACCTAAACCATAACCGCATGGGTACGAGTCTGTACTACCTCCACTGCGACTTTGACTTCAATAAGCCCACCACTTATTTTTTGCAATTTTGCACAATATTACGACTGTCTTGGATTTCGAGGCAGCACTTCCCTTGTGATAGTAACTTCTAGTATTATATATATATACTACTAACTTCTAGTACTTAAAAGTATTTTCAACATATTGATGTTCTCTTATTTCTCTTTTTTATATTATACTAAGTCAAGCCCGGTCGGACGGGGTTAGTACTTGGATGGATGACCATCTTGGAATAACCTCGTGTTGATTCGCGAGCTTGAACTCATGTGAGTAGAGTTATTAGTTGATCGCTCTCGTGCTTAGAGGGTTTTCCTCCGGAGTCTCCGGTTTTCTCCTTCAGTAAATTCTTGACTTGCAACCAATCCCTTGAGACTCCGAAAACAAAGGTTTGGTGGCCAGGTTGGTGCCACAAACAAAAGAAGTTAATAATATTATTTTGTTTAAGTTCCACCAACATGGCTGCCGTGACGTAATGTGCAAGTCATCAATCAACACTTATAAATCTTGGCTATGCTCCGTGGTCAGACATGGGTCGTATGGTGGCAGCCTGCGGCGACTTTGACATACCTTCTACTCATACCCACGTTCGAGCTGAACATTTCTAAAGCCACACGTCTGTTGTGTCTGTTCATAAGGCTTAATCATTTCTTAATGGTTATTTTATATTCTGTATTTCACCTGAATTATGTTTTTTAAACAATATTAGGTGTGTTACAGCACACCCCAGTAGCAATACACTGTCCACTGCATGTTAAGACTTACATTTATCACCATTTATTCATCAAAAGTAATCAAAAACAGTAATGCTTTAAACACTTTATTATTTCATCAATGACATTGAAGAGCACCAAGTTTAACATTTTAGAGCCACAGTACCTTAAATAACAATGAGGTGGGGGGCTAAGTTTGTAAATATAGAAATATCCACAATTTAAAACGTTTATGCTGTTTGACTTCCAACAGCAATTATTAGAGAAGCGATAGCAAACTGTGCGTGCCACCTACTAACGACTTTCTAGTTACGAATATTAATGCACAGCAAATAGCTTTAAAAAGAGCCATAACAACATAATTTTGAAAATAAATTGTTTTAATACTAACGTTTCGTTACTAAACTCGTAAGATGACGTGTCATCACAGATTAACAAACCACGATGAAGGAATAAATTAGAAAAGTGTTAAAGGAAAATATCTAATGTTGGCGTTAAGAGAAGGTTTAAACTTAGAAATTAATAAACTCTCTCGAAGTAGCACTTCGAATTGCGTGGGGCCTGAGCACAAAATAGAAAAGTCATCCAAAGAAACCGCATGACCGGCTATTGTTTTGTGCGCAAGAATGCTCTATAGAGCGGTGTGAGAAGAAAGCTCTTTTCCGGTGTAAGGCGAAATACCCATATGTTCAGATACCCTAGTGTGTAAAAGTCGGCATGTTTCGCCAATATTTACGAGTTTAGTAACGAAACGTTATTATTAATAATTTTTCTTTTTAAAATGTTGTTATGGCTCTTTTTAAAGCTATTTTCTGGGCATTAATAATATTCCTAACTATATTACGATTCCCGCCTGTCATGGTTCCTCCATTGGCATTGCGACGATTTGGACGACTTTCTGCTCTACTTTCTGTCAGAGCATTGACTGTTCGACACGGACTGTATGAGCCGTGCGATTTCATGAAGGACGTTCGTAACGTTATTTCCCGATAAATTATTCATATTTGATAGTAAAACAAGGACAGTCAAAGTTTGGCGTCTTTTGGTACTGTTTACTTCACCCCCGGCACGCAGGACGCTGTACCCAGGCTCTTTCATGTGTGCCATGTTTTTTGTATCTACTGCGCATGCGCTAGTAGATACATTGCTATCGTGCGAGTGGTGTAATGTAAGTTAACAAAAGAATGCCTTCGGAGCCAATCAAAACACCGGAGAATGCACGAAGATGAAACGAGCGAAAGCCGATCGTTATTTCGCAAAATCATAATCACAATAAATTCAAAATGGCGGTCTATTCACTTTTTCTAATTTCAACGATTTGTGCTGGAATACCATGTAATATTAAGTATTTTGACACGAATACCAAGAACACCCAGAGCGAAATTTGGTCAGTTATGAAACAAGACGTTTTTAAAAGCGCAACTGAATTACGCATATGTCGAAGTGTATGTCGAACAACTAGTTACGGCAAGGGCAAATATTTTGTAGCTGTCGGTAAGTTAAACGTTTGTGGTTGCTTGCGAGGTTGCTTGCAGGCTTTTCAGTCCATTGAAAATGAATTGACCTCTTTGTAAGGGCATTTCTAAATATAATATTGGTTGTGGTCGTATGGCTTACAAATATTCAGTGATTTAGTTGAACTCAAAAATGTTTGTTTCAATGCCAGATCCAAGCTTATACAATTCGTGTTAAACGAGAATTCACGACACAAGTTAAAATCAAGACTATTTATTGTAATTGTATGCATTGACAAAATTTTGAGACTGACAAAAGTGTCCTGTGATGGTGTATTCACATGCAGCTTTATATATCAGTAGTGTGGTTGAGACTGATATATAGTGGCTTGTATCGGCATTATGTATACTGTATCAATCAAACCAATACATTATTGTAACCTCCATCTGAGTCACAGTAGCTCAATCTTAGAGTGGCTCATCTGGAATCAGAAACCTTTTCAATATCTGAGTATTAGAGCTTGATGATAGTCATCATAGTCTGTGTATCACCTGTCTACTCCGTGTGTGTTAATATACACACTGTTGTAGAGAATGTGGGGACTTAGACAAACGATACATAACATGGATGATTTTCAAGCTCAAGTCAAGAAAATGATGTACTGGATGGATTGATATGTTGTACCTGTACTGCCTATACAGCAGTCACTATATATCAGTAACGCTTGGGTGTGTTAATATGTACCTGTTGTAGTGATATATTGTGGCAGCTTGGAGTAGACAGATAATACATGGACAATCATCAAGCTCAAATCTTCAGAAAATGTTTCTGACAAGTTGACATTATTACTTTGTATAAGTATCAGAACACGGTTTCAAGCAAATTGCACAAACCTGAAGGGTGAGCACAATTTGAGCTCTTTTGAAAAATACACAAGTGTCTATTAACCCCAAATTGTATATATACACATGGAAACATTTTGCAGAAAGTGACGTTCGGGAATCACATGACAAAGAAAGAAAGTTTTTCAGTGCTTTTCCAATTATTTCCTTTTTTCGGCATTGTGTTTCCTTTTTTTGCATTGTATTTCCTTGAAATTACAATGCTCTCAGCCAAACAGAATGTGCAGTGTGTTTTACCAGTTAAACAATTTTGCAAACTTTTGCAGTTTTTGTGTTATAGAGCTTTGCAAAGTGTCTGAGTATAACAGTACATGTTATATATTACTTAGAAATTAGAATGCTGTAACAAAGTCCTTCAAATAAATTTTGAATCTCTTAATTTGTTTTTCGGTATAAATTGAGAGCATAATTGTTATACACATACCAGTACTTTATATCTTCCACAGCATTAAATTTAACCAGTGATGTATATAATATATATAATTTTGAAAATACTATATCCTACAGTTATGAGTTATCATTCAATCTTTGAGCAGGCAGTAGATACATGTACGCCTAAGCGTACCTATTTTTTACATTTGGCGGGCAGCCATCTTTCTTTTACATTTGGCGCGCGCAATTATTTTACAAAAATTATTTAACAAAAATCCATGGTTTATTAAACTATCCCTGGATTATTTATAAACAATCCAGAGATTGTTTAATAGACAAACTATGGTTTACTAAACCATCCCTAGATTATTTATAAACAATCCCTGAATTGTTTAATAAATAATACTTTTTCTCTAAACCATCCAGGGATTGTTTGTAGACAATCCATAGATTATTTGTAACTAATCTATGGATTGTTTAACTCAGATAGAAACATTGTTTACCAATAGTGTATTATTTAGGTAAATAATGGTAAAATCAACACATTTTTGTTTCACTAAACCATCCAGGGTTGTTTGTAAACAATCCATAGATTATTTGTAAATAATCTATGGATTGTTTAACTCACATAGAAACATTGTTTACCAATAGTGTATTATTTAGGTAAATAATGGTAAAATCAACACATTTTTGTTCTAAACATTTTTTTACATTTGACGCCCCATAAGCGATATTCAGATTACTTCCGTCATACTTCGATATAAAATGTAGTTATTTTTGTTTCCAAACAAGTAGTTATTTTTATCCTTTAAACAATGTTAAAACTCTAGTTTAGGTTCAAAACGCATTGTGGCTACTGAAATTAGCTTTCTCATTTATCTTATCGTAATATAAACGTTTGCAAAGAGTGTATTTTAAATAGCCATCAGCTGAAGAAAATTGTCATACTAAACTATAAAACATGCTGTTGATACGGATAACTTTTTTACTAAGAGGAAGAGAAAAACATACGCATTAAGATGTCCTTTAAAAACTTGATCTGTCTCTCCAATTCACTCAGCTTCAGGTTCTAAACGAATATAAATAATATTCAATCCATGAAAACCGAATTCAATCACAGAACTATAAACTATGAAATAAACCTTTAAATAAACACCGTACATTTTTCTCCGTGTTGTTTAAGCTTGACTTGGTCGACTCTCCAATACACTCAGCTTCAGGTTTACCTAAACGAATATAAATAATAACCGAATTCAATTAATTATATAGAACTATAAACTATGAAATAAACGTTTAAATAATCACCGTACATTTTTATTCTGATTTTCGAGAATTTTCTCCATGTTTTTTAAGCCAGGCTTGACCATATTTGCAGTCTTTTGCAAAACCTGAATAAAGTAATCGAAAATTCATTTTAATAAATTATCAATGACCTTAAAAACGCCTCAGTAACAATATGTAAATAGTTGTACAGTGCATTTTGGAAAAATGTTGATTTCCATAAGCATGATTTACTTGTGATAAATATGGCATTCTCATTGTATTGATGTATATATACCTCGTTCTCCTGGGCTATCACTTGCCAGGTTTTGTTTGCTCTTATGTAAAGTACTTTGTTGTCTTGGCGATACGCGAGCAGACCGGCCACAAGTGGGATCTTTTTGGCAGTTGAAGCATCTGGGACAACAACAACCTAAACACGTTAAAATAAAATATGAGAATTTAATATAGAAACGGTTATATATATATATATATATATATATATATATATATATATATATATATATATAGTATGAATAGAGAATGGTTATTTCCAACGATGAACTCCCCATAGAAGGATCCAAAAGGATACTAGCGCTGCTTTGGTATTTATAGCTTGTATAGGGTAATGTGGACAGCAAAGACAGCAAACTTCTTATAGTCCTTTATTTAAAAAAACGTTTCGGCCGTTCGGCCTTCTTCAGTTTAAAAATTATGTGACACATTTTTTGTAATTTTTAAACTGAAGAAGGCCGAACGGCCGAAACGTTTTTTTAAATAAAGGACTATAAGAAGTTTGCTGTCTTTGCTGTCCACATTACCCTATACAACTACAAGCTATATATATATATATATATATATATATATATATATATATATATATATATATATATATATATATATATATATATATATATATATATATATATATAGCAAAGTGAAAAGGTGGTAAACTGCCAAGAATTTAGTGACGAGATGCTGACGTTTCGAGCGGAGCCCTTCATCAGAGTAATATATATATATATATATATATATTTATTTATTTATTTATATATTTGAGCGGAGCATGGTAGGACCAACTCCTTATAAGGAAGTAAAAAGTCGTTTGGGTGATCCGGACAATATTTTTGCAATGTTATTTATGAAGGGCGGCCATTGGCGAGTGGTGATCTGATCACGAACTACATAAAGAGGTTTTTACGAGTGGTATACACGTTTGCGTAATATAATAGGTACGTGTGTAATGTCTTTAACTCGCTAATTTTAAATATGTTTTCAGAATTGAAAGCGCTTAAATATTGATCGAGATAACGTTCAATGTATACGACGAAGCGACCGGCTGAATGCCGACTAATTTCTAAGTATACATAAACCGTTTTACAAAGGATATGCACGTTCTCGTAATATAATAGGTACGTGTGTTATGTATTTGGACTCGGTAATTCCAAATCTGTTTTCAGAATTGAAATCGAGTAAATATTGGCCGAGATAACGTTCAAAATCTTATCGACAGAGACTACAAATACAAATACGCGGTCTGGGCGCTGGTACCATGGATGGGGAAATCAAACTGTAGTGGAGGGTGTGGTATAGAGGTAAAAAAGGCGAGCGATGGGATCGAGATCCAGGATCGGCCCCAGATTAAACGTTGGGTCTGGGCCCCCTTGAGATTAGAGTAGGATTAATAACACGGTTCGAGAAGAATTAATGACAACAGGCGTGTTTGGAGAAATATTCATTCGCACTCGTAGTATTATGAATATTTCGCCAAACACAATTGCGATTTTTCATTAATTCTTCGAGAACAAGTGTTATTTCCTTTTATTAAACGATTGAGTCGGTTTTCTTTGATGTACCGCGGACTTTATCTAGCATAAAGACCATGAATACTAATTAGATAAGAAATGAAGGAAAAACTAAGGGAAATCTTTGTCCAAGGTGGATAAAATGGACAAAATTGTGTTGGAAAACCTCCTCACTCGTGAAATAAGTCAGATAAAGCCCTCGCACGTAGGACTTTATGCTATATAAAGCCCTCGGACGGTGCGCGTCCTCGGGTCTTTATATAGCATAATGCCTTTATCTCTTACTTAATACTTTTTCAATCAATTTTACGCGTTCCTGAATGTAGCGAATGGATATTCATAAACTATTTTATTTGCATAATTTAACATCCAACTTCCCGGATGTGACCTTTCACTAGGGGTATTTAAAAAAATACCAGATGTGGTATACCCCAATAAAAAAATTTAAAGTTTAAAAGTTTAATACTGATGTCATTAGCCAATCAGGAATGAGTAAAATTGATTGAAATTGTATTAACGTTTTAATATCATCGTGATCAAGTAGCCTAAACACCAACCTAATTTGCATCATCAACAAAATAATTATTGGATTCGGCTGACAACATGAAATCAAGAATTATCCACACCTCTGTCAATGTTATCCTCCTCAGCCTTCGTCTACCTCGGTCTGGATAATTCTTGATATCATGCTCAGCCTCATCCAATAATTGTTTATTACTGATTATACTTACTCCATCGTGCAAAAGAACTCTTTTATTACTACAGCGACCCTTGAGTGAAAAGGAGAGACAATCACATATCAACAATACTTCGTAATCCAACTTAAAACTTTGAAGAAGAAAAAACATCCATCTCATCGCTATTAAGGCATGGCTATACAGGCTTACAAATCAAAATGTTCTATAATATCTTCCAGAGCTTTAAGTGGTCACTAATAAAACTTTCAGGTGATGTTTATCATAGAGTACGTAGTAATTTCTTCTTGAAAATAAGCTTCTTGAGGCTCGCAGAGATTATTATCAACCAAATTTGATGCAAATGTTGATCTACTTGATCATGCTAGTTAGAAAGATTGCATAACTTTAAGTTCTGCAAAATGTTAGTGAAAGATTTTAGCTCTTATTGCAATTTATATTTTATTTTTGTTTATGCAAAGTGATTCCTATCTTTCAACTTAGCAGGATAAACGCGATATCAGAGTCTGCATGAAATTAGACCGTTTGTGTGATAAATGTCAGTGCACGAAGTTTCTAGGTTTTGATCCAACATGGCCGCCAATGTGTCACGTGCGTGACCTTGTTGTTATGGAAACAAAACTCTAAATCACCTACTGTATTAGAAATATGTTTGTCAAGTCTAACTGACTTTGGCCAAAATCTTTCAGAAAATAGGAAATTTCAGTATTCAAGTCAGGCCATGTCTTAACTTCAGTGAGATTACGTATATTTTGTCATAGGTACCTCGGTTGGTACTGGGCTTTCTCCAAGTAACTTGTACCAGGCAATATTTCCGTTATCCTTTACAACCTTGTACTCCATGCACTTGTTCCAAACTCTCTTAGGAAGAGCTGATCTCACCCAGAACCAAGTGAATACGTTGGTCGTAATAGTTCCTCCATTTAAAGGTTGGCATTCTTGCGTACAGTAATCTTTAGTACCGTTAACAGGGCCATAACAACCACAGCACACGTCGCCTACTTGTCGAGCATCGCAGCCAACGAACGCTGTTGCATTATAATCAATGCCAGAAATGCTTCCTGTAACGCTGTAACTGCATATTAAAGAAATTATTTGGTTTGCAACTCGCGGTAAATTTAACCCGTACACGTACACAACACGGTTTATATTTCCGCGGTTTATATTTCCTTTTACGGCTGTCTGTTCATACAATTATTGGTAAAAGTTTATGGTATTTTAAGAAAGTTTGGTACTTAAAACTTCATATTTGCCACAGGATATTGGTAGTGTGTTTAGTGGATAATGGATATTTTACCTAAAAGCACCAGAGTGATCCGTTTGAACGCGCACCGCTATATCATGAAAGGCAAAACCCCAACGGCACGGTTTTTCTAGGCATGAGTTCATCATCGACTATGTAAGAAAAAATAGATTACGAAACTATGTAGCTATAGAAACAAACTATATATTCTCGAACCACTAACCAACTGATGATAATTGATAATCTGGTACTGTAAACTATGTCATTGAAGTTTGATCAAGTGAGCGATAGAAGCACATAACGGCAGATGGCCTAAGCCAAATTTTGAACATCGAAAACTTGTGTTTTATTTCTCCGATACTGTAATACAACCTTAACACCTTCGCTCGAACCGCGACTAATTAACATTCTTAGCTTCATATTCTCGTTTTCGTGCTACTTAGGATCCTTTCCAGTCTAGGGATGTTCGGTAGGAAACATATTCCAGTATCGGTATAACCGAAAAAATTATACCGATATTAAAAGTACATGATATACCGGTTTTTGAGCCACAATAATTTGTTTATAATCTCATGAAAAAAATCGAAAATTTATCACCTTAATCACTTGAGAGTGGCTTGTTTATGTCGTCTTGTATAGCAGTAGTATAGAGAGTGGGGTTACGAGCTCAATTTTTACATATTCAATGTTGAACGCGAATATAATCACCAAAACATCACCAAATTTACACCAAATCCCAAGCCCCCAAAAATTCGATGTCATTTCGGTAATTCTAAATTTACAACATACATCAAATAAGACCACAAACTCGATTTATATGCTAATAATGTGACATTTCAATATTTTTGCATGTTTTTTAAAAATAGAATGTGTCGTTTCACATTTTTCACATATTTAAAAAAGAAAGTGTCGTTTCAACATTTTCACATATTTAAAAAATAGAGAGTGTTGTTTCAACGTTTTCACATTTTTTTTCAACAAACTACTGCTGTCTCAACTCACGCGCGAAAAAAAAACCACTAGATTTTCAAGTCTAGTGGTGATGTTTATCCAAATGGATAGCAAAATGGTGCTCTTTTGATTGGCTAACAACATTGACTAACAAATAGCCAACCTACAGGGTACTCTACGAATTAGTCTGTTTGTTCACTACTCTCAGTGGTATCTCTCACTACAATGTTTTTGTGACCATACGCGTAGGAGTCAATACCATTCTCTAAAAGGTATCGTTTGTCGTCAAAGCAGGACAGCGATACTTTATTAATTTCGTAGCTACCAATCTGATGTTTGACACTTCTAATGGTCTTCATTATGTGTCGCAACTGTTTCTGCTCGAGTAACACGCTTTTGTAATCTTCGTGTCTGATTACCTTTTTAATTATATTTTTTCTAATACCTTTAGCGGTTTTCCCGCCACCTCCACCCTCTTTTAAATAGCTGTACATTTTACTGCGCAACCCGACGAACTCGACAATTGGCGTTCCAGCGCACTCATCCTTCATCTTCCCAATAACTTTCTTATTCTCTCTAAAGAAGAATGGGCTGTCTGCAGGGTAGTCGCTATTATCAAACTTTTCGCACTCCATCATAAAGTCGGAATAAACGTCGTCAGTTTTGATCGAGTACAACAGACTGTCAGTGTCAGTGAAGTGCAATCTACAGGTGTCGCTAGAGTACTTTTTCATAATATAATTGTAGTGAAAATTGTACATCAACGTTTTACTCAAGTCTAGTATACACATACCCACATATGCGGGTCTATTTAGTGTCAACGTTTCTTTAACTTTGTGGACAGCGACTAAATTCTCGCTAAATATTTTGCAAGACACAAACGTCGGCTTCGAGACAAGCTTTTCTAATTTCTTCGCAGTGGTCACTAATCTTACGTCCACACGCTTCCTCAAATTTTCCATCGTTTTTTCCGAACACACTGTTGTTCATCAACTTGAAGAAGTCCTTCTCAAAAGCGTTCTTAGCCGCAGTTCTTTTGACTGTGTTAAAGTCGATGTACTTGCCCAACCACTTGGATTGGTCAAACTGTAGGACCCTATGAATCTTATTGATTTTTAATCCAAGATCCACATACAACTGCAGATTTCCGTAGTGACACACATACTTTTTTTTATCCTTCAAATTAGTCACCAACTTCTTCACACCGCCAACACTTACATTAAACTTATTTTTGATTTTCGTGCAGTACTCTGACAACATGTCGACAGTTATCTCCATCTTCTCGGGAGCCACCGGGTAATCGTTGTGTAGGTCATGTAAATGAGCTGGATACTCCAAGTCGACTTCAAGCAGTAAGCCCTTTTTACTATCGTTGTGATAGTCGCATAGATTAACTTTTTTTATTTCTTTCTCAGTCAACCACTTGAAGCCACCCGTGGGTAGACTTCGACTCATTGCCCATCCATACAAATTGTTGGCGTCAAGGTACATCAAATACTTCGACTCTTGCTCTTTGTCATACCCTTCCATGTATTTATTATTCGCCACGCCGTGTCTGTTGCATATGTAGCTCACACCACCACGCATACCTAATTCTACAAACTGGAACATGTCAATGTCAGACAATAGTTCAAGTTCTACTCCAGTCATCTTTAACATAGCGTCCCAAGCCAATCCAGGCGATGTGAAATAATGACACGGGTCTAATTTATACTCGCGATGACATGTCTTTCTAAAGTTCTCAAAAACGTCGGTAAGCAAGAGCACATCACTTTTCAAATACAGGTCGTGATACCCACCCATACTCTCAACGTCGAAGTAGTCCCACACGTCGATGGCACGCTCATGCATTTCTTCCGTGATGTGCTCATCATTCAGAATGCTGTAGAAATCTTTTTTGGAGGGTAGCTCGCGCTCATCGAATTTATTAAAGGAGTCCATGTAATCATAGGGATAGACCCCCTTTCTTGTCATAAGTGTCAACCCCTCGTCGTGAAACACTTCTGACGTGTATTTGAAAGCGTCCCTTGGTAGGTTCCTTACCAAGTTGTCTAGACCACTACCCATGAACTGGAAGCTGTCCAAAAATACCAAGTTTTTTCCAAGCATGAACGCCATGTACTTCTCCATGTTGTTCGGTATCACATTTATGTCTTGACTAAACTTACCAATCTCCTGCATAATGAAATGACTATCGTAGCCACGTAGGTTATGAAAGATCACAGGGATTTTATCAGTCAACTTAAAGTTCACATTACAGTCACGATGTGCAGACCCTCTGTACTTACCTGACACATGACAGTGGTCTCTCACTCTAACGTCAGCGCTGGTGTACTCAACGCTACAAATATGACAACTCTTGACCTCGTCGAAATTCTTCTTATCGACATCAGTCAGCGTCATTTCTTTGTTAAAGTGACTCTCAGATGTTTCTTTACAATATTCAACAATTTCTAACATCTCCCCGATGAACTTGTTGACTGCATTTTCACCACGATACACTTTCACTGGCTTACTATACTCATTGTCATAGCAACAAACTAGTTTATACCCATAACCGCAGTCAACGTGTCTCTGGTAAGCATTTGTGTAGCTACACTCGCTTGACAGCTTTGCTGTGTGCACCTTCTGTGTGATAGCCTCAAAGTCTGCATACACCACAAATGGTACGTTTAGCTGCCTACTAAAATTCTCGTATTTCACTTTCGCACCTTTTTGCGGCATTTTAATAGCTTGCTTCCCATTGATGACCAAACATACTTCAACATGACTTTCAAGCACGTCCGCTCGACTAAAACACTGCAGGCAATGTCTACAAAAATGTTTTCTAGCCTTATGCTCTGTCTGACGGTACATAAACTTGTTGAAATCGCGAATGTACACATAGTGCTTGTTGCCCACATCACTAGTTATCAACAATAGGTCCATGTGGTCAGGGTACGCTTCCTTAGAAACATACACAGGGAATGGTTGCTTATTTTCATACCCGAAAACGTTGATGCTAATTTCGTTAGCCTTTTCGATCTTGTTGTAATCTTTGAGTGTGACTGGGAAGTTAATTCCATCATAATTCAACTCACTGACATGCCTAGCGTACTTTGATGTTCTATCAGAGTTTTTTCCAACAGGGAACTTATGCGCTAGGTGACACCATCTAAAACACTTGTTGTCATCATCGTTATTCACGTTTACCAAACCCTTCTTACTATTGCGCAACTCCTTTGGCAACGCGATGTAGCTACTCCCATTCAAAGGTCTATAAATAGCGATGTTAACGTAGTGTGCATCTATTTTGTCGATAGTCCATCCAGACCCCTCAGATAACCACCCGGCTATCCGCGTCAAGATCTGTTCCGACCCACGGTTGGCAACACCTTCGATGTCACGCTCGTTAATGACGACAAACGTTTCACTGTTAAAGTAGGCAGTTTTGTACGTGGTCTTATCGAGTTCTAAAGCCTTCTCAAAAGTGACCTTAACTGTCTCTACCACTTTCATTCCGTTGGTCTCACCTAGTTCACGTCTCAAAAGATTAATGACAGCGCTTCTACTGCCGTTTACCTGATTGATGTCTCTATCGTTAACCACCTCGACTCCATAGGACCTGGTGAACCCTCTCAGCGCTTGACTCAACAGCCGTGGGCTATGGTCTTCAACTGCGGGTCGCGCTTCCTGATCTCTAACAAGACGGTTGTGTGTCCGACTGCCAACGTTAACTCGCCTGTTTGTCAGCGGATTAATAGTGCTGACATTTGTCGTATCACTAAAAACACCATCTCTAACAAGTTGATTGTAGACTCGCCCGTGGACGTTGATTGCTCTACCTGTTAGTGGATTTACAACGGCTGCACCATTTCTAACAAGTGAGTTTTCTGTGACGTCATCCATGGCTTCTATATACTACACTTGTTTTTTTTTCCTAAGCCACTCGTTGTAATAGCGATCACCACTCTCACACCATCCCAACTTTGGATACACCACCCCAAACAGATTGTCGTCAAACAAGTCTTTCACCTTCCCGTCTTTGAGGTCTGACACCTTCTTGAGTGTCTCGACTCGTCTTCTGTGGCACAACCTAATAATGTAGTACCCGTATCTGCTGACATTTCTACCCTTTACCAAATTGCATGAGTACAATGCGTTGACAACTTTCAAGAAGTCCTCTTTTATCAACTCAAGGTGCTCACCCTTCACAACGTTCCGTAGTCTCCTCCCCATCCACCAAGACCGCTTGTGAACGCTTTTTGGTCGCGTGAGTCTCATGTCACTATAACTCTGAACGTAACCCCATTCGATATCGCCACACTTTGGACACGTGTACCCACCACATTCAGTCACATTTTTCACAATGTCACAATCCGAGCAGTAGTAGAGCCTAAGGGTGCCTCCGCACTCAATTTGCGTCTCACTCGCGATTTCGTCAATTGTGTAGCCGTAACTCATCTGCCTCATAAGTTTGTCCATCACTCTTATACTACTCCAACATTTTTTTACTGAGTTAGCACCCACACCGCTATTCCACTACCCAAACCTAGCGCGCTAACAAACAACAATTGGTACTCCTTCATTTCCGCACTCGGTTGGTAGTAATCCGCAACCCTCGGACTCTCAGTGAACACTCGTCCGCTGTACTGTATGGTCATTACGCTTCTAAGTTCTTCCAACGCATGGTTTGTGTCATTGATGTCAGCGTTAGCATCTGAGAGCATTTGCCGTAAACGCTGGATCTTATCTTTCTTGGCGACCTCATTCTCATACCACGCTTCTTTCGCGCTGGCTAACTGCTCCAACGCATGGTTATGCCTTTTCATCTCAGCTTCATAACCTGTGTGATTGAACTTTGAAAACATAAAGCCAGCGCCTGCAAAAGCCACTGCATTAAATATCCCTCCAGCCACGACACTCGCCATTAACTTACGTTGATTTGAATGGGTCTGTCGGTATCCACTTTTTCGATTGCATCCATTTTACTAACAGCGTTCCTGCACCAACAGCTGCAGCAAGTTTCACTGTGCCCTTCACTGTCTCTGGTGTTCCCAATGGTTCTCCCAAAGCCTTTTTCGAAATCATACTCACTGCCACAGCACCAGTCGTGACAAGTAGCGCATCGTACAGTTCGTTCATAAGTTCTTTTCGATCGATCGCGGACATATATACATTGTCGTGTGTTTTGTTTAAGAATCAAATGTGTCTAACGCTGGACGACGAGTTTTACGACTCTCTGATACACTAGCTGGTGCAGTACTCACAGGTTCTAATTGTGTCTCTTTTTCACTACTAATTGTGTACCATAGCGAAGCAGCAGCAATGACAACACCAAGTGTTCCAACAATATAACCATAGCTCCACTCACTACCCTGTTCTTCGTTGACTATCATTTCGCGCATTTTCTTTTCTTTCGCAGCTTTCGATATCTCAGCCAACTTTTTACCAGCAGCGACACGCTTTGGGTCCTTCACCTTAGCACTCTTCACATCAGTTGTGATCTTCGCTTCAACAGCCGTCTGTGAGTCTTCAACCATCTAATACACTATCACGTGTTATCTTACTCACAGTTGACCTCACAGGTGTCTCACAGTTGACCTCACAGGTATCTCACAGTTCCAGACCAAACGCACTAAAAATTAGGGTTTTTTCTGAGAGTATAACATAATGACTCAAGCCCGAGACACCACAGACGAGGAGGCCAACTACTTGCTGGGAGCGGCCTTTATCAGTGTGTCTACCCTACAAGACACCTCTGGGCCTAGCGTCTTAAACAAGTACTTCTCAACATACACACTGTTCGACCCTGACCCTGAAGGGCAGCCAAAACGGCTTAGCTCTCAGGTCCGCCATACGAGGTATCTTCTCGACGCTTGGATCGATCTTCGAGAAGATAGAGCCAACGAGCTTGCTGATACATTAGCTGGCATAATCCCTGTGTGGTGTTACTCATCATTCAAGTACCTTATGTTAGCAAGTGATGTCTACTTGAACAACCCTCGTGGGTCCACAGCCACATTACTCGGTAATTTCCTCCAAGTGTTCTTAGCGACCCTTATGTGGAAACCATGCCCAACCAAAGCCAAAGCGTGGCTAGAGCTCGCCGCAAACCGCGACGTTCACGTTTGCAAGGTGGGGTGTAATGAGATACTGGGTGCGGATGATATCAGAGGCCACGTACTCTCGCCCGCCCACAGACACTTTGCGAGAGACGAAAACGTGTACACCTGTCACCCATGCGGTGTGGTCACCAACGACCCACTGCATCGCTTGAGACACGAGAGCTCACAGTCCCATCTTGAAAACTTAGAGCTTCAGCGGATATTTAACAACGAACAACAGTTACCGCAACAGGAGAGAACATTTCTCTGGAGGTATAGTAATCATGAAGAAACTCGGTAAACTAGAAATCGTGATTGGTCCCATGTTCGCAGGGAAAACGACAGAGACTCTCCGTAGGTTACTCACGTTAAGTAAATCAGGGCTCAAAGTCCTTTACATGAACAACACAGGTGACACTAGGCGAACTGACCACGCGTTCTCCACACATCGTCAGACCATTGTTGTTGGATCAGACAGTTTACCTGCGAAGTTAATCACCAACCTCCCGAGTTCTTCCGAGATAGCTGACTATGACGTCATCGGAATTGACGAAGGCCATTGGTACTCTGGGTTACTCCCAGTTACCCGTGAATACATTAAAGCTGGCATTCACGTCATTATTTGTGGTCTCATAACAACAGAGCATTTAAAAAGACTTGGTGAACTTGACACGTTGTTCCCAATGGCAGACGACATCACATTTCTAAAAGCGTATTGCGCCGTTTGTCGTGACACTTACGGAACAACTGTTGATGCACCATTCAATTGGAGATATAATCCAGGACCATCATTCGTTGGTGGTGCTGAGCAATATCGCGCAGTGTGCAGACGTCATCATCCTTCCACACAAAATTAAGGGTGTTCTCGGATACCCCACTTTTTTTAAAATTTATACATTGGTCACATGAAGCGTCCAATGTACAGTAGAAACGTTTTTTCACACAGTGGTCAGAAGGTTTGTGAAATAAAGAGAGAAAGTTTCGCAGATATTTTTTTACTGAGTTAAAAACGTCTTTAAAAAATGCTAGAGCAGTTGTCTCAACGACTCATTACTCGATGTCTAAAAAGTCTCTTTACAATAGCGTCTCTCATGGTTACTCAACGCTGATTTATTCTTAAATTTACGAAAACACTGAGAGCACTGAAACCCAACGTCAAAGAAATATTTTATTACCATGGTAATAGCGTCATCGTATGAGTCGCACAAGAGTGTTAGATAACCAGCGGATTTATATCTGAGTAGCAGAGACTCCTGCTCTTTGGGTGTCCTACCTGTGCCACCCGGGTTCTTGAACTCAATCACAAGCCCGCTGTGCTGTCGGTTTGCATTGGCAATAATCAAGTCAGGTGTTCCACGTTGGTAACCTTTTTTCCACGAATTTATTCTTTTACTCGGAGTGTCTTGATTTTCACCACAAGCGGCTATCAAAATAGCTTCTGGATAATATTTCCTAAGAAAACCGACGACTTTCGTGTGGAGATCGAACTCGGTGATCATTACGAATTGATTGTGTTTGAGACCAACGTCAGCCAAACTTTTTCTAACGCTTGGTAAGACTTCTGAGTGCACCCACCTTCCGAAGTGTTTCGCACGCTCCATTTTACTCGAGAACACTAACGAGTAGACTCCAAGTTCGTTGATAAACGAGGCCTGTTCCATCTTCATTTTGCAATCAGGTTCGACGTGGTCGTTAACTGCATCTTTTGGTCGAGCGTAACCTAGAGCACTTGCGACTTCTCTTGCTTTGAACCATATGACACCGTTGTGATTAGCCATCGTGATTTGGTGACCATCGAATAATTGCACTGAGTTGGTTGTCATTACTATAGCCTCACAAAAACTACTCGACATAGGTGTCGGGTTTTTTATAGATCTGGTTTGTTGTGTACCAATGCAGCAGGTGTGTTTTATTAGTCTTCAGTTTTCTACGTCGTCTGAAAAAGTTTCTAATGTTACGAACCAGTTTTCTAAGCCAACCCATTACATAACTTAGGTCACGTCTCCTACCACTCCCACAGTGTCTAATTCTGGTAACATAATAGGTTTGCCGTAAGTCTTTTTAGACCTCATACCAATCTCAGCGTGGAGCTCGAGAGTAACGTCACCGCGACCAAATGATCCACCAGCTTTGAACATGTGGTCAGTCGTTTTATTTATCTTATATATTTCATGAGGTCTCGAAAAACATGCTCCCATTTACTTTACACCATATTCCTTCATCATTTTTCCACCCATGACTATGATGTCTCGGTTTGTCATGTAACCACTCACGATTTTCACACCGTAGAATTCTATCAACGATGGGTATGCATAAGGTGCGAGTGGTATTCTTGGTCGATGTATTCCAAAAATTGTTCCGTAGGGTGTGCCTATTTTTTTCATGTTCGCTACGAAGTCTGAGTCGGCTGACTTGACGTTGTTGACCCTGACGTGTGAATTGTCCATTTGCCAATGTATTGATATCATATGCATTTTGGTGAGGTCAACGCCACTCGGAACAGTGCATATGCTCTCCATTGCTGGGACGCTGCCACCATACGCGAGTCCATTAGTCATACCAGTCTTGTACCCTATGAACTTATCCCACTGACCGTCGTCGTTTGATATAATTGTCTCCCAATTTGATCCAGCGGTGCGAGTAGGTAACCTCACTACAACAAAAATGGAGAGGTCGCACCATTGCATACTGGGGCAATTAAAATGAAGACCTGACTCAAGTGGGAGTGGTGTTAACACAGGTGATAGAAAACTTTGGCTTACACTGCTGATGCCGATAATAGGACCATAAGTCGGGTTGTTTTGCACTAATTTACTTGTTTCACCAATAGCTTTCACATTGTTTGAACCATTGGTGTGAAATTCCACGTTTTTTAAGGCGTGTGTGCTAACGTTGAAGTCGAGCACAACATTATAGGACTGACTCTTGAGGAAACCTGATAGCAATTGCTCTAGAGTTCTTTTATTGGTGGCGTCTGAGTCATCGACTGGGTCTGCCACGTTTTTTATCGCTGAGCCTTGCATGTCTATTATTCCAGACATCCTTCCACCAGTCGCGCTTAATTTAGGATCTTCGTCCAGATGCCTTTTCGTTCTCTTTAGTATTTTATCGTGAGGGTCGTCAGACTCATACCCATAGTTTAGACTCATTACTACTTCAAGATGTATTTGGTTAGTAGATAGCCAGAGACTGCTGAGAACCCTAAGATTATCGCCAACGTTGTCGTGGTGTCTGACTCACTTGAGGTGGTAGTCTGCGCAATTTGATTGGTGGTGACCACTGTTTTCTTTGCAGGTGGCGTAACTAGAGTTTCCAAGTGAAGTCCTGCCGCTTGGTGGACTTTTTTGTGCTTCGCTTTTGACGCTCGGTGGTAGTTCAACCCGTCATTATACCCAAACGTCATCCCAGTTTCGGACGAAGTTCTTAGCACGTTATTGTAACCGACAATGGGGTCCTTTAACAAGACCATGCTTCTGGGGATCAACCAAGTGTTGGGTGTCACAGCTGTGTCTAGCTTAACGTTGGTGTCACTAATCGCTTTGTTCATAAGGTTGATCCAAACACTCGGTGAATATTGAACCACAGCGTTTTCAACGATGTCTCTAAAGATTTGTTGCGTTTCTCGAGCACTAGCTCTAGTTCCCACGATGCTTTGCTTTGACCTCGCTTGGGCTCCAAGAATGGCGTACATGTAAACTTCAATCGATTGGTTTAGTAGTTCTTGTCCTAATGGTGTGAACCCGTCAGAGTGTCTTGGGCAATACCGACGATAATCACCTTGGATGTCTTTGATGTATCTATTGTCAACATCAGTCAATGGTAGGTGACCTTTCAAAAGTCGCCAGTCAGGGAGGTACAGTCTTAAGATGTTGTTAATGTTAACTTGACTCTTACTTAAACGAAACATCACACGACGAATGGTGAAGTACACGTGAAACCTCATGAGACCCACGACTTGCTTTGGGACGTCGACGTGATAACTTAAGTTTTGTAGAGACACCCCTGAGCGGTATGTAGCGATGTACATACCTGAGATCGCTTGATAGTAACTCTCGAGTAGAGTCCAAACTGTGTTAACGTTACCACCAATTGCCTTGTCGTCGTAACGTCTTTTGGTGTCGATGAGTATTCTCGGTAGGTCTGATTTGAAGGAATTATTGTCGTCAACAAAGACGTCAAAATTGTGGGTTGGGTAATTTAGGACATATGGTGGAAACGTCTCGACTTCTCTGTAGCTCTTGTGGGTCTCTGTCAGTAATAACTTTGGGACACGTCCATCGCTCGACCATATTCTTGGGAATCTTGGTGTATTGCTAAGGAATTTTGTAAAGCCCTCGTTCTTCGTGAACTTTGGTGACTTTATGTTTATCATGTCAGAGTACTTTGAACCCGACTTGAAGTAAATGTCGACGGTCTTGACTGTTTTATTGTCGTCTGCGAGGTTGTACCCAAACTCAAACTTGTTTAGTTGCGCGTTTGGAAACTCACTAAGAAGAATTAGTTCACCTTGCTTTCTTTTTGTTAGCATCTACATAACACACACTATATTATATGGTCAGGGTTGTAGTGTTGATTAGAGGTCCAACGGAGACTGTGGATCTACCAGAGGCACTTTTGACGTTTGGCTCAGACCCTCACTTACTAGTAAAAAAAGCGACCATCTTTTGGGACTACGTTAATGTGGAGACCGGTGTGAATGATGAAATAAGTTACAACAGCAACAAACACGTTTTTGAGTCTGGGTACCACACTTTTAAAATGATTGCTGACGAATTGAAGGGACTAGGGGCTATCGAGCTAGTAGCCAACAAACACAATTCAAAGTGTGAGATAAAAACTGACCAACAATTAGAGCTGTTTAAATTTGGAGAGCTGTTAGGGTTCAACGATAACACAACGGTGAGTAGTAGTGGTTTGGTCAGCCCTAACGTTGTGAACGTTAACAAAGGGCTGAAGTACGTACAAGTGGGTTGCAGCATTGTGAACAGACCTGAGAATATTGTTAATGGTAGCAAAAGCGAGGTTATCGTTGAGCTGCCATTGACCACCACCCAACCACTGAAGAGCTCCGTTCAACAATTCTTCAATATTGAGTCGAAGGTGTCGATAAACAAAGGCGCTTTTACACAGCTGGTGTTTAATGTGACTGACCAAGATGGTAGTGGTGTCAATGTTGGTGATATATTGTTGGATTTGTATGCGACGCTCGAGTAGCTAACATTAAACGCATGCTAAAGTAATGAGTCTAATGATAACCCACATATTATAGTCAAGACGGCCACTGTGTTTTGGAGCTATGATAATGTGATGGGTAATGCTGATATTCATTTCCTCGATATTTCTACAGGAAAACCAATGTCGAAAATCGGGGCGATTCGAGTGGGTGGGGGCTACTACGACTTCGACGCGTTGGTTAAAGCTCTACGACACGCGCTCAGGGTGGTTAACGTGGACCTCGTGGTGGAGAAACTGATGGCCACAGGTAAAAGTAGGATCAAAGTTCGGTCTCTGAAGACGACGAGAGCCTCCGATGCAAAACTTAGGCTAGGTGACATTGGGCGAAGGAAAGATTGACAACAGAGTATAAAGTATGTAGAGGTCTCGTGCGACGCTGTTGAGACGGAGAGCAACGTGGGCACTGATGGTAGCGAAGCGCGACGTGAGTACACTGATGGAGGGACAGCGCTACGCATACGTTGAGTCCAAGGTGAGAATTAAAAAAGGTATTCACTCAAGTATGACGTTTCGTGTTAAACCAAACATGGCCGTGTTGGCATATTGGAACTGTATATTGTGTGAGTTATATGGATGGTGTTGAGACAGAGAGAGAGGTTGAGAGACATCTATTATGATCCTAAGACAGGGTACAGTGGTGTAGAGAGGTTGTATCAAAGTGCGTTAGGAGACGGATTGAAAGTGACTAGAAAAACTGTGAAAGAATGGTTGACAGCGCAGGACACTTACACTAGGTACAAACCCATTGTGAGAAGACATAAGTTCCGTGCGACTTTTGTTGGTTACCTCGGTGAAGAGCTCCAAATGGACTTAGTGGACATGAGTAAGTATTCAAAACAGAATGGAGGGTATTATTGGATATTGACAGGCATTGAAATATTGAGTAGATACGCTTTTGGCATTGCAGTTTATAGAAAAGACACCAAGAACATGACTAAGGCTGTTGGAAAATTGTTGAACGACTTTAAAGATCGGTTTGGAACCACGCCTAAGTTAGCGCAATTTGATGATGGACTCGAGTTCTACAACGTTGGTGTAAAAAGTTTGTTGAAAGAACATGGTATTGAATATTTCAGCACTAAGAGCGATAAAAAGGCTGCTGTTGTCGAGCGTTTTAATAGAAGTCTGAAGAGCATTATGTGGAAGTACTTTTATACTCATGGGACGTACAAATGGATTGACGTTTTGGATCAGTTTGTAAGCAATTACAATAGCAATGTGAATCGAAGCATTATGATGAAGCCAAAGGATGTCAATAAGTCAAATGAGGGTGAAGTTTGGACCACTTTGTTTGGTCACCAATTCGCAGACAATCCGTTACCGAAGTTTAGAGTTGGTCAATCAGTGAGAATTAGTAAATACAAG
This sequence comes from Chrysogorgia sp. JL179-B06, assembly GCA_035772405.1. Classification (NCBI taxonomy): domain Eukaryota; kingdom Metazoa; phylum Cnidaria; class Anthozoa; order Scleralcyonacea; family Chrysogorgiidae; genus Chrysogorgia; species Chrysogorgia sp. JL179-B06. The sequence continues at coordinate 2,011,437 of JAYKKM010000263.1, forward strand.
AGCGTGTTCACAAAAGGCTATGAAGCCAACTTCACCGAGGAGCTGTTTAAAGTGGTAAAGGTTATTCGTGGTGACCCGAATGTGTACGAAATTGAGGACATAAGTGGTGAACAGATTATTGGGAAATTTTATGAGCAGGAATTATCGCTGGTCAGTGAGAAACATGGTGGTGACGATGTGTACAGAGTTGAAAAGGTGTTGAAAAGAAAGAAAGTCAGAGGGAAGAAGATGGCGCTGGTCAAATGGTTGGGCTATGAAAGCAAACATAATTCGTGGATACCAGAAAGCGATATTCAAAACGTGAGCTAATGTAATATGGCTGAAGGTGGGGAAGGTTTTGACGAGATCGAGATGGAGAACCTTGGTAGAGCCTACACTAACGATCAATTAGATGTAGAAATTGAAAGTGACACTAAAGCTTACAATTTAATTAACGATAAGCACCCCGACGGTGTCATGCCAGATATCGTACGCGTCGAGAATGAGAGATTGTTTGAGAGAATTAATAGATTTCAGGACGAACGGGATAGAAGGTATCAAGAAAAAGAGACGTCGTTTATCGACACTGATGATGGTAAGACGGTGACAATAAGGGGGACTAACACAGAAGTCCCAACAGTAGAGTTTGTTGAACAGGAGTCATATGGCGACGTCAACGACGTAAGTTTTAGTATAGCTTTTGAAGAGGAGGAGGAAATTAGGAGAAGACTGGGTGAGCTAAAAGCGCCCAACAAAGAGCCAACAGAAAACAATGTAAAAAGAATCAAGCTAATAAATAGGAAAATACATAAATTAAGCAAAAAGGGACTCGGTCACGACGACGCGTCAAGGAAAATAGTCAACAGGTCGCAGGTTACGGACTCAGGGGCTATTCTTTTCAAACCGATAAACAAAGATGGTAAATATGGGAAACCCAAACGAATTCTAATACCTGGGAAAAATGGCTTGATCTACAGCAAAGATAGGAGTAGTAAAAAACGCGATTGAGAAGTTCAAACAGTTATTTGATCAAATCCCTGAGAGTGTAGAAACAACAGCTGTCACAGCAGAAGTAACCTCAGATGACTTCCCAGTAATTGAAACAAAAGTGGGCTATGATGACATACCTGGGCTAACACCAGACGAGAACCGCGAACTGAGTGGTGTGGTCAACCCAAGCGATGGTGTGGTGCGCGAATCAAGAATAGGTGATGATGGTGCGCTGCAAGTACAAGCGAACCACTTTCAAGAGGCAATAAATACAACATCAGACGAACTAGACGGTGAAGACGACGAAAGCATTAAATTTGTGTTGAGAGAGCGTGTTATAGGGCTTGAAGAAGCGAAAGATAGAACTTTAGGACAGCGACAAATAGAAGAGGTTAGAGAGCAACAAGAAGTCGACATTGACAGGTTTCAGAAATTTAAGGAATGGGCTAAAGAAAATATGGTTGGGTTGAGCGCTGTGGCAATTTCAGTGGCTGGAATTATAACAACTATTATTATCGCTGGGAGGTCCGCTGTTATGAGAGGCGCTGTGGCCACAAAGTCGTTCGCACAGGCTGTTAAGAACGCGATAACGAAGATGGGTCCATGGGCTGTCGGGTTGGCTAATCTAGTCTACAACGCGTTGACGTTGGGTGCAAAGGGTCTCGCATGGTTGGCTCAAAATCTGTGGGTACTTGCGGTGGTACTTGCGTGGTTTGTGTATGATTATTACAAGCTAAAACGGTAGTCTCAGCCTCGAAGAAAACAAAAGATACGTAAAGTATATGAACGTCACATCGGCAGAGTTGAGCCCTGGTTTTAGACGAGCGACCATGGGTGTCATAAAAGGGGCGAGAACGCAACACGTAATCACGTTGAACCCTAATAAGGCCAGTCCTGGCGAGGAACTCTACATTGACATACCGAAGCTTAAGGTTAGTAGCTGTTTGGTGCCTGGATCGTTGGGTCTAGTGTTCGACTTTAAGAATGCGAACGCCAAAAGCTGGTTCTTGAATAATGTTAGTAAGTTGTTGGTTGAGAAACTTGTTGTGAGACTAGCTGGAGAAGCTGTGTACGACAACAGTGGGGAAAATTACACTAGTGTCTATCGCGACCTTTGGGAAAGCATCACTGTGCGAAATCAAATGATTGATTATGGTATTGCTGGTGAGAACTTGAGAAAGCTAATTTCTAAGGACGATAGTGGCGCGACGAGTGGAGACGTTGTTAAGGTTAGTGACGCGTTAATGTTTGGTGTGATTGGAACGAAGCAGCGGATTAAGCTTGGTAAGATTATGAATGACCACGGGTTGTACGCTCCTTTTAGCATGAACAACAACTTGCAGTATGTGATCACACTTCCGAAGGCCACAGACATCATGGTGGCGCAATCCGGTAGCGCTGTGGGTGAATACACTCTGGAGAATCTCGAGCTCGAGTATGAAACGATCGATAACCAGGAGCTTGCTGATGAAATAACGTCAGGCTATGCAAGTGGTCGTAGTTTGTCATACGAACACGTTACATTGATGAAAACCACTGAATGGGATAAGGGCACAACCATTGTGAATGAAAATGTCAATCTGCCAAGAAAAAGCATGAAGGCGATTGTGTTGCTATTCACGAATAAGGTGCGAACAGACAGCGAGGAGTTTCTTTACCCAAATATCGAGAGTGTTAGAGTCACAATTGAAGGTGTGCCAAATAGTGTGCACTCACAAGGCATCCCAAAGTCGAAGTTCTACGCAGAAGCGAAACGATTGTTTGGGTTGGGTGAGGAACACGCTCAGTTCATGACCATACAGAAATTCTATAAAAATAGTTTTGCGTTGGTCATTGACTTGAGGAGCGTTCAAGATAATTACAACGTCGCCACTGGCAAGAAAATCGTAAACACACAATCCGGCGTGCTTCTTGAAATCACTAAGAAAGCGACGACTGCGAATGTTATGTGTAGGGTGTTTGTGATGAGTGATGGGCTGGTCAACTTCATGAACAATGGGTTGCAGTCAATCCAGTATTAAATCAAACGTAATTTAATGGAAACTCCGTTTAATGCGCTAATTGTTGGGATGACAGCTTGTGGTAAGACGCATTATTTGCTGGAAACATTGGAGTCTGAGTATCGTGGTAAGTTTGACTACATTGTGTTGATTTGTCCTACTTTCGAGTGGAACAAAGCGTATCAAGATTGGAAATATGTACGCGACCCTGATGTGTTAGCGATAGACTGCGCACAGGACAATGTCGACGCTGTTCTCAAGTGTGTGACTAACGTTTTTAAAGGTACTAACACTCTGATTGTGTTGGACGACTGTGCGAGTGGACAGGACGTCAAGAATAGGACTAGTCAATTGGTCAACTTAGCTTTTAGTGCGCGACATTTTATGTTGAGCGTTATTGTCATCACACAACAACTGACGTCGATCGCAAAACCGTACAGAGAAAATATTAGTAAGCTCGTTTGCTTTTACTGTCCGAGCAGGAGTGACATGAAGGTTGTTATTGACGATTATCTTGGAAACATTAGCAAAGAGGAAGCGTCGGCGATTGTGACCGCACTAAAAAATAACAAGTACGCTAGACTCGAAATCTCACTACGCTATCCATACAGTCACGAAGTTGTTATTCCGCAATAAAATATAGGTATAAGTAATAGCGTGATGGTAAAACGCAAAAGTGAGGAAAACCCCACGATTGAGGAATTAGTTGAGGAGACTGACGACACCTCAACTGTGGAAGACAACGTTGACGTTAGGAGATCCGAACTTATTAGACTGTCCGGTGACGGTGTGGTAAGTCAGTCCGAAGCGTACATTAAAAAAGCGTCCGCGAAAGTTATTGATAAGATATGGCGCCAACACGAGTTGAAGAGAATGGAGATCGCAAACGCTTTTCTCACCGACTTGCTAATCAGCAAATTCGCCAGCTTACTAGATGGGTTGAACGCTATCGAGAACCCTGAGGAACTAAACGACGAACTACAAAAAGATCCGTTACTAAAGAAAGACGTTGAGAGTATTGTCGCGATTGTGACACCGTACGTACCTTTCTTGGGCTTGTTGTCGGGAGGAATTATAACATCGAAACACGTGTACGATCATCATTTTAGGAGCGAGGTGGTAGACACTGAGAGTAGTGAACAAACAGACTAATTCGTAGAGTAGTTGGCTATTTGTTAGTCAATGTTGTTAGCCAATCAAAAGAGCACCATTTTGCTATCCATTTGGATAAACATCACCACTAGACTTGAAAATCTAGTGGTTTTTTTTTCGCGCGTGAGTTGAGACAGCAGTAGTTTGTTGAAAAAAAATGTGAAAACGTTGAAACAACACTCTCTATTTTTTAAATATGTGAAAATGTTGAAAACGACACTTTCTTTTTTAAATATGTGAAAAATGTGAAACGACACATTCTATTTTTAAAAAACATGCAAAAATATTGAAATGTCACATTATTAGCATATAAATCGAGTTTGTGGTCTTATTTGATGTATGTTGTAAATTTAGAATTACCGAAATGACATCGAATTTTTGGGGGCTTGGGATTTGGTGTAAATTTGGTGATGTTTTGGTGATTATATTCGCGTTCAACATTGAATATGTAAAAATTGAGCTCGTAACCCCACTCTCTATACTACTTATAGCATTATCGTTTTTCCTTGACGATTTTTAATGCAATATGTCGCCACAATATATATATATATTTATAATATAGCCATCCACTGTATATGAGCTGTTCTGCAATCTGATTGGTTCTGCTACTCACCGTATATCAGCTCATATACGGTGAGTAAATGAAAGCAATAAAAATACAAAATGGCTGACCGTTTTGCTCAGCTTGATGAACATGAAATAAAAACCCTTCTTGAGAATGCAATACCACTGATAATACCAAAAAAACAACAAGATATGGAATGAAAATATTTAATGATAAGTAAAGCAAACTAAAAATTAGCCTTTTTCAAAATAAGGGGTGGTTTTGAAATTAAATTTGACATGAAACGACTGAAAAGGAGTGTAAAGTTTTAAAAGAAAGGTAGAAATTAAATTAATTACATTAAATTTTGAATTTGTTTACCTCTTCCAATTTTTCTGGCGGTTTGTACATCACAGGGATGACAAAAGCAGAGATGTTTCATAGGTTTTTTTAAGGTGTTTTCATACATCTGCTAGGCAAGTTGACGGCTCGTATTACAATAAAAAAGTTGACAAATTCTTGAGAAATCCTCCCAACAACAAGCCATTTTCCATCATTGACGACCCTACTTTTACCGAAGAAAATTCAGTGTTAAATGCGTTCATGAAAGACCTTAGTAAAACTGGGAAAATCGCCGGTTTGGTCAACAAAAAGCCAATAATCGTCCAGAGGCAAATGTTGTTGTTTGACAGTGGCGAATATGTCCAGCCGACAGCACTGATCCATCACAATTGCTTCGTACCGTTTGGTTTTACCTTGGCCTTTACTTGGGACGACGAGGAAGAGAAAACTAGAGGAAACTTAAGCCAAATATGATGGTTTTAAGATCAACAGAGCAGACGGCAAGTTATATTTTCGAGTTGAACCGGGCGGTCGCAGGTTCCCGTCAACAAAAAACCACTACGGCGGTTTAGCCGACGTCGAAGACGAGTCCGACTGGAAAATCTTTGCCCAGCCAGGTTAAGTTTCACAAAGCTTGTACTTTTTGTCCACAAAGCTTGTACTTTTTGTCCACAAAGCTTGTACTTTTTGTCCACACGAATTCCATGTTCGTTTTTAATACGAATGTACATAAATATAATTTGCACTACGCATGACGGAAGTAGCAGGACGGAAGCGCCATGGCGGAAACGTTATTTGTTTATGTCATTAGTATTTAATTATTGTGGAATTGTTAATAAATTTTTGGCTTATTATACAGTGGATGTCTATATTATAAAACAATTATACCATTCGCTCTCGTCGTGTATGGCTGATAGCCGACTCGGCGCTGCGCGCCTCGTCGGCTATCAGCTCATATACGACTCGAGCTCATGGTATAATTGTTAAATATATATATATATATATATATATATATATATATATATGTATGTGTATATGTATATGTATATGTATATATGTATATATGTATATATGTATATATGTATATATGTATATATGTATATATGTGTATATATGTATATATATGTATATATATGTGTATATATGTGTATATATGTATATATATGTATATATATACATTTTAAGACCAAACCGGGACCAGTTGCGAAAAATGCAACTTAGCGGCCTTCCGGTAGGAATTGAACCCGCGACCCTGCGATTGCTAGTGCAGTGCTCTGACCACTGAGCTACGGAAGCCGTTGCCGAGAGCCTAGTCACGAGTTCTGTATATATGGTGGTAATGCCGGGATAAGATTCTGGGTATATTATAGGTAATATTTGGCATTTCACTCGATCAAACTACATGTTGAAAGGATTTATGGTGAAGGAAAATTTCGAGTGTTGGAATACATACATTTTAAGACCAAACCGGGACCAGTTGCGAAAAATGCAACTTAGCGGCCTTCCGGTAGGAATTGAACCCGCGACCCTGCGATTGCTAGTGCAGTGCTCTGACCACTGAGCTACGGAAGCCGTTGCCGAGAGCCTAGTCACGAGTTCTGTATATATGGTGGTAATGCCGGGATAAGATTCTGGGTATATTATAGGTAATATTTGGCATTTCACTCGATCAAACTACATGTTGAAAGGATTTATGGTGAAGGAAAATTTCGAGTGTTGGAATACATACATTTTAAGACCAAACCGGGACCAGTTGCGAAAAATGCAACTTAGCGGCCTTCCGGTAGGAATTGAACCCGCGACCCTGCGATTGCTAGTGCAGTGCTCTGACCACTGAGCTACGGAAGCCGTTGCCGAGAGCCTAGTCACGAGTTCTGTATATATGGTGGTAATGCCGGGATAAGATTCTGGGTATATTATAGGTAATATTTGGCATTTCACTCGATCAAAACTACATGTTGAAAGGATTTATGGTGAAGGAAAATTTCGAGTGTTGGAATACATACATTTTAAGACCAAACCGGGACCAGTTGCGAAAAATGCAACTTAGCGGCCTTCCGGTAGGAATTGAACCCGCGACCCTGCGATTGCTAGTGCAGTGCTCTGACCACTGAGCTACGGAAGCCGTTGCCGAGAGCCTAGTCACGAGTTCTGTATATATGGTGGTAATGCCGGGATAAGATTCTGGGTATATTATAGGTAATATTTGGCATTTCACTCGATCAAACTACATGTTGAAAGGATTTATGGTGAAGGAAAATTTCGAGTGTTGGAATACATACATTTTAAGACCAAACCGGGACCAGTTGCGAAAAATGCAACTTAGCGGCCTTCCGGTAGGAATTGAACCCGCGACCCTGCGATTGCTAGTGCAGTGCTCTGACCACTGAGCTACGGAAGCCGTTGCCGAGAGCCTAGTCACGAGTTCTGTATATATGGTGGTAATGCCGGGATAAGATTCTGGGTATATTATAGGTAATATTTGGCATTTCACTCGATCAAACTACATGTTGAAAGGATTTATGGTGAAGGAAAATTTCGAGTGTTGGAATACATACATTTTAAGACCAAACCGGGACCAGTTGCGAAAAATGCAACTTAGCGGCCTTCCGGTAGGAATTGAACCCGCGACCCTGCGATTGCTAGTGCAGTGCTCTGACCACTGAGCTACGGAAGCCGTTGCCGAGAGCCTAGTCACGAGTTCTGTATATATGGTGGTAATGCCGGGATAAGATTCTGGGTATATTATAGGTAATATTTGGCATTTCACTCGATCAAACTACATGTTGAAAGGATTTATGGTGAAGGAAAATTTCGAGTGTTGGAATACATACATTTTAAGAATGCCAAAATTTACCTATAATATACCCAGAATCTTATCCCGGCATTACCACCATATATACAGAACTCGTGACTAGGCTCTCGGCAACGGCTTCCGTAGCTCAGTGGTCAGAGCACTGCACTAGCAATCGCAGGGTCGCGGGTTCAATTCCTACCGGAAGGCCGCCTAAGTTGCATTTTTCGCAACTGGTCCCGGTTTGGTCTTAAAATGTATGTATTCCAACACTCGAAATTTTCCTTCACCATAAATCCTTTCAACATGTAGTTTGATCGAGTGAAATGCCAAATATTACCTATAATATACCCAGAATCTTATCCCGGCATTACCACCATATATACAGAACTCGTGACTAGGCTCTCGGCAACGGCTTCCGTAGCTCAGTGGTCAGAGCACTGCACTAGCAATCGCAGGGTCGCGGGTTCAATTCCTACCGGAAGGCCGCTAAGTTGCATTTTCGCAACTGGTCCCGGTTTGGTCTTAAAATGTATGTATTCCAACACTCGAAATTTTCCTTCACCATAAATCCTTTCAACATGTAGTTTGATCGAGTGAAATGCCAAATATTACCTATAATATACCCAGAATCTTATCCCGGCATTACCACCATATATACAGAACTCGTGACTAGGCTCTCGGCAACGGCTTCCGTAGCTCAGTGGTCAGAGCACTGCACTAGCAATCGCAGGGTCGCGGGTTCAATTCCTACCGGAAGGCCGCTAAGTTGCATTTTTCGCAACTGGTCCCGGTTTGGTCTTAAAATGTATGTATTCCAACACTCGAAATTTTCCTTCACCATAAATCCTTTCTATATGTATATATATGTATATATATGTATATATATGTATGTATATGTATGTATATGTATGTATATGCATGTATATGTATGTATATGTATGTATATGTATGTATATGTATGTATATGTATGTATATGTATGTATATGTATGTATATGTATGTATATGTATGTGTGTGTATATGTATATATGTATATGTATGTATATGTATATGTATATGTATGTGTATATGTATATGTATATGTATATGTATATGTATATGTATATGTATATGTATATGTATATGTATATGTATATGTATATGTATATGTATATATATATGTATATGTATATATACTAAAACAAATTTGTAACATGAATGTTACAAAGCAGGATGGTTCAAGAGTGCTCGATACCATTAGAGGTATGGAGCGTTTATAAAAGAGTTAGAATGTTTTCGTCACTATACTATGAAGATCGCATTACGCGACAGTTTTAACTGAGTGGACTGACAACTATAGATGAGCAGTGCCTAGGTCAATCAGCAATCGCGGACAGCTGTTTCACCCTATTTGGGGCTAGTCAGCGCGATGAAGATGATGACCTAACTGAGTGGACTGTCAACTATATACACTATATATATACATATATATATATATATATATATGATTTAATACCGGTATCTTTGGTATTCCAGTCACGTATCTCTATAAAGTTGATATATTTGCACGTATATTACATGCACATCTCACAGGTGATCAGAAGGTTACAGTTTCGTTCCCTGTCTCTCGCTCAGAAACATCCAGGACCATATTTAAGCTTGATGATCTTTCACGTATCATCAAGCTCATTACATGTGCGATTAATCGGGCCGATTTAAGATAAGATAAGCTTTATAAGCCAGTTCGTAATGTCGACTGCGCATCAAAATGACGTATTCTGCGTCGGGATAAAACTTATTTCAATTCACAACATCAGGCTAAAACCACAATAGTCATTTGCATTTCTATGTACACTTGCAAATTCGTCGTACTGAATTTCCCAGCCTGATGTTATGAATTGAAATTATGAATTTAAGTTTTATCCCGATGCAGAACACGTCATTTTGATGCGCAGTCGCTTATTGAGAACGATCTTACAAATGGTTTAGATGTATGATTAGTAAGAAGAAATAGGAAGAAGAGTACGGGTTATGAGCCCCCAAATCATTCTGCTGACAGTTTCGCGCCCTTAACATGCATCTAAACCATAAATCGGCCCGATTAATAGTTTCAAACTGCGATGGTATAATTAATTCATGATTGTTGATATTATATATTTTATCATATTTGATATTCATTTTGTACCTGCGACATCGTGTACAATAGTTTAAATGACAGCACTATAACTTTTATTAAAATTTATGAAATAACCACATACCCAGCCGAATTTAGTGGTCGGGTTATAGGCGAAACCGAATTTTGAGCACCGAAACTTGGTTGTAACAATATTTTCTGTCTTTAAATCTTTTACATATGCAATGTTTCCAATCCCAGCTGATGCCTGGCCACATCCTTGATATCTCACCATAAGATTCTTTAGTTGACGCTTAGCCTTTAGTCTAAAAGACCTGGAAATGTGATGCATGTAGTGTTTGTTTTAATTTTGAGATGCATGCATATAATTAACGAGTCAACGTTATATTCACCGCGCTATCCAGATAGCATGCTGTGTAGCTTATAGACACTTATATTAGACTACTGGTAAGATTTTCTAATCGTTAATTTTAAAGGCATACTTCAACCAAAATACAAATGAAGTTCATAAAAAAGATCTTACTGACTTTTGTTTATTTCAAAAGTTTCAGCATTCCTATCAATATATTTAAGAAGATATGGCTAGTTGAAGTTAAAAATTTGAGGATTTTGACGCCATATTTGTTTTGAAAATATGACATCATTGAGTGCTTCTTATAAGCTATTTAGTTCCTCATGCAGGAAAGTAGTGCAGCTTAGGCATAATACGAGATAGAAACACTTACGATGTCATATTTGAAAAACAAATATGGCGTCGAAATTGGACAAACTCTCCAACTTCAATAACAATCTTTTAAACTTAATTGATTTGAATGCCGAAATTCTGGAAATAAAGGTCAGTAAGATATTTCATATGAACTCAACTTTACTAGTATTTTGACTGGACTGTTTTAACAACAAACAACAACAACAAATATTTAATTCTTCAAACAAAAAACATTTTGACAGCACTATCCCAGAGGTAGCAAAAGCTAATCGAGGCAGGAAGTGCAAATAATATTGAGAAATTATATGACTGCAAATAAATAATAAACATTATATATACAGTCAAAAGTATCTTAAGTTATAGACCATTATCTATAACCTAAGATACCTTCATACAATATATCATAAAATGCGATAATATATGTTATATATATATTAGAAACAATCCCGGTATAATAGTTTAAATTATATTATACCAAGATTGTTTAACAGTATTTACTTATTATTTTAATCAGGGTGGACGTATCAACATAAGCCTATCCTCACTCTCTAGGACCTGTAATAATAACTTGTGTATCCTATAGTCTTAAAATTATTCTTTAAACCCCTTTAAGTTGTATTTCACTCATAATTACTACCGATCGTTATCGTTAACGGTTTATACGTCTATATATAACAAATAAACACCAACCAATGCGCTTTTGTTTCCTTAAAATCCTCACTCGTCGCCATTTGAACCCGGAAATCTAAAATCGGTGCATCTCCAAATGCACTTGACCAATGGGGATCGCCGAAAGGCTCAACGGGATCATCATTGGATGGAACTGTCCACGTGATCGAGTTGTTTTTTCGTCCAATAAGCATGAAACCTCCTCCATCTGTTGTCATGTCACACCAAACCTTGTAACACAAAGAGGAAAACGCGAACATTGAAAATTAGCTGGAGAATGTCGACCAATGAGAAACGAGCATGAAGTTTGAATATATAACAATGGTTTATTAAAAATGGTCGTTAACCTTTCTTGGCGAGTAACTGTCGAATTGCATCCAATAAAAGCCATTTTTAGCCTTGATGTCCTTGTCCAAAATATCTGAGCAATCGTAGCCAGGGTCAAAAAGTTCACCAGGTGAACTAGAACCTACAACATTATATATAGTTACAATGTTAGCTACTGTATTTATATCTTTATTTTTAAACCTAAATTAATTTTTCTGGACCGTAAAGTTAGAAAATCACGCTTTCTGATTGGCTAACAACGGCGGGTCCCAGTATTCAAACCAGCTCGCTGGCTAAATCCATCCTTAAAGGATATTGGCAAAAATATTAAGTTTGTCTAATATGAAAGAACTCGTAAAATGATAGAGTAACACCTTTTACAACTTTTCCGTATTTTATTTCGTTTTTGAAATATTTCAGTTTGTTTGATATGTAAATGAGATTGTCTCTGACGTCAGGTGCAGGGTAGAACATTTTCAGTCTAAAATTTTTGTTAAATTTTCAAGTTTGTTCCACAAATTTACTTGAAAATGTGCATATAATAACTCCTCATGATAATGAACGTTGTAAACTTAGCAATCACTTTTAACAGACATTTTTAAGGAGTGAATATGCTCTACCTTGCACATGACGTCAGCGACCATCTCATTTACATATCAAGCAAACTGAAATTTATCAAAAACGAATTAAAATACGGAAAAGTTGTAAAAGGTGTCACTCTATCATTTCACGAGTTCTTTAATATTAGACAAACTTAATTTTTGTTTCCAGTATCCTTTAGATGAAAGTCAAATTGAATTAATTTATATATATATATATATATATATATATATATATATATATATATATATAATATATATATATATATATATATTATATATATATATATATATATATATATATAAATATTATATATATATATATATATATATATATATATATATATATATATATATATATATATATATATATATATATATATATATATATACCTTATGTCAGGGCAATAATCACATAAAAAGATACATTGCTATATTTACCATCTGTTTTTTTTCATTGATAAACACCATCGTTTTCAGAACAAATCAAAAACTTCTCGTTGTTTTCTCGATCTTTAACCAAAACTTGTTCACCATGATTACTTTTATCACATTGACCAGGATCATCGCCATCCATAACTGTCATAGACTTGAGATAAAAATTAAATGACTTAAAATAAAAATAATATTGAATGTTCTGATATGAACCAAACTATATTTAACAAATAGATTCCATTTTGCCGTTGTCTGTTCAGTTATAGATGCACATATGACGTCAGAACGAGGTAAGAACAAAAAAGTAGCCGACGAGACGATAGTCGAGTGGGTCACTGATGTTCTTACCACGTTCTGACGTCCTCTGTGTATCTATAACTGAACAGACAACGAAAAATGGAATCGATTTGTTTTATACAATCAAAAACAACCCCAAAGATTTATCAGAGCTGTTGGGGCATGAAAAAAGAAAAACACAGCTGCTAATGTGATTTGACGCCATCCATGTGCCTGTCCTTTAATAGATCATGGGCAAGCCACCAATGAAAATGCATATATAAGTCACATATAACCACACTTCAAATTCAATATATAAGATAATTCATATTTAACTGAAATAACTATTTGAAATTGTGAGAAATACAACAGGTACATTTTCCAAATGTATACATTTTCCAAATGTTTACGGCCAAGTAGATGCTCAAATATAATGAAGATTTACGATACTCTTTATTTAAAAGTTATTTAAAAAAGTTACACACACGACGCAACGTTTCTAAGCTCGAACGAACTGAAACTTATCAAGTTACATTCAATAATCACATTTGAAGCCAGAGACTATAGCATCAAATTATATGTGTCTATTTAGAATGCAAGTCTGCTTACCGCATTCACATCCACGGCTATTCCAACACAGAAAAGCACAAATAATCTACACCATGAGAAATTCATATTGATTATCGATATGATTATGATTATGATATATCGATATATATTATTATATAGCGAACCAGAAAAGCGTACGTGTTTTTGTGATGCTAGCGCGATTGCATTCGAGCTTTTATGCTTGAGGTGGGAGGATCTATCGATAGTCCTCCCTCGCTTCACGTCAATCTCATGCAGGGTATTCTTAAGTGCAGTATCCTTCCTTTTGAAAGTGCTTTCGGATAGCACTTCAGATCCTCGGAAAAGAATATAGAAGAGGCATAAGTTTGCCAAATAAAGTTAAGTGCTTTGTTATATTTAGCTGCTTGGTTGAGATTTATGGAAAAAATAAAAATATACGACGTGTATTTCCACACAATTCTACACAATTCGCTGTTCCTTTCTGTGAAACAAAAATCAGACAATTTTCTGTAATTTATCACGGGCCTGTATTTTTTAATTCTCTAAACGTAGACATCCAAGAAGCTTCGACCGTTAATTCGTTTCTATCTAAGCTTAAAAAATCTTCACTCTCGTTTATGAATATTTAATATATCATGCATTTATTTATTTATTTACTCATAAATGTAATACTCATATTGTAAAGTTAAATTATCAGTTATTTATTGGTTTTCTTGTATATATATTTTTCTCTCTAGCTACTCCTACTCTTGTATTAAGTTTATTTCAATATGGTACTGAGCCCAATGCCGTATAAGCCTTTTGGTTTCTTTTGAGCTTCATCGCCATTTGTATTATTCTGTTTTTTTCTTGTTTTGTATTTCATATTTATTGGCAAATAAAATACTGTTACTGTAGAAAAATATTGCTAAAAATATAATTGAAATTTTAAAATTTTCAGAATTTTTCTTAGAATGATTTTAAGGGCCCTTGAGATCTTGGGAACAGCGGGAATTATCCTGGTGGGCCACGCGTTGTTGTTACGACGTTTCGGACGATGTGTCCTTCTTTCTCCTTTCTTATTATATCCAGTTCTTTTGAGAACTTAGCAGCTTTCATAATTATTCTTATAATCAAAATCGAGTTACAGTGTGAAATAATACATCCATTCTGCATAAAAAATATTGTATAATACTTGTTATAACTCAATAAGATATAATATGAAAAAGAGAAATAAGAACTTCAATGTGTCGAAAAATACTTAAGTAATAGTTCTTACGTGTATTAATGAACGACGTTTCGGACGATGTGTTCTTCAGGTCAGATCATCACATGGAGAATCAGTCAGATCATGGTCGCTAGATGGAGAATCTCCATCCCGAAGAAGGACACATCGTCCGAAGAAGGACACATCGTCCGAAACGTCGTCCTGCATGAATATACGTATAAGTACTCTTACCTAAGTAGACATTGAAGTCATTTAAGTTATTTCTCTTTTACATATTATATCCAGTTCTTTTGAGAATTTAGCAGCTTTCATATTTTTCTTAATAACTCAATAAGACACAATAATATAGGCATTGATACATTAAAAGCTGGAGACGATGGGTATCGTTTATACTTAAATCATACCTCTACGTTTATACTTATATGGTTTGCCTATATGGTTTACCTACGACTCCAAAATATCATCGAAATATCTATTTTCATCATTCCTATTTGGGGTTTGTTGATGAATATAACAGTAATTATTCACAATAATGTTGTGTCAGTTGAGAAGTTGCAGCTGGGTAATTGTAATAGTAATAATAATAATAATAATAATAATTAATAACAACAAAATTATGTTAACAGACGGCCTACATCGCTAAAATGCTTTTTAGTACGGTTCTATGTGAGTTAAATAAATAAATAAAATTACAAAATACGAGATAAGAATGCTAAAAAAATGAAAAGAGTGTTGTACATCTACATTGGTCATTAAAGTCTCTTAAAAACAGCTTTTTAAAAGTATTTATGTGTTGAAATATTCAGTTCAAAATAAACTCTTATAATTGAAAGAACTATAAAAATTATAAAGATTAGTTGTTACCGCTCTTCCATATCTTACTTTGTTCCTGGGATATTAATAAGTTTTGTTAAATTTTGTTGTAAATAATCCTCACTTGACACCACACTGCATAATGGCTTACTGAAAAAGCCTATATATATATATTTGGGATTATCAAATCAATCAAAACGTAACTTCGTTCGTTTATAGGCGTCTTTCATAATGGCGGCCAGTCTAAATATTCTTTTATATGTATACAAATTAGCCTTTCTGGCCTCGTTACAAAGCAAAGATTCTTTGGAATTACGGACACACGAACGAGGTCAGAAAGGCTAATTTAGTTGAATATTAAAGAATATTTAATTTGGGGGCCATTATGAAAGAGGTCCATAGTATCATGGCCGCACACACACACATGTGCACACTTTCGTAATTTCGTTACATAATCATTTACCTTATTATCAAACAAATCTTAATATTTCAAGATCGAAGTGAGATATTGAAGAGTTGTAAAAGTAAATATTTTGCAGTAAGAGTTTTTTCATGCATGTTTTAATGCACAAACGGTTCCAATCTGGCAAAAAGTTATTGATTTGGCTAATTTAGTTAACCTTATAAGTTAGTTAACCTTATAATATATTAACCTTATAATTTAGTTAAACTTATAAGTTCATTATTGCGACTGTTATAAGTATAAATATCTAAACCAGACATACGTTCTCAATCACAGGACTTTATACATATAATATTATGATTACAACTGACGCGGGGTTATTCTTGGAATGCTACGTCGTATTAGAGACAATTTCACTATGAACCGACTGCCAACATAATTTGTAAATCTTTCATAATACCAGTTATTGATTATTGTGACACAGTTTGGAGTCGCTGTGGAAAAGGTAATGCTGCCTTAATCGAAAAAAATGCAAAGGAGAACAGCTCACATCATCATGCATGAAGAAATCTAGCAGTGATGAAGCGCTCAAATCACTGTGTACATGTATATGATGACCCTTAGATGATAGACGGAATAAACATGCATGTATTATGAAACGTGTGACAAGACAAAGTGCCTCCAGCTGCCTGGAGTCAGAACGGAGCTTGGAAAGAAATCATTTTATTATCATGGTTCCATTGTTCTTAATATGTTTAATAGTAAAATTAATTAGTGTTAATTTAGTTCATAGTCTCTTAATACTTTTATAGTGTATATAGTTAGATGATTTTAGACTATTATAATATTGTATTATTACTGAAAGGATTTACCCTCCTTAAATAAAGCAGTATCCCCGGTGTTTGAGAAAACTACAACTTGATTTTATTAACTTGAAGCGTATCAATAATTATATTAGGGTTATAATCGATAAATATACGGGAGAAAAACTTGCTCTGATTATTCATAAGAAACAACAACTGAAGTATCAATTTATTGCAGACAATAATTAGACGATATTGCACCTGTCATTACCATGTATGCATTACATTAAGCCATAATGAATCAATAGTAAAAAAACAAAAATTATATTGAAAAAGAACTGCGAGAGAGACCTGATCCGATGGAGACTAATATAATACAGAAAAAATATAGTCAAGTTATCGGTAATGTTCATGTCCACGATTGTGATTCGTTATCGTATCTTGAGTGTTTAAGATATTCCTATTATGTATTCGGATTTTGTTCTGCATTTCATTGGGAAAATCGACCTATTAAAATAAACAAGATGTCCAATATAGGCGTTAACTGGGGCTACTTGCGCTTAATTGTGTTCACTAAAACACACAGCAGAATAGACACAAATCAATGTTATCTTTGCAAATTCTGCGATTTGTAACCCTAGGTAAGATATAGCTATAACCGCGATCGGCGTGTGCGATTGTATGCACTGTGAGCGTGTTTATGATCAATATACTTGCCAGCCACATTTCTTATGAATCTTATCACATTTACTATATTTCTTTGGATAGTTCAGAGCGAACACTCGAGAAATAACGACCAAAGAAGATGGCGCATGAAGATATAAAGATGAGCACACTGCGTGGTTTCGCAAAACCTATCGGGTGATTCAATAATTGCAATATGTCGACCCGAAGAAAGGAAGCCACTGTGACCTAGACTCGGCTACCACAAATAGCCCGAGTAATTAAGGTATTTTATATAAAAATATTTAAAGTGGGCCCAATTTACATGAAGAGGATTGACAGTCGAATCGGATCGAAAAACGCCAGTGAAGTCAATCAGGGCAGTGTTTAAGTGAAGAATCTGATCTTCTTGGTGCCACCATAGCCGAGATATTTTTATTTGCGCGTGCGTATCATGGGCTTTTCGAGTCAAACCGTGATTACGTGAAGTATATCGGAAACTAACTTTCGAGCTGATTCTTGTTTGAATCTCGAGTCAATGAATTTGGCCCAAAGCCAACGCGGTTCCGCACGGAAAAGCCATTCTAATCTGAAGTCTACTCATTCTAATCCACTCAACGGGCATCTTCATCGTGTACCGCACACACAATGGACACAGACTCATCAAGCTTATTTTCTCGGGATTTAGCAACTTTATTTGAACAAAAACCCTACCCATAACCCAAATAAAAACTCTAATCCTAACCCTGAAATAAAGGAATACTAACCCTACTTTTAAACTGTAGCATTCGCGCCGTCGAACTCACAATTATACACTAGTTTCAAAAGTTATATCGATATATTTAAACACACACAGAGAATATTCCGAGGTACAAGCGAGCCCTCGATTAAAACAACGTTTCTTCTCACACGGACCCCCCAAGGTCCATGTGACAGGTACTCACGTTATATTACACTGTCCCCCCTTACAAAAGACATGTCTTCGTGTAATAGTTCAACATAACAAAAATATAAATATACTGTAAATCTAAACAAATTAATATTAAGGTTCTATCCCAACCGACATGGCGGTTGTCTTGAACGTTGGGAGCGAAGAAGTGACTTGTTAGGAGTTGGCGAGCGAACGAATAACTTCGTGGGGGCGCTGTCTACTTCCTGCTCACTATCGCAATCAACGTGAAGCGGATTACTAAATGGATCCATTACAGGTTCTTCTTCTGCGTTATCGGGCTTGGCAGTAGCAGCTGGTGCACTTGAACAAGAGTTCTGATTCTCGGAATGTCTATCGATGAATAGACGTAGCTGATCGAAATGAACAACTCTTCGTTTACGTGTCCCACATTTTTGGATTCGGTATGTTGAATCCGCAATGCGGGTCACTATTTCCCACCAGCGCAGTTTTCCATTTTTTCGTGCTTCGCACTCAAAATGGAAAACTTCGCTGTTAACCCCACTTTCGAGACTACTAAAACGATACGAAATAAAATTCGTTAAGTAAGTTAAACTCGAAAACCATCACGCGTTTTTCAAGCACTGACGCGTATAGACCGCAACTCTCTTTTACGACTGGTCATCCTTTTCCCGAGTACAGTGTGTCTAAACCTCTCGTCTAGTTCCTTACGTTCTAAGATACTCTTAGCGAATAGTTGTCGTTTGATCTCTCTAACCTGATAGATAAGTAACAACTCTCTGTTGAGTCTCGTTATCTTTTCCTCTACTGATTCCACACGTTCTACGCTACTATCCAGGGTTACAGTGCTCATTACTTTGTGTGAGCACTGTAGCCTGGAGAGTAGTGTAAAACGCGGCTATGTAAGACAATGTATCCGGAAGAAGTGACACAGCTGTGTCGTTTGTCACACATTCCGTCTTGACTAGTAAAGAACATAGTAGTGTAATACATCGTCTTCGACTCGCTAATTAGATAGCGCTGTCTCCTTCATTCGAGGGTTTCCCCTCGGGGGTTTCCCCTCTAGCCATGTGGCTAAGTACGTGTTTACTAGTTGTTAATGCACCCGATAACAATCCTAAACAAGGGAGGTAGGGGGATACGTATGATATAAACTTCTCTACGTCTCTTTTAAGTAGCTGGTCAGTAATCAACTCTTTTTCTAGCTTTTCAGGTGATTCAATAGCGTTGAACCCTCCTAACGCGTGGGCGAACTTGCTTATTAAAAGGTCACAGAGAAACACGTTCGCTTTCTCCATTCTTTTTACCTCCCATTCTTCGTAGATCTTGTTGATGACTTTATCTGAAGCCTTTTTGAGATAAGCGACGGATTTGTCTATCCCGCCATCCTCTGAGAGTCTTCTTAGTTCATCTCTTTTCTTGTCTACATCAGTTTGTGGAGTGTCGTCGGCTTGTGGTGTGTTGGTTTGTGACTCATCGATCACTTCCTGTTCTGCTTCTTGTATGTCTTCGATGAGTTCGTCGATTGTCTCAGTATTTTTTGTCTTACGTTTTGGCATGTCCTATATACTATGTGGTATGTTTTGTTTTTGCGGAATAACTAGTTCGTACGAGTACGGGTGTCTTAGAAGTATCTCCAATCTTGCGTACTCATTGTCTTTCAACTGTTTTATTGTTTTCTCAATTTCCGCTTTATCAACTCCGTTGAGATAATCGTCTACGATAATTTTCATATCGTTTCTGTTAGGGTTGTAGAATGTTACTAACTTTGAGATGTTCTCACGGTATGGTTTACTAATTGAGGTTAGTTGTTGTGTTATGACTATTGTGGATAGGTTGTAGTGTCTAGCGCTAAAGGCTAGTTTAACTAGTTCGCTTGTTCTGTTTTTGACGTCCTGCCCACCAGCGCAATCGTCTAGTATTATCAATGAATTGGTGCCTTTGTAAATACCAGTCACATATTTAAGAAATACGTCGACCTTGTCTTGCTCACACTGAATAGCGATAAAGTTTGGGTCTCTCAAGTATTTCCACTCTATGTACGTTTTATTCCATTCAAATGTTGGACATATAAGAATGATGTAATCGAAGTGATTCATGTAGTCTTTCTCTATCATATCCAAGAGGTAGTGCGTTTTACCACAGGCTGTCATACCAACAATTAGCATGTTAAAAGGCGTTTTCATATAGAATACTATATGTTTTAGTATTGGATTGATTGTAGATCGTTGTTGATAAGGTTTACGAGTCCGTCGGAGAGTATGAATATTCTACACATGACGTTCGCTGTTGTGACTTTTTTAATGATTTCCATCAGTATTCCTGACTGAGTATTCACGATCTTTTTTCCAGTGGCTACTTTCGCGTTATCTTCGATAGATCTAAGGTCAACAACCAAAGCGAAACCGTCTTTGTAAAACTTTTGGACAGTCATGTGCTGGTCACAGTCTAGTTTTCGTCCAAATAGTCGTTTCGCTTCTACCCATAGTCTTGATTTTGGTATTCCTTGACTGTATACCATATTTGGCACGCCTTCTATAGTAAGTTTGACTGACTCTATGTTTGGGTAGACGAACTCCTCGCTGTCATTTCTTGTCTTATTTGTGAAGAGTAGAACGATAGCTTTCATTGACTTTCTTGGTAGGTTAATGTTTTCGTTCACAAGTGTGATTCCTTTATCCCACTCCACAGTCTTCATTAGCGTGACGTGCTCGTATGATAGAGATCTACCGGATGCGTATAGAGACGATACTTCATCAGCGATCTCTTGACTCTCGATAGTTTCGTACTCCAATTCGAGGTTCTCCAACGTATAACCAGTAACAGCTGATCCAGATTGAGCCACCATAATATCAGTTGATTTGGGTAGTGTGATTATGTACCTGAGATTATTGTTCATATTATACGGTGCGTATAAACCGTGATCTTCTAGAATCTTGTCAAGTTGAATCTTTTGTTTGGTGCCATGAATAGAGAACATCAGACCATCGCTAACTTTTTGTACGTTTCCACTGGCCGCGCCACTGTCGTCCTTCGAGATTAACTTTCGAAGGTTCTCGTTTGCTAGGCCGTATTCGATCATAGCCGTTCGCTCTGTTTTAGGTCTCCATAAATCTCTGTACGTACCGATAACACTCTCACCACAGTTGTCGTACACAGTCTCACCTGCTAATTTTATAACCAGTTTTTCAGAGAGTAGTCTCGAGAGGTTATTAAGAAACCATGATTTCGCGTTCGCACTTTTGAAGTCGAATAGGAGATGGAAACTGGAGGGTACCAAACAAGTGTTACCCTTTGTCTTTGGGATATCAATGTATAACTCCTCCTCTGGATTGGCTTTGTTAGGTTCAGTGTCACAACGTGACGGGTTCTTGTGCCTTTGATAGCAGATATTTCACGACGTCTATATCCAGGAAGCAACTCTTTTTCACTAGTATTCATACTATATATTATAACACATGTTTTATTTCCTCTGTTTGTACTGATCGTAGACGAACCAAGCTAGTGCTATCGCTAGGATCCATAAATTAGACGCTAACCAAGATATGCCTGCAGCTCCCCACTTTAGCGCAGTTGCCACCACGTTTAGCAGTCCAGCCAGTAGAGGGCCAGCCTTTGTGGCTAGATTAGCTATAGCTTTTCCTAGTTTTCCAAGTGCTTGACCACCTTTGAAGACTACGCTTCTAGCGGATATTATAATTGTGGTGATAAAAGAGGCTATGGTTATTCCTAAAGCCGAAGCGCCTAACCAATTTTCTCTAAACCACTCCTTTATTTTTTGTAACCGAGTGATGTCCTCTTCTTGTCGCTCCCTAACATTCTCACGTTCCAATTGGTTTAAGGTTCGACCCTTAGCTATCTCGAGACCTGTCAATCTCTCATACAATTCTGTCCTCTTTACGGAATTATATTCCTCTCTATTCATATCGTCTGGTCGGCTTGAACTGTTAGAAATTGTGGTCTAGTGTCTGGATCGATTGTATCACTTGGGTTAAGGACGCCTCGTAGATCACGATTCTCTTCTTCTGTTAACCCAAATACGTTATCGTAGTTCGCTTCTGTTCCAATTACTGGGAAGTCACTTGAAACTGTGGTGTCTTCTGTTCTATCGTCAGTTGTTGGGGTGTCTACATTTTCTGTTCTAACATCAGTTGAGGTGTTGGGGATTTGTTCGACCAACTGCTTAAACTGTTCAATCGCACTCTTACTATTTTTGTCTATACTGTAGACTAAACCATTTCTTCCAGGTTTTAGTATTAGTTTAGGTTTCAAATATTTACCGTCTTCTCCTACCGGTTTGAAAAGAATAGAACCTGAGGGTGTTACATATGACCTATTGACTATATTCCTTGACACATCGTCATTACTGAGTCTTTTTTTGTACAATTTACGTATTTTTTTATCTATTAGATTGGTTCTTTTTATACCATTTTCTAAAATCTCTTTGTTGAGTACGTTTAGTTTACCCAACCTTCTTTCGATTTCGCTAGCCTTTTCGAAAGCTAAATTGAAGCTCTCGTCGTGGACGTCACCATATGTCGCCGGTTCAGCAAATACTACTGTTGGAGCCTCAGTGGTGACATCGCTGCCTTTATTAGTTATTGTAACTGTCTAACCATCATCATTACCTATGAATGATGTCTCCGCATGTGTGATTCTGTCTTGTACTCTGCGTTCTATGACTCTATTCTCTATCTCTTGTTTCACCCTGGTGATTCTTATGCGCGTAAAATTAAGTTCTTGTGTTGTCCCGTGTTCCTCGATTATAGCATCGAGTCGGGTGACTTCACTTTCTAACTCCTTGTCCGTATACTTCTCAAAATCGTTACGATTTTGCATTTCGATTTCATCGAACCCTCCTTCAGCCATTATATACTACTCGATATTTTGAATATCACTTTCTGGTATCCATGAGTTGTGCTTACTATCGTAGCCAAGCCACTTGACTAAAACCATTTTCTTACCTCCCACCTTCTTTCTCTTTAGTATCTTCTCAACTTTATATACATCGTCTTTTTTATCGACAGCTGACAACTCTTCCTCGTAGAACTTACCAACGATAGGTTCCCCTTCATGGTCCTCTATCTCGTACACGGTAGGGTCACCGCGTATGACCTTTGTCACTTTGAATAGCTCCTCAGTGAAGTTAGCTTCATACCCTTTTGCGAATATGCTCTTGTACTTTGATATCCTGACAGTCTCACCTACTTTGAACTTTGGTAGTGGGTAGTCACCGAAATGATGTCCAAACAATGTCGTCCATACTTCGTTTTCGTTTTTCTTACTAACGTCTTTAGGTTTCGTTAGAATAGTACTATGTTTGGTATTGTTGTAATTCTCAACGAGCTGATCTAAAACGTCAATCCACTTGTACGTTCCTTTACTGTAGAAGTACTTCCACATAGACGTCTTGAGTGTTCTGTTAAACCGTTCCACGACTGCTGCCTTTTTATCAGAGTTCGTGCTGAAGTACTTCACATTGTGTTTATCCAATAGATCCTTCACACCAACGTTATAGAATTCCTTACCGTCGTCAAACTGAGCCAGCTTTGGGTACTCGCCAAATCTAACCTTAGCCATCTCTAGTAACTTTGTGACAGCCTTAGTCATGTTTTCGTGTCTTTCCTATAGACGGGTATTGCGAAAGCATACCTACTAAGGATCTCAGTGGCTGTTAGTATCCAGTAGTACCCGTTGTTCTTATGCTTGTACTTGCCCATGTCAACCAAGTCCATCTGTATCTGCTCACCCAGATAGTCAACAAATGTTTGTCTAAACTTGTGTTTCTTAACAACTGGTTTGTACCTGGTGTACGTGTCTTGAGATTTTAACCAGTCCTTTATCTTTACCCTACTAACGTTTAGACCGCCTTCTTGTGCCTTTTGGTACAGCCTCTCGGCAGATTGGTAACCAGTTGATGGGTTGTAGTAAATATCTCTTAGTTCTTGCTCCATATACACTACGTGATGTGTAAATCTAACAACACCTCGCCAACGTTAATACTGTTATCGTCCTGATCTGTTATCTTGAACTCTAGTTGGTTGATGACTCCTTTGTTTATTGGGATTTTCGACCCAACACCAAAATGTTGTACAGAGCCCTTAAGTGTCTGTGTGCTAGTTATTGGCAGTACTGCGATACAACCACTTTTGCTACCATTAACTATGTTATTAGACCTGTCCACAATATTAGATGTTACTTGTATGTATTTCAGTCCTCTGTTAACGTTCACAACGTTAGGACTGGTTTTTGTGGTGGCTATTGTAGTGTTTTCGTCAAATCCTAGAAGTTGTCCAAATTTAAACAGTTCTATTTGTTGATCAGTTGTTATCGTACACGTCGAGTCATATCTGTTAGCCACTAGCTTGACGTCTCCTAACTCTTTCAAGTCGTCGGCAATCGTTTTAAAGGTGTGGTACCCAGGACTAAAAACGTGGTTGTTACTGTTATAAGTTATCTTACTGTTGACTGTGGTTACGTTAACGTAGTCCCAAAAGATGGTTGCCTTCTTCACTAGTAAGTGAGGGTCTGAGTTAGTTGCTAGAGTTGACTCTGGTAGGTCTATAGTTTTCGTTGAACCACTAATCAATACTACCACTCTCATATAACGTACGGTATGTTATCATGGATGCGTTCAAAAGAAAGTATCCTTATGCTGACAAGAATAGGTTTTTTCTTGATGTTGACGACAATATGCATATACATATATTCTTCGTGACGAAAACCAATATTGGTGACGTTTCGATAGACTCAAGTAGGTTTAAGAGTAACCCGGAGTACACTAAGTATCTAACGATAAACAAACCAATGATACCTGACCAGGAAGAGATAGCTAACGCCATACGCGTGGCTAAGCTGAATCTAGTGAAAAAGTACCCTCACATCACTTTGAGTAAGTTTGAGTTCGATCCAACTGTCTCACAAGACGGTGAGGTTAATGGCGTTGACATATATTTTAGAAACAACGACATCATAAGCACGAATATAACTAGTGATACCTTCAAAAACGACAAGAGTATGTGGATTTGGTTACACAACAACAAGTCTCCAAAAGGTCACGACGACAAGTTTCCAAAAATATGGCTATCTGGTGGAACTATCCAACCACTATCAAAAGGTCGCAAGAACCACTGGGGACTTTGGGATGGCTATCCAACGGAAAACGTGTTGAACTACCCAGTGAATAACTTTAGAGTCTTCGTTAATCAAAAGAACTACTTTCTCTCAAAGTTACCAATATTACAAATCACCACGTCAAAGACAAAGTCAAAGTGGGACGATAATGAGAGCTACTATAGGGTCGTGTTTGCAACGTATTGTGCGAGTTTCTGTTGTGGAGTGTCGTTACAACACTTGTCACCATCGCAAGAAGTTCACCCTGTTATCACTAGTGTAATGAGGTTTCATCTGTACTTTACTGTTAGAAGACTTCTCAGAAGGATGGAAGGTGGTGAGAGTATGAGATCGATAAGTAGAGAGTTTGACGCTGGAGAATTGTATGGTAAGACAGACAAGATTCCTAGAAAACATTACTACCAAGGTAGAGTCCTTGCTGATGGTACAACAGGTGAGGAGAGAGTCTTCACGATTAACGACGTTAATAACGACTACAAACGATACGTTCCTCTGGTGTCGAATGGTTTCACCAACATTGGGCGACAATATCTAAATCAGTCCATAGAAGCCTTTGTTTACTCCACACTTGGTGCACAAGCGAGAACACGTGTGTCAGTCGTTGGTGATTCTGCAGGCAGTCTAGAGACTCAACAAGAGTTCCGAAAGTTGGTGGAGGATAGTGTTATAAACTACGACGTGTCAACGTGGATTCTCAACATGAACAAGTCGATTAGGGACACTAACGTTGTCCAAAACCTTGCGCTGTCACCGTCTACGTGGTTAATGCCAAGTAACGTTGTAATCCTAAAGAACAAAATCGCTGGGTACAACAACCTATTGAAGACTGCTACACAGAGTATGAAGTTTGGGGTAAACAGTGGGTTAAACTACGCGAAAACGACTGAGGTTAAGAAAGTACACCAAGAAGGTGGAGAGCACCTGGAGACACTTGACAAACCAAAGATGACGAATCGTCTGGTGACATCAAACGTGGCACACCAGGAAGGTGGAGAGCATCTGGAGACACTTGACAAACCAAAGGTGACGAATCGTCTGGTGACATCAAACGTGGCACACCAGGAAGGTGGAGAGCATCTGGAGACACTTGACAAACCAAAGGTGACACATCAAGAACGTCGTCTAGAGGCGACACCAGGTGACAACACTACAGAGTTGGGGCTAGTTCTAGTGGTTTCGGCTGCGTCTGGCTATTTAGTAAGCAAATATATGTTATAACATAATGAGTCTAAGTTATGGATTTGAGGACAGAGACTACGAGAGCGACAAAATATTAAGAAGAACGAAGAGACATCTAGACAGTGACCCTAAGTTAAGCGTTAGCGGTGGGAGGATGTCTGGGAATATAGATATGGCGTTCAGGGCACTCAAAAACGTAGCAGATCCAGAAGACGATTGGGATGCTATCAATAAAAAAGTGTTGGAGTCTGTATACTTATCGCAATACTTTAGAACGCAGTCCTATAACGTTCTATTTGATTTTAACGTCACAAACCATGCTGTGAGTATGGTGGAATACCACAGTGGAACAAATAAAGTGAAAACCATTAGAGATAAAACAAACATGTTAGTACAATACGACCCAACGTATGGTCCTATTATTGGTGTTAACAATGGTCATAGCTTCCTATCCCCCGAGCTAACTCCAGTTCCGTTTGAAGCTGGAGTGCATTTTAACTGTCCACGTATGCAATACTGTGACATATCCGTTTTTATGGTAGTGAGGTTAGTCACGAGGGTTTCTACGATAGATTGGGAGGCAATTATCTCAAACGATGATGGATCGTGGGACAAATACATAGGATACAAAGGAGGCGAAAACGATAAATTATCATATGGTGGTGGCTCTCCAGCAAAGGAGTATACGTGTACAATCCCAAATAACATCGACATCACCAAGAGACATATGATATCAATACATTGGCGGATGGGTAACTCTTACGTTAAGGTGAACAACATAAGATCAACAGACTCAGACTTCACAGCTAATCACGAAGAGATAGGGTCTCCTTACGTAACGATCTTTGGAGTGTATCGACCAAAAATACCACTCGCACCGTATAAGTACCCGTCTTTGATAGAGTTCTACGGTGTGAGGGTTGTCTCTGGCTACATGACGAGCCGAGACATAATATTAGTTGGTAGAGATATGATGAAGGAATATGATGTGAGCTAAGATATATGAGGAAGAAGTCAGTTGTTGTTTTCAATCACATATCAAAGGATATGTCAGAGGAAGAGGTGCTAGAGCTCAAACGCTTGTACGCGTACTACCACAAACTAGAAGCCTGTTACAAATGGAAATACAAGAGGTTGAAGAAAGTTAAACTATCGTTAAACATGACTAGCATAGGGTTAACGACAGTAGGGATTGTAGCTGGATCGATAACCGCTAACCCTCTAATCATTGCTTGTATTAGTGGTCCTGGTGTGATCATCCAAGGCTACTTGGCTAAATCCAATCTGACGAGTAGAGTGGAGCATTGCAAGTTTGCGCACACTAGCTACAAGAAAATACTGACACAACTAAGATCGTATCTTAGAGGTCTTCCTTACAATGAGTCAATGTTTCGCTCAGACGTTAAAGTGTTGGACGATAATGTGACTGACTTATGCCCACCAATTAATGGAATGGTGAAAAGGTACAATAAAATATATGACGAGACTAACGCTCCAAATTAGGGTAAGACATGAGGGAGATCGTTAACATCCTCAGGAAGGTCAAACGAGAGGTGTTTGAAAGGGGGGCGCAAAACGACGGGGTCTAAAAACTCACAACCACACACAGTCTATATATAAGAACTAAGGGTGTTTTCCACATAAAAGACGACGAAAACTCAGGTCCCAATTTGGGACCTGAGTTTTTGAGTGATAAAGTAGACTACTCTGACCAAGGTCCTAAAACGGAACCTTGGTCAGAGTCACTTATAATATTACACACAGTATATTATATATGACGAGCCTTGTCAAACATTTCAGTTTTGAGAACAATTCAGTCACGACTATCAAAGATAGAGACAATATATGGTTCTATGGAAAAGAAGTCGCTAAGGCACTAGGGTATAAAAACGCGAGTTGGGCTATCAGTGTACACGTTGACGATATATATAAGGTCAAACGAGAGGTGTTTGAAGGGGGGCGCGAATCACGCACCCCTTTAAATTTACAACCAAACACGATACTCATATCGGAGCCAGGAGTTTACTCTCTAGTCTTCTCATCGAAACTCGAGTCAGCCAAGAAGTTTCAAAACTGGGTGTTCTCAGAAGTCCTACCATCTATTAGAAAGACAGGTGTTTACACGCAACATAACCAACTATCAATCATGAATGAGACAGATTTACACTACGACATTGTGAAGTACATTAGAGAGTACCATCCAACAATAGTCATCCCAGGGTTGGGTGAGTACCAAGACACATCTACTAAAAGAATAGATGGATGGAAGAAAGGTTACAGTGGTGGGCAACCAGACTTGATAGTTCCACAACTACACAAGAGATACAATGGTTTTGCTATAGAGTTCAAAACACCGAAAGGTAATGGGGTTATTAGGAATAACCAGTTGAGGGTATTAAGGAGACTAAGATCACAAGGGTATAACACGTTACTATCCTCAGACCAACATGAGATAATACATTTCATAGAGACATATATGATAGACTCTAGAGTTCTGTGTGAGTACTGCAATAGGAGATTTAAGAGTGAAACCACACTGTCTAATCACCAAAGATACTTTCATCGAATACTATATCTGTGAGATACAAGACACCACGTATAGTATAGATGACTGACAGTGAGTCCGTACCTATTATAACGTCGACAACAAGGGTTAAAGACCCTAAGAGAGTAGAGGCAGGCAAACGCTTGGCTGCTATATCAAAAGCAGCCAAAGAGAGGAAGATGAGAGATAGAGTCATAAGTGAGGACGACAGTTTTAACTACGGATACATCATAGGCACTATAGGAGTGGTAATAGCCGCTGGCTCGCTGTACTACACGATTAGGCAAGACAAACAAGTAGTGCCAGAAGAGCCTAAGACCGTTGTTATAAAACCATCACGTAAACTCGACAGCCTCGATTAAAACATGTCGTATAATATATGGCATCAATAGACAGAAAAGAACTGATGAACGAGCTATACGACGCAGCCCTTGTGACTGCTGGAGCCGTAGCCGTATCTATGGCATCAAAGAAAGTACTAAAAGAACCGTTAGGCACTCCTGAATCAGTAAAGGGCACCCTCAAGTTAGCGACTGCTGTAGGCGTTTCAACGCTACTCGTTAAGTGGGCGCAGAGCAAGAAATACTTACCTATTGACCCGTTCTCAAAATAATCTAACGTAATACATAATGGCTAGTGTGATAGCAGGTGGTTTATTCAACGCTATAGCATTCGCAGGAGCTGGATTTATATTCAGCAAGCTAAACCACACAGGCTACGAGACAGAGATAAAGAGACACAACAAAGCATTGGAAAGTCTTGCAAGAGCGAAAGAAAAGTTCTACGAGAACGAGATTAGTCAGAGAGATAAAGTCCAGGAATTAAGACAACAGTTGTCAGATGCTAACGCAGACATAAACGACACGAACCACGCTCTGGATCAACTAAGACAAGTACTGACGATACAGTATGATGGGAAGACATTTAGTAAAGAGCCTGAGTTGTCAGACTATTACAAACCCTCAGATGAGATGAAAGAATACCAAACGGTATTCGTTGTAGTTGTTGGACTACCTTTAGGTTACTTAATATATAGAGTGTTATAGAAATGAGCACTAAAACTTTGAAGGAGATGGCTATGGAATTTGATAAAAAGCGTAACTTGACAGAGACACTCTCTTACCAAACTCGTCAGATAGAAGAGTTGGAACAACTACTATCAGACGCTCTAAAACAGGTCACAACAATAAAGTGTGAGTGGGAGATACTAACCGACAACCACGAAGTTACTACACTATAGTCTAAAGATATATATAGTATACTAACTTAGATGGTTGACGAACGTACAATGAGAATGTTCTATGCTGGGTATACATTGGATGAGATTGAGACATCAAAAAAGTGGAGTGGTACTACATTAGGGTACACATTGGACGAGATCAAGAATGGAAGTAAGGACGCAACACCAAAAAAGTGGCACGACACCACATACTGTTACGAGTGTAATAACCACAGAACCCAAATCGAAGATGGTGTATTTAGTTGTAACAAGTGTGGAGAGACTACCTACGGACGCGTGAGAAACTTTGTACCTATACATTTGGATGTACAAGAAATCGGCTCATAGTTATAGTAAGTGGCTAGATAGAATGTTGACTGAACTAGTTAACGAGAGTGACATACCAACAGTTGTCAGTGATTTTATAGAGATAATATGGTCTCTTAAAAGAAACAAACTGATTGTCAAGAACATATCGAAATATATTTTCTATGTCATAAGAATATGCTCTAGAAGAGGTATAGAGTTGAGAGGTAGTCTTAACGACCTCAAACCTGGTAAGGTCAAGGTGCGATTCGAGTATAACCTGTATAGCGTAGTATACAAGGATCTAGGTTGGGATGGGAGAGGAGATCCATACTACAATGAGTGGGTAAATAAAATATATAGTAATATATAATGGCAAGACCAAAAATTTACCAAACCAAAGAAGAAGCTCTAGTAGCATCCAGAGCTCAAACCAAAGAGTGGATGAGAACTCATAAGTGGGTGTGTGAGACGTGCGATCAGTCATACCACGTGACCTCTAAATATAAACACATCAAGACTAAAAAACATTTTAGAAATTTAAACAGCTAGTTCTGGACTATTTTGTAATGTCCATACGCATAGCTAGATACACCGTCTGGTAGTATATGTCGCTTGTCGTCAAAGCAACTTAAGGATATCTTATTTATTTCATAGCTTCCTAGTTGGTGGCTCTTGCTGCGAATAGTTTTAATTATGTGAGACATTTGCTCACCATTTGTCAGGACACTTTTATAGTTGTCGTGTCTTATATTATTTCTAATGGTACTCTTCTTAATACCCTTAGCAGTCTTCCCACCTTTTCCGTCCTCTTTTATGTAGCTATACATTTTCGACTTTAAACCAACGAACTCAACAATGGGGACTCCTAATGTCTCGTCCTTCATTTTACCAATAACCTTCTTGTTGGTTAGGTCGAAGTAAGGAGATGACTTATCATATCCACTAAAGTCGAACATTTCTTTGTTAGCGTACATGTCTTTGTACACATCCTCCGTCTTGATCTCGTACATTAGACTATCTGTGTCTGTGAATAGTAGTTTGGCTTTGTTGCCATACTCCTTTTTGATGTTATTGTAGTGGAAGTCGTACATCAATGTCTTTGATAAGTCTAGAATACACATACCTACGTATGCTGGTCTACTTAGAGTTAGTATCTCTTTGATCTTGTGAACTGCTACCAAGTTATTGTCAAATATCTTACTGCTCACAAAGGTTGGTTTTGACGTTAGTTTCTTCAGTTTTTCCTTGTCTGTTACTAACTCCACGTTCACACGCTTTCGTAGATTCTCCATAGTCTTTCCGAATACACTATTATTCATGAGCTTGAAGAAATCCTTCTCAAAGTCGTTCTTCGCTTGGGTCCTCTTGTCTGTATTAAAGTCGATATATTGCTTGAGCCATGGTGACTGATCGAACTGAAGTACTCTATGTATCTTCTTAACCTTCATTCCCAAACTCTTGTATAATTGTAGGTTTCTATAATGAACGACGTACTTACTCTTATCGTTTAGGTTAGGTATAAGTTTTGCAACCTCTCCTACAGATATCTTAAACTTGTCTTGGATTGTCTTACAATAGTTTGACAACATATCACTACTTACTTTCATCCTCTCAGGGGATAAAGGATAGTCGTTGTGAAGATTGTGCAACTCCTCTGGATACTCTAAATCAACCTCAAGTATCAACCCCTTGTCTGATTCGTTGTTATATTTATCTAGATTGTTGATGTCAAAACCTTCGACCCACTCAAACCCACCAGTCGGTAGATACTGACACATAGCCCAACCATAAAGGTTATTAGCATCTAAGTATACGATATGTTTCGATGGTTTACTACTATCATACCCCTTCATGTATTTGTTATTAGCTTCTCCGTGCCTATGTGTTATGCAGGAGACACCACCCCGCATTCCTTTCTCGATGAACTGAAACATATCAATGTTAGTCATTAACTTTAGTTCCACTCCTGTCATCTTTAGAGCAGCGTCCCACGATAGTCCAGGTGATGTGAAGTAATGACCACGATCTAACTGGTAGTACTGTTTACACGTTCTTCTAAAGTTCTCGAACACGTCAGCCAGTAGTAACACGTCAGACTTAAGGTATAGGTCGTGGTACTCACCCATATTCTCCACACCCATTGTCTTCCACACCTCTTGAGCGTGCTCGTAGTCTGTGTCTGACACATGCTCGTCGTTTAGGATGCTGTAGAAACTCTCCTTTGATGGTAACTCAAGTTCGTTAAACTTATCGAAACTACCCATATAGTCATATGGGTACACACCTTTTCGCGACACCAACTCTAGCTCCTCGCCTTGAAATAGTTCAGACGTATACTTGAGACATTCCTTTGGTAGGTTGTTCACCAGGTTGGCTAGACTAGAGCTCATGAATTGGAAACTATCTAGAAACACTAGATGTTTACCTAACATGAATGCCATATATTTCTCCATATTATTTGGTATGACGTTGATTTTCTGACCTATCTTGCCTATCTCTTGCATTATGAAGTGACTATCGTACCCTCTTAGATTATGGAATATGACAGGTATCTTATCAGTCAGTCTATAGTTCCTATTACATAACTGATGTGCCGAACCTCTATACTTACCAGTGACATGACAATGATCTCTAACTCTCACTTGTCCCCTTTTGTATTCTCTATCACAAATATGACATTTAGTCGCTTCCTTGAAGTTAACCTTGTCAGCTATGGTCATCAACATGTCCTTATTAAAATGCTCCTTTCTGACTTTCTTGCAGTATTTAACCTCCTCTAGCATCTTTTTCATGAACTTCCTAACTGCGTTCTTACCTCGAAACATCTCTACTGGTTTACTATATTTATCGTCATAACAGCACACTACTTTGTATCCATACCCACAGTCCGTGTGTCTTTGGTACTCGCTAGTGTACGATCCTGTGAGTGGTGTCACGTTGTCGACCTTCTCTGTGATAGCCTCGAAGTCTGCGTATATTACGAATGGTACCTCTAATTGTTTGTGATAATTTACGTACTCAAGAGTACTGTCTTCTTCAGCTGGCATCTTGATCGCTTGCTTACCATTTACCACCATACAAACCTCCCTATGATTCTCTAGAATCTCATTGGTAGTAAAACAATGAAGACAGTACCTACAGAAATTCTTACGACACTTGTGATTAGACTGACCACACATAAACCTACCAAAGTCTTTGATGTACACGTAATGTCGTTTAACACCATTCGTTATTAGCAGCAGGTCCATATGATCCTCACACTTCTCCTCAGAAACGTAGATAGGGAATGGCTGCTTGTCCTCATACCCAAACACGCTGATGCTAATATCATTCTGCCTCTCAATATTTTTGTACTGTTTCGTATCCACTGGAAATCTCACTCCTTCATAATTGACAGAACCTACGTTCTTCTTGTGCTTCGACACTCTCTGTGGATCCTTTACTACAGGACACTTGTGCAACACATGGCACCACATAAAACACTTGTCATCGTTGTTCTTTATATTAATCAAACCTTTCGACGCGTTCCTCAACTCTTCCGGTAGCTCAATATAACTCGATCCTTTAAGAGGCTTATACACTACCACATTAATATAGTGATCGTTAATACTATCTACAACCCACCCAGACCCTTCTGACAACCACACAGCTATACGATTCACTATCTCCTCACTAGCTTGCTTCGTAGTCCCACTAATATCAACACTATTAGTCACTGTTTTGACCACACTATTGAAGAAGGCTGTCTTAAACATAGACTCTCCATCACCAATTTGTTTCTCTAGAGTCACTTTCAATGTCTCGGAAAACTTTAAACCTTTCAGTCTTTCTAACTCTTTCTGTAAAGTTGAGCCCACTACTCCTCTAGTCTTGACTAGTTGTTTTAGTGAATCCTTATTGTCGATCACCTTAACACTATACGACTTGGTGTACCCTTTTAGAGCAACTCTCCTTTGCACTACAGTAGGACGTTTCATCTTAGCAATAAGACTAGTGACTCTCTTGTACTCTTTGTCTGAGGCCTCCTGACTTAGTCGTGACCTCCTCACATATCGCCTAAGATCACGTCTAGCCTTTCGAACTTCTCTGACTCTGGTGACTCTATTCATAACGTCCTCTCTAGATACCTTTTTAATAAGGTCCATCCACTTATACCCCAACGCTTTAGCGTCAGCTAGATAGCTAGACATCCTCTCTAGAAAACTCATCTTAATATTAGGCATAACTAAGTCACCAGAACCTATAGCAGGACCACGTGCACCACCGCTCGATAGTGTACCACTACGAGCAACATTACCATCCACAATAGAGTTACGTTTACTCTCAGACATTTTCACACGAGTCGTTTTATTATTTAATATAGCTAAGTCCTTAGACCTTTTCGAACCACGAGCCCCACTCGACTCACGACCTGAAATAAAGTTCATATCAGTATCACGTGTAACATCACTTGACATAGTCTTGTTACGAGCGACACCCTCACCCACAGCAGCCCCATGACTAGACACCTCACTCTGTATCCTACTAGCTGACACACGTCTCATAGACTCCAAACCATGCGACACATCGTCTATTAGTAGTCTCGAAAGTGGGGCTAACGGCGAACTTTTTCCATTTGAATGTCTCAACTTCTCTGGAGAGCTAAGCACTTTTTCCGTTTTTGGATTCAACATATTTGCTCGAGAGATATATGTGGAATCTAAAAACGAAAAAAGTGCTTCGTTATCCAGAGAAAAAAGTTGAGACATGAAAAAATGGAAAAATGCGCCGGTAGCCCCACTTTCTATACTACTGACCTGTCCAAGGATGATGAAACTTCTTGGATAAACCACGTTTTACTGCTGGTTGTGATAAAAGACCTTATTAGGTTTTGAAGTCGTTGCAAGCTGTTACTGCAACCGATAGATAATTCACCCCAGGCTGTGTTCGTATAATTTAGAACTGGTTCCACAAGACAGTTGTATACGCACCGCTTCGCTGCCTTGATAGTGAGGCAAGATCGTATCCGTGTCAGTAGACCCAGGCGCCTGTTTAGTTTTTGTGGGTACCACGTTGGTGGCGTAACCACTATGCTATGGCGTTGAGGATTTGAGGGTTTGATTTAGAGGTTCGACATCGAAATTACAACTGCGCAACTCAGCCTTTTCGGAAATCGTCAGCAATATTCGCAACCATCCGCCGGGGGCATCGTGTCCTGTTCATTATACGTACTAGAGAATTTCGCCAAATCTTATCTTTTTGAAAACCTTTTGTGGTTTATTTGCAAGGTAAATTCTCTCCAAGATGAGAGAAACACAGATGAGAGATCATTGATCAATCATCAAGACGGAATGGACAGCTTTCGAAGAACAGGGAAATATTATATTTATGCTGTGTTGACATTTACAGTATCTCGTGAAACTTGATCATCCTGATTATGTTTATGTGGTGATATAATTTACTGTAATGCATGGCATGTATAAATGTTGCCCTTTTAATTTTTGTATGGGCATTTGTACATTTGAGTAGTGTAATTGTAAACACGTAACACGTTTATAGACCTACATATGTTAGTTCTGGCTTCCACTTAGTGTTTCTGTGTAAACACTTTTGTCCTTGGAATAGAACTGCACATGCGACGCCGGTTCCATATATATTTAAGCTACTCTTGTGATTGTTGAAGTGCTTTCTGAAGGACATTATAGTTGAACATACATTTTATTACATGTCTTACAAATAATCATTATGTAAAAGTAATATATGTGCGATCAAAGTATTACCTTTATCAACAAATTTACAAATCTGGCAACACACTAATTGGGCATACACCAGGAGAGCATTTATAGGTGTATTTTTTAAATTGGGACAATAAAATAGGATTCTGGACATATAAATTAAACAGCTTTATTCTTATGGGACTGAACCTGAGAGACTTTTTTGAATATTATTATCTTGTAATCTGTTATAAATAGGGCTTCGCTTTTATAACTTGTGTCATTTTGATAAAGGAGCAGGGTCCTGAAACGTTAAAAACCAAGCAAATTTGTTCATAGTGTTTTTTTGAAGGTGCGGTATATTGATGTTTATAAACCTGAAGAAGATATATATGCCGTAGAATCCGTTTATATGCCCTAGGATTATACAACTTACTTACTTACTTGGGCTTAATTAACCGGTGGAGGTTAATAACCGGGAGAGATTATATATAAACGGTAATAATAATAATAATAATAATAATAATATCTTTATTGAAGTGTCAATGTATTTAGCCTATACAGACTAATTGGGGACACTGTGTAGACTATTTGAGAAAAAGGTAAAAACTACATGCAATTCTACACTAATCCTATGCATGTATTCTATCATATATTCTATAAATCCTATGCATGTATTCTATAATTTGTGTACAATACTAAGATTAACCCTATATAACCCTATATAAACATTTATCAATTATAATAAAATATAAAATTATGAGATGAATCCAGTGAGTGAGATCTTGTTTTCTTATATTATTTCTAAAAGAGTTCAGAGTAGGTAGGTCCCTCATTTTACTGCTTAATTTTGACCATAAAAATGGCCCTAAATACCTAACTGAATGTTTTCCATGACGAACAGTATTGAAGCATGGAATTTCAAAGTCACTGTCCTTAGCAAATATATGTTGTCCTTAATCCTGAACAGATCCGAAACGTTTCCAGGTGCAAGTCCATATTTAACTTTGTACATAAATATCATAATATCTTGTAGTCGTCTGTTGTATAGCGTTGGCAATTTTGCACGTTCTAGAAGTTCCTCGTACGTCTCCGAACTCGATCCATATACTGCCCTCAGAGCTCGTTCCTGTATACGCTCCAGCTTTTTGCTGTCCGTTGATTTACAAAAATGCCACACCAGATGGCAGTAAGTTAGGTGAGGCAAGATGAACGACTTGTATAGCACTGACTTAGCACTGCATGGTATCATCTTTCGGAGACGCATAAGGACTCCCACTTTTTGACTGGCCTTTGTACATTTGTCACTGATATGGCTGGTGAAATTCAGATTTTCGTCAATATGCACTCTTATCTGATTTCCTGATGTCTTCGCCGTCAATGTTCAAAGATACATCTCTTTTCTCCATATCCAGTTTCCTTGGGTTGACGGTTAGAAATTGAAACTTATCTGCACTGCAAAAAATGAAAAACTAGGCAAGATATTTATTCTTATTTTAAGATTTTAAATCTTAATTCAAGATTTTATATCTTGATTCAAGATTTTATTTCTTGTTTCAAGAAAAGAGATCTTGATTAGAAATCAAAGAAATGACCAATTTTCGTATAGTAAGATTTTATATCTAGGTTCAAGATTTTATTTCTTGTTTCAAGAAAAAAGATCTTGATTAGAAATCAAGAAATGATCGATTTTCTTGTTTTAAGATTTTATATCTAATTTCAAGATTTTATTTCTTGTTTTAAGAAAAAAGATTTTTATTAGAAGAGAAGAAATCAGGACAAATTTTCTTGTTTCAAGATTTAAAATCTTGCTTTAAGGAAAACCAGATCCTACAATACATATTTTAAATCTTAATTCAAGAACAATTATCTTCATTGGAAACAAGTTGTAATAGTTTTTCTTGTTTTAAGATTGTATTTCCAGCCTTTTTAAATGAAATCTTGTTTTAAGATGTTGATTTAAGAAAAATTATTTTCTACAGATTTCTTCTTTGAATGAAATCTTGTTTCGCAATTGTAAATCTTTATTTGAGAGTAAATATATTTACTGGAAAAAGGGGTAATACTCTAGGAGCCATTTTTGCTTTTTCAAATGTGGGCTGTTTTGGTCCCAACAGGAGCAAAAATAGAACACTAGAGCTGTTTTGTTATATCACGGGCTATTCTGGTCCCATTTTTAGTGCTGTTTTGGCTAAGTACAAGGCCAAATTGAGACATAGTTCTAAATCCCATTGGATAAGGTTATGTATTTTTACGATATGTGATGTTTTGGTCCAAACAGGAGATTTTTGGCCTTGTTTTTTCAATCAGGAAAATGTTTCTTGAAATATTCTTATATAGAAGATCTTTTCTTAAAATAAGAAAAATAAATAAATAAAATAAATATTTTTAGGTTCTTACATTGGTTAAGTTTTAGATTAAATCTTATTCCAGATTAAAATAGTCATTGAAGTATATTAAAACGAGAAAAATAATTTGTCATTTATTCTACTTGGGGGACCAATCGTAGGGTCTTACCTCCGCTCCCCCGACCGCCCTCCCCCGACCTAACAAGGCGTTACAAGGCGCGAGTGTTTGACTTGACGACTGGTTTGACATGGAGTTGTTTGGATTCGACGTTTTGGCGAGTTTATTTACCAAGAAACTATAAAGATGGATTCTATATCATATGAGGGGTGATTTCCGCCAAAATTCAACTTTACATTATGCAATTAACAAAGGCATTTCGTATTCTATTATGCTGTTTCGTATTTCATTATGCTGTTTTTCATTATGCTTACGTCATGGCCTGCATGACTCTCAGTAACACGTTTTAGCCTTTTGAGGAAGTACGGAAATTACTGGTATGCGAGGGCCGAGTGAAGAGCCTGGGTACGAGGTTGGGTTGCCGTTAATTGTGGGTCTTACTACATCCCGGGCGTTCTTTGTCAGCGCCCGCGAGCACTCGTCTTCTGGACGATCCTTTTATTAGTATTAAGGAAACCCAACCCCAACACAACAAAATATCCTAACCCTAACCCCCCGCCTAACGGTTTAGGGTTAGTAAACTAATTAGGCGGGGGTTAGGGTTAGAAAACCCGTTAGGCGGGGGGTTAGGGTTAGGATCTTTTGTTGTGTTGGGGTTGGGTTTCCTTAATACTAATAAAAGGATCGTCCAGAAGACGAGTGCTCGCGGGCGCTGACAAAGAACGCCCGGGATGTAGTAAGACCCGTTAATTGTGTAAATCAAAATGGCGAACAGAGACGAAGGAAACATAAGTCGTGCCATGAGTTTACTACGTATGATTTTTATTTTGAGTCGATCACGCAGGATAAGGTTGCCTATTTATCCGAGCCAGAGGCTCATGTTTTAAGCGCTCGACTATTCAGTTTATCACTCTTAGGTGAACGGAAAATCCAACTGATAGGGATTCCGAGGGCCTACGATTTAAGGTCGTTTTCCGAGAAGACCCGAAAGTCTTACCATTTGCTGGTGTTATTGCAAAGGCAGCACCTTCTCCTCAATTATTTTAAGACCCTGAGTGTTGGTCCGACCCAGGGTTTGAACACGGGTCTCCCAGCTCATAAACATGTGTGGTAACCACTAGACCACAACAGCTGGTAACAGCTGAAGCTGCGGCCGTGTTAACTCAAAATTCACCAGAAAACAGAGGAAATACGTCTTCAAATAGCGGTGGTAGCACTCGAATATTAATACATCGAATTTGGCAATACCTTCATCATCTACGCCGGTGACTACATGTGCCAATACACCAAGCACGCCAGCTGGAGCGCTTCGTAATTTCCGCACCCTTTTTGCCCCATACGCAAGTACTAGTACATCTCGGGGAATTTCTCACCGACCGCCTCCAAAAAGAGTGTGTAAAAGGAAGGAAAATAAAGGTAAGGCAAGGCAAACGTGGACACACGAGATATTTTGTCTGGCCAACACTGATGAAGAAGCGACACCAACACGTGAAAGGAAGGTAACACTTCAGCTTGCTGGCCTTGGAAGAATTAAGATAACATTTGACGCCAATGCCAATGCGGTCGAATTTAAAAGGAAATTAGAAGAGGTTTTTCCAAAACTCATGTGGGGAGGGGGGTGCGAGCTGCTACGATGCGCCTCATCTGGAAATAGCTTAGTTGTAATTCACCAGCCAGCAAGTGGCTATTCAGTCGAGTATGTGAGAGACGTGTCTGGCGTAGGACAAGCCTTGATACACATCCGGCCTCTGCAAATGAACCTGGACATATCAACTGAAGACTCGAGAGGACTCAATTCAGAGGTAAAAGCTTTTGATTTTAGTCATTGAGGAGATAGACGACCTGGGGTGGATTGCGATTTCTGTGCTTTTTTAACTTGTCTGTATTATAAATTATTGAAACTTCAAATGTTGAATTCAAAACCTACACGTATATATATATATATATACGTGTAGGTTTTGGTCTACGAAATGCAAAGAGTGCTCAACAACATATAGTTAGAGCAAATAATAGATTTTCGCTTACCTCAAAACTGGTCTGCTACAACTTGTTTCATCTGTAAAAGAATCTTCAGGCAGTGACTAAAGATTCTTTTACAGATGAAACAAGTTGTAGCAGACCAGTTTTGAGGTAAGCGAAAATATATATATATATATATATATATATATATATAT
The DNA here is from genome assembly GCA_035772405.1 of Chrysogorgia sp. JL179-B06. Lineage (NCBI taxonomy): Eukaryota > Metazoa > Cnidaria > Anthozoa > Scleralcyonacea > Chrysogorgiidae > Chrysogorgia > Chrysogorgia sp. JL179-B06. The sequence continues at coordinate 2,052,454 of JAYKKM010000263.1, forward strand.
ATATATATATATATATATATATATATATATATATATATATATATATATATATATATATATATATATATATATATATATATATATATATATATATATATATATATAGAACACATATTATACGAAGAACACATATTTGTACAAGTCGAGATAATGATTCATGTTGACTTCACATAACTCGGCCAAGGGACTGGGTACTAGTGAAGGCAGTGTGTGACTTCAAGAATAGTGTGCTGCCAAAAGTGTGTTAGTGGGAAATGCTGTTTAATTTTTGTCTTTGCTCATTAATTATTTAAAATGTATTGTTTGGATTTAGAATGCCACCAACTTCAAATGCCAGGAAGAACAATGGCACCAATAGCGATGAAGTATGTACAGCATATACATGTATAATACTAATTTTAAATTTGAATTGCAAACTAATTTTACAGTAAAAATATTATCTATCTATGCGGGTGGGTGATTTCATCATCATAAATGATACAACATTCTGTATTGGTGCTCTGTGGAAATTCCATTTGTGACTCAGAAAAAACAGAAAATGTCCATGCTATGCACTGTAATACTCAAATAATAGTAATAAGGCCTGGCACAACTCACAAGTAATAAACAATCTGTAAGTGATAACTGTAATTACTGTATACACAAATGCTAATGCTATGATAAAAAAATATTTTTCCAGGTGCCCGACATCAGTATGGCAATGTATTTGCCTCAGCTGAAGCAACTCTTCCCAAACCAAGATGACTCTCTATTACAATCTGCCCTTCAAGATGCTGATTTCAACTTGCAAGATGCTGCCGAAATAGTTTTAGCAGGAGGTACATGGAGGTCATTCTGTATAAATGTAAATTTATCACTGATAAGATGACAATTAGTTTGGTTGAAACTATCATGTGCACCATCTAGATGTGTTTTGATCAGGGAGTTGCTCAAAATACTCAATGTTAAATACATGTAAATTACTTTTAGATACTCAGGATGAGAGTTCACCAGAGTCAAGTGACATTGAAATGTTACTAGATTGTCCTCTTGTTTCGGCTCAAGGTAACGTTTTTGAGGAAGATCCAGTTAAAGTTTTGGAAGAGGCTACTGTAGGCAGTGGAGATTACACCACGCCACACCAGGCAATGATGATGTTCAAACGAATCACAATAGACACCGATGTTCCTCGTCAACTGTTTGCTGTGTGTAGAAGTGAAGGTGGTGAACAGCTCAAACTGGACATTTTAGGTGCATACAAGAATCCCAGAACCAACTTGAAAGCAACGCCAAGAGTTCATTTCGAAGGTGAAGAGGGAGTTGGGACTGGCCCTACAAGAGAGTTCTTCTTTTTAACAGTTAAGATGGTGGAAGAAGGCATTGATTTACCTACCAAACCCATCGTATATTTTGAAGGAGAAGGTGGCCACAGAGTTCCTGTTCATAATCAAGCATTGAGGCAAACAGGATGTTTCAAAGCTATTGGAAGAATTCTAGGACATTCGTTCTTGCATAATGGACCAAGTTTGGGTGGGCTTTCTCCAGCTGTAAAGCATTACTTCTTGCGCAAAACAGACACCATAGAACCACCACCATTGGACATACATGACGTGCCAGATGTGCAGCTTCGTACACTGGTGGAAGCAGTAAGTGTAGTAAGTGTACAGTTACTACACAGTACAAGTTAATACAGTAAAAGTTTTACATACTGTAGTGTATTATCGTGTGTTTAATTATTTTGTGTAGATGCTTGATGTGCCCAGCAATGAATCTTTACCAACGGCTTTACTGGAAGAACTATCCCCGTATCTAATTGACGCTGGCATTGAGTTGGAGCTGTTGAACTCCTGTAGACACATGGTAGTGCAAAACCTTTTTATGCATTTTGTGATTGAGAAAAGGAAGTTGGAACTCGATGATATCTCTACTGGTAAGTTTGTTGGGGTTTAACTCCAAACGGCAAAGGCGTTTGAGTATATAGGGACATACTCAACTAAAGTCCAGAGAATTTATGGTACAATAGAACAAACTTCTGCATTTGACAGATGCACAGTACAACAGAATTGCACCTGTGCAGAACTTTAACCAATCGTGATTTACCAATAATTGGGAACGTAATTGGGCTGATTAATTATCGCCTTATGGCTAGAAAATCGGACTTGACCAAAACTTTTATTATTTCTGATTGTATAACGGATAAAATTGTATGTATTACAATTCTCTGCTATAAATATAGGCATTCTTTATCTCATGAAGAAACTCATAATATATATTGTATTGTACAGGTTTGGAGGCTGTGGGTTTGAAGTCGTTTCTGCAACGTTACCCTCAGATCATTGGTCAACTTTTTCCAACTTTAAAAGACTGTAAAATCTGGAAAAGAAATGAAGGGAAAAATTATTTTTAATGACGAAGTAACTGAAGCAAACAGAATAGCAAAAAACTTCTTCTTGGATTACATAGACCTAATTGAAAATAGGAATGAAGGTACGTTCATGGAACACTACACTCTTAAAACAAGTGTGTAGCTACTACACACCTTTTTTGTCCCCAAAACTACACACCTTCAGGCGTGTTACTGTTACACACCAAAGGTGTGTTGTTGTTACACAGGTGTGTTACTACTACACACAAAAAGGTGTGTTACTACAGCACACAGAAGGTGTGTAATTGCACCAAAGGTGTGTAGCAGTAACACACCTTTTGGTGTGTAATTTACTTGTCCCCAAAACTACACACCTTAACATGTGTTTTTCAAAAAGGTGTGTTTTTTGACACGCAATGTGTGTTAGTATAACACACCTGTGGTGTGTTACTATAACACACTTTCACAAGGTGTGTTATACTTGCTATACTGAACAAATCACTTTTCTGCAAGAAATTAAACAATAATATACTTTACATATTTATTACATTAAAAAGGTGAAATACATAACTAACTTTCTATAAAACATAATTTCCATAAAACAATATTATAATATCTACGAACTATAAAAATAAAAACTTCAAAGATCTTAAACAAGATATTTACTTGTAAAGTGTTTGACCTCTGTCAACATAGAACTATATTTACTACCACGACAGTCACTTGAATTAACACAACGCAAACCGACATCTTGGAGAAACAACAAAGAACTATACAAACAATTAGGATACGAAACATGGAAAACATAATAGCATGCAATCAAATTAAATAACGCATCTAATAAAAAGTTTGTGGGACACTCGTAAATTGCATCGTCTTCACCACAAATAAATATCTGCTTCGTATCTTGTGGAGTGCCAGTACAAACAATGCGAAACTCCACCAACTTTGATTTGAATAGTTTGTACGCAGGAGTAGTTTGCTAAAAAATAAATGTTTAATTTAGCATTTGACACAACTTCAATAAGTTCTACAGTATTTGTTTTACACTGCACTTTCGATCCACGAGCTCAGGTATATATATATATATATTATATAATCTATATTTATACAATAACCTGTTCACTACGCTCGTTCTCATTGGTTGTTGCCCATGATCTATTAAAGGACAGATGCACGGATCACGTCAGCCGACTGCTTTTATCTTTTTTCATGCCCCAGAAAGTGGCAAAGACCTAATAAGCCTTTTGAATGGTTTGATTTCAATTTTTACTGTATAAAACAAATAGATTCCATTTTTCAGTTATAGATGTACAGAGGACGCCAGAACGTGGTAAGAGCATCAGTGACCCACTCGACTACATCTTGTGGGCCACTTTTTTGTTCTTACCACGTTCTGACATCATCTGTGCATCTATAACTGAAAAATGACAGACAACGGCAAAATGGAATCTATTTGTTAAATATATCCCTCGGTCTCATAAATAACATATATCCCTCAGTCTCGGTATATAACCCTTACATATATACCTGAGCTAACTGGACTAAACTATGTATGTACTAAGGATTTATGGTGAAGGAAAATTTCGAGTGTTGAAATATATACATGTTAAGACCAAACCGGGACCAGCTCGGCAACGGCTTCCATAGCTCAGTGGTCAGAGCACTGCACTAGCATCGCAGGTTCAATTCCAACTGGAAGGCCTTGAAGTTGCATTTTTCACAACTGGTCCCGGTTTGGTCTTAAAATGTATATATTTCATTTTCAACACTCGAAATTTTCCTTCTAGTCAAAAATATGTTTTCAAAGTTAAACTTACATCCTGATATGTTATTATTTTCTCAGTGTTCTTCCCCTTTTTCATTCTTTTTTCAATGATGGCAATGGCTGAAACAATGTCATTGTTGTTGAGTTTTTCAGTCGATTTCAATAAAGACTTCAGACCATCCATTATTCTTTTTGGTGCTTCTTTAACCTTTTCTTTTCCCAATATTCTTTGCAGTTCCTCTTTGACCTAAAAATAAAAAAATATGTTTTAAAAATTTCAGTTCACAAAAAAGCTATTAATTTCTCATTTTTACTGCATATATAACAAGAGCCTGACTGCGAATTTTTTGAAAGGCTGATGTGAAACTCAAATAAAAATAAAGGGCCTGGTTTTGGGCAGTATACAGTAGTAGTCAAAAGGTTAATTCCAATTTCCATGAAATTAGAAGAACCAAAACCAGTATTCTTACAATTGGATTTGGTGAAGAAATGGTTAATCCATTCACACCTGAACCAAATTTAATATAATATAATTTTTGACATGATACCGTAAATGTTCAAATTTATGTCTGCGGCACTTATTTTTCCCACTGATACGGTAGGGAGTGCTAAAGCAAGTAGTTTATATAATAGCAGAGAGTTTAATTAAAGAGACACTACACCCTAAAACAAGTGTTGCTTAAATGAAAGTTGTTTGTCACCTTACACGAGAATGGGTATTAGTTTTATCCTACTGCAGTCTTTTTAGTTTCAGTGAAATCTGGCTTTGTTATCGTATTTTTGGGAAATCGAAGGTCGCCATGTTTGTTCTGATTGCGGGCAAATGCGGTCGTTTCCATTAATTTTTGTCATCATTGAGTGATAGAAACACTATACAAAGAAACCCTTCACAATAGCATGACAATAACATGGTTTTAGTCTATTGCGCAGGATCTCTATTCACACTATCGTGAAGGATTTCATAGTGTTTATCACTCCATGAGACCATGACATCAAAAATTAACGGTAGCAACCGTATTCGCCTTCAACCTCGTATTCAGGGTCTCATCTCCTATCGCCGCCAGCAACCTTGTGTTGACAGTGGCATAAGAGGCCATATTATGGCGAGGTTTCAATGCAATTTTGGCAATTTTACCTGTCGTCAAAGAGACCAAGAATCCCAGTTTTTCAGACATTTGTTGAACTTTCATTCAAACGAACCAAACTTTCAGATCTTTTGTAGCCAGTCAAGTTGCAATAGATCCTTTACAAAAGTTCGAAACTTACAAAAACATTGGCTGCGAGAACATGCCAACAATCTGGATGCAGAACATGATGTTGATGAAGATAATCACCTAGAACCCGGAGAAAACATTGAAGAGGAGTTTAATGAAGACTCTGCAAGAAGGCATTTACAGTTAAATACTGCAAAGTTTCTTTTGGCTACAAAGGAAGGCGCTGGTATTACTCAAACGACGTTGGATTCTGTCAAACAATCCACACAGATTTTACTTGGAGAGTACTGTGACATATTAAAAAAGGTCTTGGAAGCAAAAATACGTGATGTTCACCATGATTTCGAGTTTTCTCAAGATATGGATGACTTATTTGACTCAACTAATCTGTTTAGTGGTCTAGACACTGAATATAAACAGAGGGAATACTACCTAAATAATTTTAATCTTGTGGTAAGTGATCTATATTATAATATCAGAAATTATTAAATAAATCATGTATATCTTATAAGCAAAAAGCGTTCGCTTGCTTGCACACCATCACATATGTGACACCAAGTGCACACATGAACTTGGACATTGGCGGCGTAGTTGAAGCAAAAGGATATAGGGAAGACAAATTATCCCTGGCATTCAGTGACCCCATCTTTATAATGGTATTAGTATTGGGGTTTTCAACACCCTTCTGATTAGGGTCTTGGTTAGGATCCAGGGGGTTGGGATTATAGTTTTTAATGATTTGATGCTCCCAAAGAGCATCACAGGTGACAGGTGCACAATTTCCTCAAAGTGAATAATTGTATTATTTTGTTGACAGAGATACAGGTACAGTAAAACATGACATGTTTTGTGCCAGTTTACTTATTGTCATATTAATTGCATAATGCCATTATGCATCCTGAGCAACATTACTTGAGCCTAATGCTATTATAACTGATGTATTATGACTCATGTCCATTCTATAAAATTAATCATCTGGTGTAGACAATTATATTATGCATGTACTGTCTGGTATACATATTTCTTGTAGTAATCATATTTTATATTTCCCATAATACAGGAACCAACTAAAGTAGCATTGGGAAGAAGGTGGAAATATGTGACGCAAAAAGGCAGGAGACCGTTAAAGCGAGTAACTGAGTATGGATATTACGTCCCACTGTTAAAAAACCTTAAGGTTCGTTGGATGAATGAATAACTTTTATATTATAAATAATAAATATAATTTTTAATTTAAGTTGTGATGATTTGAAATGTAATGGTATATCAATATCAAACATATATATATATATATATATATTGTCAGTGTTGTCAAATTGGTTTATAGGCACTTCTTCAAAATCCAAATGTCCTTGAGGAATTGGACAATGTTCACCAGTCACAAGATGGTTTCTTGCGTGATGTTAATGATGGGGAATACTTCAGAAATCACCCGATTTTTTCTGAAAGTCCATGTGCTCTACAGATTCTTGGTTACTTCGATGATTTGGAAATTGCAAATCCCCTTGGCTCAAAAGCTAAAATTCATAAAATCAGTAAGAATCACAATTATCTATCTACTATTATTATTATTATTATTATTATTTAAACAAAGCTTTAAAATATGTCGAAACCATGGTGAAATGGTAAATATAGTTCTTACAAGAACTCAGGGATAGATTTACTGGGGGGTGCACACCCCCTAGCCTTGTCCAGAGGGGGTGCAGGGGGGGAAGAACTGTTCAAAAGCATGCACTACTAATATAATTATTATACACAATAATATGTATAATTAATGTATAATCACATTTACCAAAATCTATCAATGGCGTAATGTTGGAGCAAAGGATAGGAAAGAGCATCGTGCTTATTTATTTTAAAAGCCTATTTATTTCTCTATCTTTAAACAGTTCTTCTAAGAATTAATTTCTCTTTCCTATCCTTTGCTCCAACAGTACGCCATTGATAGATTTTGGTAAATGTGATTATATAATATTATACATATTATCGTGTATAATAATTATATTAGTAGTGCATGATTTTGAACAGTTCTTGTAAGAACTATATTTACCATTTCACCATGGTTTCGACGTATTTTAAAGCTTTGTTTAAATCTATTACCACGACAAAATCGTTGTTCTATTATTATTACATGTATTATTATTATTATTATTATTGTCATTAAAACAAGTGAGCAGTTGGGATTCTGGTAACTAGGTGGGTCCATCTAGGTGTCCTGGGCCAATCTCCCATGGAATATTTTGGATTTCTACAGAACACATTATTTTGTTATTATTAACCTAATAATTGAAGTTAACAAGACTTATTGGGGTACATCGCCTTAAGTGGGTAAATCGACCGGTATAAAAGCTTGGGGTCTTACCTAATATTTAAACGCTGACAATGGACAATTTGCATTATAGCAATGCATCATGGGTAAAATGGTAGCGCTTCATTTGCAGGGGAAATGGCCGCAACGAAGTGAGCATTTTGCTTGTGAAAATAATTGATTATTTTAAGCACATTGTCTGTAGCGCAGAAGAATTTCGAAATGGGCAATGTAGTTAGGGGATTATAAAGTACGTTGTGTACCAAACACAGCGAAATCACAGCAGAAATGGACGAGAAAATTGCTATAGATCTATTGAAGGAGCGAAGAATATGGCAATAAATATGTTCCTGAAGGGAGGTTCTTCTCGACGTTTACAGGTGAGTAAGCTTAGTGAACAACGGATAGCTCACCATTTTACCTCACAGACATGTGTGTGTTGTTGTTTTATTACGATCTTGTATTTGCTGAATCATCAAGTGTTCTATAATGATTTTTTCGTTTGTTGAAATTGACAAACTTTGACCATGATGTCTGTCACTTGTTCGATAAGCATGTCCTCTGAAGACAATGTTTTTAAATTGTTTTTAAATTGTTTTGGCGCGAAAATAAACCGGTTTTATCGGTAACGGCTCTGGCACTTTGTAAAAACACCAAAGAGAAAGCACTTTTGCCTGGGTTTCTGCTGTTGTTTTGCTTTTCTGTTTCGTTTGTTGTGGTCGGTTCATATCCTCTCAAATAAACCAGTAGGTTCTAGAACTAGTGTAGACTGTAAATATAAATTCATAACTCTAAATTCGTTAAAAACGTTGAAAATTTACCGAGTTTTGTTGCTGTGTTGTAGGCGACAAGCTTTTAAAACAGTGACTTGGAAATTAATATAATTTTAGGCTAGCCTGAGTCACCCGAGTGTAAACTATTTTTCGACTTAAAAATTCGAATCTATTCATAGGATAATATATATAGTAGACTAGTGCATTGTTTAAAATATAATCTTGTTTTAAATCTTGATAGTTATATTAAAATTTTTAGGTAGGTAACTGTATATACACATAGAGTAAATTTGTAAATAGTCAATTGTAAAATATATAATTATATAAAAGCATATCAGTAACATAAATATAATTGTAAATAAGAAATAGGTTTTAGTATTAATTTATATAATGGACAATGAACCGGGTCCTTCAATGGAGTCAGACAAAGAATTGCCAACTTTAAGAGGCGGGGGATTAACTACGTGTTCAGAAAGGAAGAGAAAAGGAGGTGGAACCTCTTGCTGTATTCCTACATGTGATAGCAACACAAAACGAAATCCAGAGCTTTCATTTTACCAATTTCCAACTGATAAAAAGCTAAGAAAGATGTGGTTGCATTGGGTTGGTAGAGCTAACTTCGTACCAAATAAGTATCACAAAGTTTGTTCCAGACATTTTGAGGGTGGGAAGAAGACTTGTCTTCATAACATTCCAACCATTGTACCTAAATTAATATTGCCAAGACCAACAAAGCCTAGACCAACATCAAAATGTAGGGATAGAGCCATTAAAAAACAGGACAATCATAGTCAGATGAAAGAAGAAAGTGCACCATTGGAAGACATGCAACAACACAGGATCTCAGAACTTGAGCATTTAGTTAAGACTCTTCAACAGAAAAACCAAGAGCAAGAAGAAGAGATTTGTAGTCTTAAGAAAATGGTTCAGCAAAAAACTTTCTCTGTAGAACGGTTTAAAAGCAGAGATAGTGATTTTGAGTTCTACACTGGGTTCTGTGATTACAGCACATTTAAGGCATTTTATGATTATCTTTGTCCTGCTTGTGAAAGGTTACAGTACATTGGATCTTGCAACAGTACAACACAAACAGTAACATGGCAGAAGTGTGGACCAAAGCGGTTGTTATCCTCGGAGGAAGAGCTATTCTTGTGCCTTTCAAGACTTCGATTGGGTTTGCTGGAAAGAGATTTAGCAAACAGATTCAACTTGTCTGCATCCCAGGTGTCAAGAATTTGGGTTACATGGCTTGACTTCTTGTACAGGAGATTACGATCCATCCCCATCTGGCCCTCGCAAAATTATGTAAGGGAAACAATGCCAAAAAGTTTTAAAGAAAATTATCCAAATACTAGGGTCATAATTGATTGTACAGAATTATTTATAGAAATACCCTCTCAACCAAGAAGTCAAAGTGCTACTTTTTCAACGTACAAACACCATAACACTGGCAAAGGTCTGGTTGGTATTTCTCCCAGAGGTGACTTAACATTTGTCTCAGAACTCTATGCTGGAAACACTTCAGATAAACAATTGACCAACGACTGTGGAGTTCTGAAGTTACTGGAACCAGGTGATGAGATAATGGCCGATAGAGGGTTTGGTATCGAAGACGATTTACCAGCTGATGTCTCATTAAACTTACCTCCCTTCCTTGGTGAGCAGAAACAATTTTCTGAAGAGGATGAAGTCAAAACGAGAAGGATTGCCAAACACCGTATACACGTTGAACGAGCTATTCAGAGAATAAAGAGCTTTCGCATTCTCCAGCATAACTTACCAATTTCAATGGCTGCTGACATGAACAAGATTTGGGTTATTTGCTGTTATCTAACTTTGTTCTCCAGACCATTGATCCAGCAACATGAAGAGTGATAGTCTTCAATATTAATAAGTACAAATATTGTTCATGGTACACATTGGTGTAAATGAAAGGTTACAGGCCATAATGTTTTTTGTGGTACTTAAAGTACTGTAGACAGCACTAATTATATGTACCTGTATTTTGGTTTTTGTCAAGATATATACATATATGTTATTATCTAATTAGATCAGAAAACGGCTGTTTACATTATACTGTGTTCAGAATTTTTAATATGGTACAACATACTGTACTTTATCAATAATAATAAGTTCATTTACTGAACAATTTTGTTTCGGATCAGTGTTTCATTCTTTAACATTGTTAATGATTTTACATCACTATAATTAAACAAGATTTATTAAATAATCAAAATAAAAAGCAGTTAATTGAGGCAAAGTACTCTCTTCCCATTCAAGTTCATTAAAGTGTAGCCTCTCAACATGAACATCACTTATTGTGTAAACAACAAAATCTAAGAAAATCAACTGGCAAATTGCCATAACTCCTTGTGATTGATAAAAATAAATATGTTTCTTTTTAAGAGAAGGCTTGCCATTTACAAGCTCTAAGCAAAAGGATTTATCACCACAGGCTTCCATAATACTAATATCTGCTTTGGATGCTGGACATTTCACCTCCACAGCTCCATAGACTGATGGTTCTCTTTCATCAGAAATTAAAGCATCAGGGCTTGATCCAAGCCATGGCCACTTCGGATTAACAACTAAACCACAGGCAGAACAAACATCTACATGTTGGTTGAGCTCTTCTTTATGCTCATAGTATCTTAGTAAAGCAGCCTGTTCATTTTCAGTTCCCCACTGACAACTTGCACTTTTTGTTTGGCATGGTTTGGTGATTCTGTTTACTATACTCTTTGGATAGATTGACTTTCTTCTCTTCATTACAAAGCCAAACATTGATGAAGTCAACCGACATTTTCTTTGATCATACCATTCCTTGCATTCACTTTGTTTACGTGTATTCTTTTCAAGTTCTTTGCATGTCTCATTGTCTACAAGTAACATATCTTTAATAAAATTAATGTATTTTTCTTCTTTAGGAACTGTAGCACAATCTAATCCTTCATTTAATTTTGAAAGTATGTGACACCTTACATTTGTTGAATCTAGTTTATCACCCACTCGCTCTGCCTTTACAATTCTCTTCCTTGATGGCAATTCATCAACATTAAATTCACATGGAACACAACCCGTATCAGTTAATTGGTCAATTAAATGGCATTTACTTGAATTTCCTGCTCTTTCTAACCCAGCTTTAAGACGTTGCAGGTCACTTTTGTAAACCTTTTCAGATGTTGAACAATAAGCATCCCTTTTACCTTCTAGCACATGACGTTTGTACCCTTTTTTGTCCTTTTCATAAGTGTCTTGTGGAAAAATGAGATCTTCAAACAGTACTGCATCCTGTGTGTGTGATCTTTTTGGGACATGCCACTGTTGAAGTTCCTGAGTGCATGTCTTGTCATCAAGTATCTCAGTCAGTCCAAGCTCAATGTAGTCTAACAACTGAAACAAAAGGGCTGCTACATGTTTGCAACGACCTCCAGCACCAGCAGGACAGTAGCATTTTGCAAAAACAAGATCTCCAGAGGTTTGGTCCAGGTGAACATAAACCAGGTATTGTTTTTTTCGCATTTGAGCACTTACTTGGCAACGTACAAGGAAATGAACTGCTTCACTCCCTTTCTTCACATTTGGTTTGACTTGAATATGTGTTGTATACCCAGCCTTAAAAAGTCGATATCCACTTTTCTTGTGTTTAAATGCTTCAGCAGGCTTGCAATCAGGTGTTTTTTCAGATTGAAGGACTAAATGCTCTTCTAATTTTTTGTATGAAAATTCTGGAATATCTTTTAAGCTCTTTGTCCACCCGCCTCTTAAAGTTGGCAATTCTTTGTCTGACTCCATTGAAGGACCCGGTTCATTGTCCATTATATAAATTAATACTAAAACCTATTTCTTATTTACAATTATATTTATGTTACTGATATGCTTTTATATAATTATATATTTTACAATTGACTATTTACAAATTTACTCTATGTGTATATACAGTTACCTACCTAAAAATTTTAATATAACTATCAAGATTTAAAACAAGATTATATTTTAAACAATGCACTAGTCTACTATATATATTATCCTATGAATAGATTCGAATTTTTAAGTCGAAAAATAGTTTACACTCGGGTGACTCAGGCTAGCCTAAAATTATATTAATTTCCAAGTCACTGTTTTAAAAGCTTGTCGCCTACAACACAGCAACAAAACTCGGTAAATTTTCAACGTTTTTAACGAATTTAGAGTTATGAATTTATATTTACAGTCTACACTAGTTCTAGAACCTACTGGTTTATTTGAGAGGATATGAACCGACCACAACAAACGAAACAGAAAAGCAAAACAACAGCAGAAACCCAGGCAAAAGTGCTTTCTCTTTGGTGTTTTTACAAAGTGCCAGAGCCGTTACCGATAAAACCGGTTTATTTTCGCGCCAAAACAATTTAAAAACAATTTAAAAACATTGTCTTCAGAGGACATGCTTATCGAACAAGTGACAGACATCATGGTCAAAGTTTGTCAATTTCAACAAACGAAAAAATCATTATAGAACACTTGATGATTCAGCAAATACAAGATCGTAATAAAACAACAACACACACATGTCTGTGAGGTAAAATGGTGAGCTATCCGTTGTTCACTAAGCTTACTCACCTGTAAACGTCGAGAAGAACCTCCCTTCAGGAACATATTTATTGCCATATTCTTCGCTCCTTCAATAGATCTATAGCAATTTTCTCGTCCATTTCTGCTGTGATTTCGCTGTGTTTGGTACACAACGTACTTTATAATCCCCTAACTACATTGCCCATTTCGAAATTCTTCTGCGCTACAGACAATGTGCTTAAAATAATCAATTATTTTCACAAGCAAAATGCTCACTTCGTTGCGGCCATTTCCCCTGCAAATGAAGCGCTACCATTTTACCCATGATGCATTGCTATAATGCAAATTGTCCATTGAGTCAGTCAAGCTAGTCGCCAGTCGTACCTGCATACCCACACGGATCGGCTTCCCGTCAGGAAAGGATTGAAGGGAAGGAATCAGTCTTTGGCTCAGCCGGGTGAGTACCAATTGTTCTTGTTGGGTTTTTTCGTATCATAGTATAATATTCATAATTATATTTCCCCTGTCATACATGGGTCCGTTGGTTTGGGTGGATGACTACAGGAGGTTCCTCGCAGGTTTGGCAACCTTGCTTATCATAGGGGCCAGCGAGAGGTCCTCGCAGGTTGCAATCCTTGCTGTTAGCCTGTTATAGAACAATCTAAATTTAAGAGTGACCCATATTTATACAACTGGTTACACTGCATCTGGGACAGTACAGGATTGCATCTGTCAATGATTTCACCACAAGGTTTTAAACTAAACAAACTTCTGACTGTGACAATATTCACTAGCCTGTGTTGTTTGTGTCTTGTGCGAAGTAGTACTTCAATTCACCTTGTTATTATTAGGTATCACAAGATTAGTAGATTTTTATTACATGTTTTAAAATAAGTTGTGTCGGTAGGACATGGTTAGTAACTTAATACCATGTTTCCATGATGCTATACAATCAACATTTTTGAGGTTCATGGAACTTTCTTTAGTCATATTTTATTATTCACAGCATTTTTTTGTCTTTAACAAAAAACTGTTTTCATTTACTGTAGGTGTATTCTACTATTGTCTTGGTAATATCCAACCGGTGTATAGATCTAAGATACACACTATGCAATTGATTGCTATTTGCAAAACAAATGATTTAAAGCGATATGGTGTTTCACAAATTTTATCACCATTTGTTGAAGATGTTAATGAGCTCACAAAAGTGAGTTCTAAATTAAAAATCCATTGTTATAGACTGATTTAAATTAGTTTATTTTGAGAATAATTTGAACTTGAAGATATTTAACCAGATATTTGTCAGGGATTTTGGTGAATCAATTACTTTGGAATGGAATGTGCAGTAATCACTTTCAGCTTGTAGAGACATGATTTTGTGTGATTTTCAACCATAATTAGTCTGTACCACTATAATCAGCCTGTAGTATAATTTTTGGTGAATCATGTGCCGGTATAATAAATATTTTAATTTTATAGTATTAGTTAAGTTAGAAATTCAGAGCAGTTGTTTAATAGCTTAAAACTTTTCCCTTTTCAGGATTCAGGATATCAATTCAATGTTGCTGGCCAGATGAGAAATTTCCGAGGAAGTGTTGTGTTATGGACTGGTGACACCCTTGGAAGTAATCTAATAAGTGGTTTTAAGGAAGGTGTTGGTGGAGCACTAAGAATTTGTCGACATTGCTTGGGAACAAGAGAAGAAACAGATGTCAAGGTATATATATTTATATATAATATATATAAATGTAAAATTTCCTATGGGCTAATTATATAATTATAGTGAGATTTTAACCTACAGGTAGATCTGGCCCTGTCGAGTTTGTTCTCCAAAATTCCGAGGGACTTGCTATGGCACTCAAACCCCCTCTATCTGGTGGTGATACTGAAGAACCAAATTAAAAAAAATGTTTTATTCATATTAATTACATAAATATATTTTAATTTTCTAGTTTCGTGCTGCTGATTTTCAAGAAAGAAATTTAACTTGTCATATTAAACGTTGTGCTATGATTGAAGATCAAAGTAATTCATCCTAAAGTCCGTACCCGACTTTCGACTACCTATGGCATCAATATGCTTAGTGTCTTGCAATCCATACGATATTTTGATGTATGTCAGTGTTTCCCTCAAGACATCATGCATATCCTTTTCGAAGGAATTGTTCCATACGAAACTAAGCTGATGTTAAAGTACCTTATTGATGAAATACGATGTTTCACTCTGAAGCAATTCAATGAACTATTAGAATCTTTTGAATTTGGCTACATGAATGCGAGTAACAGACCATCACCAATAAATAGAGAGACACTGAACAATGTAAGGGATGCTAAGCTTAAACAGAGTGGTAAGTACACGTGATGTACTGTAAGTGTTCACAAACTGTTGGAATATTATTATTAATTTTATTCTTTATAAGCTTCTCAGATGTGGTGCTTGTTTCGCTATTTGCCTTTGATGTTGGGTGACAAAATTGATGAAGATTTGGAACACTGGCTTTGCCTGAGAAAACTATGGAATATTACGCAAATTTGCACATCTCCAAAAATTCATATTGACGATATTGCCTATTTACAAGTTTTGATTGATGAGCATCACAGATTGTTCAAACGGATATATCCTACTGCATCAATCATCCCAAAGCTTCATTACCTGGTACATATTCCAGATGACATAAGAAGGTAACAATATACATTGGGTTTCACCATACCTGCATGTGTAAAGTATTTTAATTAATATTATATATATATATATATATATATATAATATATATATATACAGTATATATATATATACAGTATATATATATTATATGTATATTATATATTTATGTATATATATATATATATATAATATTAATTGAAATACTTAACACACACACACACAAATAAATAAATAATCAACCTGTCTGAACTAATATATATATATATAATATATATATATATTGGTTCAGACTGGTTGATTATGTCCCATGTTTGTGGGTCGCAGGCATGTGCATCCCTCCAGATTATTCCACTTGCTCCTCAACTCCAGCAACCTACACCTCCCTCTCCCAAATGGAATATTGCCAGCAATGCAGCCTGATGGAAAATGAGCAGCCTGATTCAGTAGACAATTGCCCAGACCATTATATATTTTTAATAATATATTTGAATTCCAAATGTTGTAATCAATTTTTTTAGATTTGGTCCACCAAGGAATATGTGGACAATGCGCTTTGAAGCCAAGCATTCGTATTTTAAAAGGATAGTTTCAAAGAATTTTATAAATATTCCCAAAACCATGTCCTTTAGACACCAGAGGTAAGTGCACCAGTGGTTATATTATAATATACTTTATATAATTTATTTAACAAGTTGTGAGATCTACATAATACTGTAGGTTTTACCAATATTTTAATCTTGAAAGTCATATGACTTCAGCCTGCCCCAAAACAACTCAAAACATCTTCCTATGCCTCTAAAATATAAACCAAAAGCCAACTGCATTTCTTCTACTGGACTGGTTTCATCTGCAAATATTGGAACAGAGACCCCCGGTATTTAGTGTCATATATTTATTGTCATATAATATAACTAAGTAAACTTGTTTATTTAATTAGAAACATGTGCTGGAATCTTGTATTTACACCAGGACAAACAACAACACACTATTTATATCAAGGTGACAAGGTTGGACCAGGTAAAGTATTATTTACAATTATATGGTGTAGATGCATTAGAAGTATTTTAGAAAATGTTACCATTACTGTAGTAGAAGAAGAACCAGGGGGCTAATCGTCTTACTTGCAGCGGGTGACTGACTGAGAGTGAGTCAATTTATTATTATACAGTATTATATAACAAGTAATATTTGGCATTTGACTCGTATATACTATTATACAGTATATATATACTTTTAGCGGGTGACTGACTGAGTCGATATATATATATATATATATATATATATATATATATATATATATATATATATCGACTCAGTCAGTCACCCGCTAAAAGTAAGACGATATATATATATAAAACTGCACCTTTTTTACCAACCATCATTTGTCGTTTTCATCTACATGTATGCTTCGACTCAGCCAGTCACCAGCTGGCAGTAAGACAATTACATATTATACTCATATTATTTTTATACTCATTTGCTACCTCATTTTGTATTCAATATCCTGTTGTAGGTGAATGTGATGTTGATTTGACTCAGCATGCCCAAGCTGAACTCCTCTACAAAGCCGCAGGTCTGCAAATCAGACCAGAAACCTTTTCTGGAAATATGTATGTACTGTATATTATAGAATGCTATTTTGAAATGTGGATACTCTGTATATGTATAGATACAGTATATACATGTATGTACAGTAAATGTAAAACAATCTTCTTGTTTACCAACAGAGTGCGGTGGGTTACTATTCATGGTATCCAGTTTCGACCGGAATGTGTAGTAAGACTTGAAGAAATGAACTTGGCTGAAAATAACTACCCACGATATGGGCAAGTGGATGAAATCATTGTTTGGGATGATGAGAAATTTTTTGTTGTTTGTATTCTTGATGTTGTGGAGTTTACTGAACATTGGATGGCATATGAGGTTCAGAGAACAGAAAGGAAAGATATTTTGGCATATTCAGATTTACCCTCCCATGGAGTTCTAAACATTGTAATGAGAGCATCCAAGTGTTATGTTGTAGAAAAAGATACTACCAGTATTGAACTTGTTTAAGTTTATTATAAGGAATTGTAAGTATACATGTAAATCATTAAAATCAACTGTATTTAATTGATAATTTTAATTATAGTGTTATTATTTACTATATAAACATATTGTAACAGTGATCTGGTAGGGGGTGCTGAGCTAGCAAAATGAGATCAGGCCTGCGGTGTGGGCACGACCGAGGCAGGGCGAAGCGCTGCTGAGGGAGCTACGGCAGGGGTTTGGTGATACGGCCCACGGCAGGGTCCAGGATTGAAGACTTGCTTGTAATTTGGATTGTCTATTATATGTTATCATGCTATTATCTTATTTTGTCTCTATTTTATTTTTGTTTGACAATTGCCTTGCCAAATCCAAAAAAATAGATTTGAAAAAGGCAATTGACACCCCCCTTGTAAATCCATCACTGCAAAATATAGCCACATGAGGTATATACTTCATACAGAAGGGGTTTCAACTTCATACCCAGAGCATTTTGCCTCCATAGTGGAATGTCTGAGAAAATGGCCCTGGGATTGGCTGGTCGATTATTTAATCTTATATAATCATAGTATAATCATATGCATGGTTGGAAGAACAAATGATTATAAATTAAATTTGCAACCTGTATTAAGCGGTCACTCCAGAGGAATATAAGGGAGTAGTGTGTGTATATAATATGTGTATATTTAATAGATAATTACTGAGGCCAACGGCATTATTGAATATATTGCAGGCCCGAAGCTAGCTGCAATATATTCAATAATGCCGTTTGGCCGAACTAATTAAAACAGCCTGAAATCGTTGATATAATGCAGACAGAGAATAATGGCATTTGTTAAGGGTCAGTAATTATAATAGAATACATTGCCATTGGTTTAGTGATCTTCATGATCACAAACTGTATGAAATTATAATCCATTTTGAACATTTTATGTGTCGATTTTCTTATCTACTTAAGTTCGACGTTTGTCTTTACGAATAAATACATGTTAGTCACAAGATTCTAAACATGTTTGATTCGAAACGCCAGTGAATGAAAATCCGGCTTAAGTTATTCATTCTAATTTGTCCACAGTATTAACGCATCAATGAACTGTGTGTGGGCGAACAAGATACTTATTATAATTATATTGAGCACGATAAACAACTTGAACATCATGGACCAAAGTGTAAACTTGTTGCAAGTCTCTGTCGTAGTCCAGCCGTGCATGCAAAAACGGAGCAAGAGAGGGACTTTGAGAAAGTCTAACTAAAGTGCTGCGTGCACCGCGTTGCTTTAATCCCGCGTTTCAAATTGATACTGATTTCGCTTCTTTGTCTTAACACAAAACTAATATTGTCAAATACTTATTCAACTAAGTTAATACATAACTTAACAGTCCTATAGATTTAAGTAGAGGTTAACGAAGGCTATGCAATTCTTCATCACAGAAAGTAATCAAACGGCCGAGTATTAATTTATTGATTTGTTGTCGCATATTAATGCATAGAAGACGCACCAGAAAAGGCGTGTAAAATCATTAACATGTGTAATTTTAAGGTGTGTAAAATTGCCAAGGTGTGTAAAATTTTGAAGGTGTGCTATTTGCAAAGGTGTGTTCTTTACTTTAAATCTGTCAAAATTACACGTCTTTAGAAAAAAGATGTGTTATGACAACACACCATAAAGTGTGTGTAATTTTACACGCCTTGTCAAATTACACTATGTGTAGTTTAACACGCCTAGGTGTGTAAATTAACACGTCAGGTGTGTTATTCAACACACTACGCGTGTTTTTTTCAAAAATGGTGTGTAGTTACCAGTCCGAGGTGTGTAGCTACTACACACCTGTGTGTGTAAATTAACACACTCGTTTTAAGAGTGTACCATGAATGTAAAACCTGTGAAGTTACATGTAACCAACACCTAACTCGTTCGTAATTACATGTTCGTTGCAAAGTTCATAATGTTGGTTACAAACACTTATTCAGTTATTGTTATGCAGTAACTGTGAAGTCTTTGATTATAAATGCATTTTTATAAGCGAAGCCCAAGACAAATTTTCAATTGATAAAAATATTCAACAATCGAAACCTGTTTCTCTTTTGTAGATGGCGCAGGGTTACCAGATCTATGCTGCTTTTGGAGCGCCACAAATATGTTACCACCTCGGTCAGAGATGCTGAATGTCACATTTGACAAAGAAGGTAGCATGGTGTTGCCCATGGCTGAATGCTGCTTTCTGAGTTTGGTTTTGCCTGTAAAACATGCCACTTTTGAAGATTTTACAAGTAATATGGATTTGGCCTTGAAATATGGCTCGCATGGGTTCACTTTCTCCTAGAGCTCTTCGGAACAGACAATGACAGACATGCATTTTAATTTTCGCCTACTGTATTTAATACATTGTGTTTGGAAGGGAATTGTTTTCGTTAGATGGTGCTATAGGAATACACTAAATGTCGTTCTTGTTTTTGTTATTTTAGGGTTGTAGTTAACAATAAATTTCCCAAAACAATTTTCAAGGTTTAATTTAAAAAATAGCTGACATATCATAATTGAAACTTACAACAAACCCAGCAGGCAGAACCAAACATGGAGTTTATAGTCATACTTGAAGCATGTTATAGACTGTGGTCGTCATAGCAGCAGCCTGCCCCATGAGCAATATAACATATCTTTCTGCTAACAGCAATAACTCAAAGGGAACAATAGACATATCACCGAATTTAGTACATATATGTTTGTCAGGTCAAGAGCTGGGAAAAAGCAACTCTCGCTCTCTTCCAGTACTTACTGTTTTTACATTCTTTCGGTAATAAACTGCAGAACTTCCATATAAATATCCACACCATGATAGGCAGAAGGACGATTTGGATTAATATTTTGTTGAAGCTCAAGCCATGTATTTTCATTCAATGGTATACCATTGTTTGTGGAACTTCTACATGAACACTCTCCTCTTCTGTCGCGATTGGACCTTCCCAATCAATTCCAAAATGTTCTGGGTTTATCTACATAAATGTATACACATATATACTGTCTTAAATATACTGCATAGGTAAAAGAATCTGTAATGAGTAGTAACTAATTATATTGCGTTCGTAAAGCCTGCCGCAAACGAAAGCAACTAGATGAGTTAATCACTTCAATAGGTTGTTAGCTCACTTTATTACAAATGTTGTTCTGATATTATTTACCTCATTGTTAAACTCATGAGCGACTGTTCCACCTGAGCTTCTATTTCTTAGCATCCCATTTATCCAAAGCTGCTCTGGACTTTGGTTTCCTTCTGTGCTGATAGGTGCACTGCTATGCCCAGCTTTAAATATGTCCAAACTTTCATTTATTCTCTTTTCATATACAAAATGAAGAGCAGCTAAGTGACACTCATTGGAAGCATCCAGAATACCAGACTCTTCCATGTGGTAAAATAGATAATAAAACAAAGTTGTGCAACCAGAAAACACGTCCCTCCATAACCTCTCGATCCTCTGATTGTGTACGCTACGCCCAGTAATGTGACTTCCCCTGTTAGGCCCACGCAATGGGTGGGTCAACATATACCAGGCAACATAAATATTCTCGCCCCCTTTGTAGGATCTGACTCGTGAAGGTAGGCCAAACTGAGCAACCGCTTGCTGGAAGTGACCGAAAACTGTGGTAGCTCTGTTATTGGTGGAACAGCACAAAAAAACAATCATACGTGAAAATCCATCAATTCCACCATGAATCACAAATCTCCATCTATAATCATAATGAAGTGAAATGATAAGAGAAAGTATGTGCCTGTTATACGATTGTAACTTCCCCCACTGAGAAATGTTTGGAGCAAACCATGATCTCCACCAGCAAAAACCCTTGGTGTAGACTGTAGATGATGGAACAAGGATAGTGTCAAAATGCCCAAAATCGCCATGTTTATCTTAACTTTATTTGCCTAAGCGCACTGTCCAGTTACTCTCCGGTAAATCATTAAGCTCAGTGTTCATGCACATCAGGAATGGAAATCTTTTATATCTGTTTGGATGCTATGCCTATCTTCTCACCGCGTATTGCTTTGTTTCTTCATTGTATGGTGATTGTCTCGTGTTTGTTTAAGGACAGTAGGCAACACTAGTTTTGCTATTGAAAGCATCAGATTTTTGTTTATTTTGCTTTAGCTCAAATCAAAAATATGCTACCGCCAAAACTTTGACTCCTTATGTTTAAAGATGATTGTTTTATATGGATACTTTTTCTATACAAAGTGGATTTATAATGAAAATAAAATGTTATAGGTAAAATATGCTAGTATGACCGAAGATTGGTTTTGCAGAAGAAGCTTCTTATCCAATCACAGCACATTTCACCAGAAGTAGCACTTGCCATAATAATTATACAGTAATAAGATATTTATTATTTTATTATACAATCAGTATGTAGTCAGAGCCAGAGGATACAGTGCTGACCACCTAAGTAAAATAATTGTACTTCGTCGCATATTGAAAATAATCAAACAATGCGCAAACAGACTTTGTATATATTTGAAATAAGCCCCTTCTCTATTAAGACCCCCCCCCCCACCTCAAAAAAGTTTGAAAAAATAAGCCCCCCAGGAGCCTAATAGAGAAATTATAGTATACCGCTTCAATGTCATGAACAAATAAGCAATTTACCTGATCAATTTATGGTTGCCATCAATGTGCCAAAGTGCTAAAGGAGATGGAACTGAATAGCACCTATGATTAATCACATTCAACTCTAGTGCGCGTATAAGAGTTCCCTCCGGATCTACGCGACGCATTGACTCACGGACTCTTCCTTGTTGAACCCTGTGACCTCGAGCAGCAAGGTAACCTGTCATTCTTTTATATCCAGTGTAAGGCAGAGTTCTTAATATTTCCCTAACCGTCGAGTCCAGCTCCTCCACAGTTACATTTGCATATGTCCCCCTTATTGATATACCAAAGTGCTGTAATCGTCGCTCGACTGTACGCTCACTTACACCGAGTACGGCTGCGATTTGCTCAATGGTAAACCGTCTCTCCACAAGAAAGCTCAACTGTTCGTAAGGAAGACTAAACCTTGGTCTTCCTCGATTGCCTGTGAAAATAACTTCGGTCTCGACGCTAATATCTTCTGAGCTGTCTATTGAAGTTAAATTAATCAAAGCTTCGGCAAGAAGATCGATAACATGACGATCTATAAAACCGCACTGATAGTATCTTGTTACGACACCAAATAGCCATTCTAGTCTAAAGAGAGCATTTTCTCGGCATTCATCTTCTCCACCGCGCGCTTCGACTTGATGTAAAATGTTTAAAATACAACATCTAATGCGATTTCTTATAAACTGCCGTCCTTCCAAACCATCGGCCATGTTTACACCATGTTTATAAATATATCTTATTTTAACTTAGTTCCAGTTTTGCGCGGTCGTGTGTGCTAGGCTAAAACGTGTTACTGAGAGTCATGCAGGCCATGATGTAAGCATAATGAAAAACAGCAAAATGAAATACGAAACAGCATAATAGAATACGAAACAGCATAATAGAATACGAAACAGCATAATAGAATACGAAACAGCATAACAGAATACGAAACAGCATAATAGAAACCAAACAGCATAATGAAATGCAAAATAGCATAATGAAATACGAAACAACACAACGAAATGCCTTTGTTAATTGCATAATGTAAAGTTGAATTTTGACGGAAATCACCCCTCATAATATCAACGGTAATAACGTTTGTTAGACTTATATGGAACAATAAATAATAATATTATTCAACTTTCTGTTGGCAGTTTCTGGTTCAACTTATGCTTCCTGCCTTCCTTCGGCGTTCGCATGCGAAAGAAGCTAGGGTTCAATAGATATAGCATTATGTAATACGCCTGGCTTTGTATTTGTATAGATTTATTGTATTAACATGCGTTTTCATTTATCGTTAAGATATTTTGTTCTGAGCTGTTTGAATCTTTCATGCCGATGTCAAGGAAGACGAGGTAATATGTCATGATAAAACCTTTGAATTTGTTTTGCTTTTGCATTGGTCATCGCTGATTTCCCTCTACTTAACGTCGTAAGAATCCGTTAAGATTCTCGCTTGTAAGTTGTATTTTTATATGAGAGAGTATATGTTAGTATGTTACTTGTGCTTTTGATGATTATAATTTCCATAAGTTGCGTATTGATGTTGCGAGCTTTCAAGATGGCGGCTGCGACTCTTCACAACAGCTTTGAAATAATAGTTTTCTATAGAGAAATAATGGTATAATTAATACCCGTCCACTTTTGAAACTGCATTTAAAGGCAGCAATACAAACCAGGTTGCTCTAAAATCTCTTTAAATATAATGTCGAAAACCATTTCAATTTGATAACAATCAACAAATACACACAATATAAACCTTCTACATTAAATTTAAAGAGATTTTAGAGCAACCTGGTTTGTATTTCTGCCTTAAATGCAGTTTAATGCAAAAGTGGACGGGTATTCTAAATTTGCTCCGAAATAATAGTTTTCTAGTGAAACAATAGTTTTCTAGTGAAATACAGTAATAATTGAAGTAATGAGTATTTTATAATTGATTTTTTCAGATCTGTGTGCCTCAATTGGCCAAAGCAAGGGTGACAGTTATAATTTACCTGTGTGTTGATAGTAAAATGTGAACATGAAGAAATAATTGCTCAATAACAACCGTGGTCCTTGTCAAGCGATTAATTGACCTTAGTTTGCTCACATGCCACAAAAAGCATTGCTCCAGCTGCCGTTGTCAGACTGTTAATGGTCATTTACCCAACTCTGCATTGGTTTTACAGTAGAAGTAAGTGAATGTTTGTATTAAGTGAGTGTTTGTATTTTTTATAAAATAATTTGCCATATTTATCCAGCTCTGCAGCTAATGTTTCAGATGTAAGCATGCATGAGGTTATGTATTGTATCAGTCAAATCCAACCGTGCCCATGCCGGACACTGCCAGGTATTTGATACGTTGATGATACTGTAGCCTAAGGTCTACAGCCTACAGTAGACAAATTTAGCAGTGTGACATACAGTACCTACTACCTAGGACGTAAATACTGCAGTATTTATATAATAATTTGATATTTGAAAACACTGAAAATTGCTGTTGTTGCTTTCATGTTTCCCCTGGGGCTAGGGATTTGCCACAGATTTTTGGCCCCACTGCAGGGCATTTGCACCTGCATTTCATCGCCACTGTGGGGAATTAGCATCATTTTTGAAAAAATGTCAAATGCCCAGGGGTTGGCCTGGGGGGATGGGCATGCTTGGATTTGACTGATACATAAACATGAGGATATATGATATCGCAATTTGCATTTTCAGACAATTTTCTTAGCATTGTTCTATATAAAAGTAATAGAAAATGGCCTGGGCACTCTATATAACTTGCTGCAAACACAGTCAAGTGAATTTGTGAGAATTTTAAAGTACAGCATACTTTGATAAACACTCAGCTTAGTTCATGCAGCTCATGCTCTTGCAATTACTTTAACATTCTACTAAACACACTCTTGTGTTTGCACCAGGTTGTGTAAATACTAAATAAAGGTGCCCTTTTCAGTTTATGGTCTTTTCATCTCGAGGCCTTTAGTCTGTACGTAAAGGAAAAGTGTTAAAACAATGATCAAAATGGCAGTTTCTTGAGTCATTAATTAATTGTGTCCTGTTGGGCCAAGGCTGGTTTGTTTGAACACAATTGGTGGATGCTTTTCAACAATGAATGATGACTAACAAAAATTATAACAAAACAAACAACTGTTGTTCAATTCAATCAATACATTTATTGCTTGCAACCGCAGTCGTGTACACTGCTTATTGAACAACTGTCTCTGAAGTTTATTTGCATGATGTATTTGCATGTTATTGAAGGTGCATAAGCAATTGCAACATTTCTAAAGAGCCCAAACAACCTTCACTTTGCTGTAAATCCACCCCACAGATGTTGACCTTCTCTGTCATCCAAGCAACTCACCGCAGCACCAAACTATTTTGTGTTCCTTTCTCGGAACCTTTTACTTAATGGATTTTGACTACCCTGCAAACTGGCTGATCTCCTTGTCTTTGTTACAAACAATTGTTTTGCAGATAACATGTTTCACCCAAACTGCCAAGATCGAGGATTTCCCAAAGCACTGAAGGAGTTAGATGAGTACAATGAACGATAGATTTTGTCTGTTTTAAGCTTTGGGATTTTTAATATTTTTGGCTAAGTTGTCACCATAATGCCAGGCCAATTAAAATGTTTAGTGTAAACTTACTACTGTATATATAATTCAAAATTGACCTTACTGAAATAGATGGTGATTTGTATGTTTAACAACAATTCATGGCATGCAGAAATATTATTTATTGGATTCCTCTGAGCCCAATATTACAAAATATTTAAGTCAATAATTCAATATTGGGCGAGACCAAAGGTAGAGCCTAATATTGCAAATCGAGACTTAAATATTTTGTAACATTGGGCGAAGATAAATCCAATAGGTGTTTTATTATATCGAACAAAATATCTTAACACAAACATGGTTCGAATTAACGGTGTGCACTATGCAATTTTCGCATCGTTTTGGCCCAAACAGCAAAAGTTGCACATCATTTTTCAAAACGATGTGCAGAAAGAAAATAGTCTCAGTATTGAACACAAACAAATAGTTCTGACAAACTATAAGTTAAGTTAAAAGTCCTATTTCCCAAAGGTGGGAAAATTGTGTGTTGAATTTAAAATTGTAAGGAGAAGCTATAATAGATTGACGTCGACGCCATTTTTTTCATGTCTGCTCTAAAGTTCCCTGGGAACGAGTTACTTTCCCGCACAGGCCCGCGCAATTTCCAGGAGCTGCTCGCACATAATGGTGGCCGAAATTTGATCTCTGTCGCGCATTTTAGTGATTTTATAAACTTTCCAATCTCTTAAACCAACAGAGGCAACGGCAACCAAAAGTATCGCACGCCTAGCCTAGAATTCCTTCAGGCATTCAACTTCTTGCACACCATTATTTAGCTTATATTGAGAAGGGCCGCCTGGACGTCATGTTTTCGGGGGGGAAATGCACATCGTTTTTACTCAGCTAATTGTAAACTCTAACATGTTTCTTCGCACGTTTCAAAAATATTAATGTTGTAGAATGGATCAATGGAAGGCATTGTTTATGTTTGCACAATGAACAATGTCTAGCATTTAAGGTCGCAAAACATTATAGTTATATGTACAGCCACTATTTTTTTCGGTGAAGGCTAAAAGGGATGACTGAAAAGGATCTTCACATTTTCCAAAACTACTAATCTCAATCCTAACCTTGATCCTAACATTAACCCTACAGGGTCCGAATTAGCGCTCCAAAACAGCTGCGCGTTTTTCTTTAGTGTCACAATGTAGCGTAGCGTCTTACAACGTTGCGTAGCGTCTTACAACGTTGCGTAACATTTTACAATGTAGCGTAACGTCTTACATTTACAACGTAGCGTAACGTCTTACAACGTAGCATAACGTCTTTCCACGTAGCGTAACGTCTTACAACTTTACGTAGCGTCGTACAACGTTGTGTAGCGTCTTACACCGTTGCGTAGCGTCTTACAACTTATAGCGTAACGTTTTACAAAGTAGCGCAACGCCTTAAAACGTAGCGTAACGTCTTTCCACGTAGCGTAACGTCTTACAACGTAGCCTAACGTTTTATCACTTGCGTTCCATCCACGGTGAACATGGTTACTTCAAATCAGCTTCGCAATTCTCAGAAAAATCACTTCGCAGATTTTCGAAATTTTCAAAATCGCTTCGCGATTTGCGAAGAGCTAATTCGAACCTTGCCAACCTAACAAAAAATAAAGACCAGACAAAAACAGAAAGGTCCTTTTGAGTCATCTCTTTTAGCCACCCCCATCTTTTTCAATATCGTCAATTATTGTGGATTTTCTCTAATTAAATACTCTAATTTATACCATGAAAATTGAATACACATTTAATATAAATACTCTATTTTATACAATGAAAATTGTTCCGAGTTTGTCCATTTTGGGTGCATGGTAAGATTTTCTTTATTTAACAAGATTATTTTTCTTAACCTAAGAAATATTTTCTTACCAAGAAAAAATATTTTGTGTATGGGACAAAAAGTAAAAATATCTTGGCAAGATTTTATTTCTTATTTGACAAGATTTTATTTCTTAATTTAAGAAATATTTTCTTACTAAGAAAAATATCTTATGTATGGGACAAAAAGTAAAAATATCTTGGTAAGATTATTTTTCTTATTTGACAAGATTTTTTTTCTTAATTTAAGAAAAATAATCTAATTGGCAAAATCTTATTAAGAAAAATTATCTTATGTATGGGACAAGATAATATGTTTTATTTTAAGATATATTGTCTTAAAACAATTTTTTTTTTCTTAAAACAAGAATTTCATTTTTTGCAGTGTGTATTAGCCAGTAGGAAATTGTTCTTGTAAATGATGCCCTGTATCATATAGCAAAACCTGCTATACACGTTATGTAGCAGCCTCAAAATGATTTGTCAGTAGTGAGATACAGAATGTTGCTGTAACTTTTTATCTATTATTTACTTTTATTCTCTGATTTTTTGTTATTTTTGTTAGGAAAGGTGCTGATGGCAAACAATGATGGGCTTATATCTGTGTGGGCTTAATTACCTATATTTAATCAGAAGGTATTTTCTGTTAAAACATGGGGCAATAACTAGGGGGCTTATATGCGGGATTGTATGGTATTTTATGATTGGGTAAGTTGATGCAGTCTCACTGTATTAGGGGGAAATGTTAGGGATTGAACATGTGTCAGCTCACTTGCGACAATGCATTAAGCAGGCAAAGGGCATGTCATCCTGAAATTATGGGTTAAACAAGTACTGATATAATTTAGATAATACATAATGTTGCATGCTCTGTTGCTACACAAGTTAATTACCATTGGAATAAATATGACATGTGTTAATTAATATTATGATAGCAATAGGGGTCTTCCAGTGGAGTAAAATATTTATCAATAATTATCAGTGTATGCATGCACCATTGATCATCCACAACCTATAGGGATGTGGTGAATTATTTCAGATATTTTAACATTTTTGGATATTGTGAGAGTGCAATCATTATGAACCATAGCTGACATAATACTGACAATAAGTTAATTATTTAAAGTGCCCCTAACCTCAAAGTTTTTTATTGTCTTATTTGGAAGAACTTTTAAAATGATAAAGTAACTTCTTTTGAAGATTTTCACTTCTTTGCTTTCTTTTTTAGATATATCAGTTTGTTTGATATGCAAATATCTGGAATTTCGTCACACATGCATGAGTTATCAGAGAATGTTATATATCTTTGCGTTAATGCAATAAAAACACTAAAGCGTGAATAGCACGCGTGTGCGTTTCTCCCACAACACCACAAACTTCTTGATTTTAAAGGATTTCGTTCGAGAATAAAAGAGATATACACATTTCTCCAATAAGTCATTATGCATGTGTGACGAAATTCCAGACATTTGCATATCAAACAAACTGATATATCTCAAAAAGAAAGCAAAGAAACGAAAATCTTCAAAAGAAGTTACTTTATCATTTTAAAAGTTCTTCCAAACAAGACAATAAAACATTTTGAGGTTATGGGCACTTTAAATCATAAACAATTGGTGTCTTACGGAGCTATATGTGACAAGTTAATTCTTTCTTAGTGACCGATGGTAGTACTAACACCAGAAGACTTAAAGTGTTTATATATATACAGTGAAAATTTCAGTTTGAAATAAACTCTCCTACTTGAAAGAACTATAGAATTAATTATAAAGATTGGCATTTATAACTCTTCCATTATGATAATCTCACTTTGATATTTAGATATTAAGATTTGTTTGATATGTAAATCAGAGGTGTAGCCAATAGGGGGGCTGGAGGGCCTCGCAAAATTCCTGGCCCCCCTGAGAAAATTTGTACTCTTGGGTCTTCATTTTGCTCAGTTAGGCTGCCCCCTAGGTTTTTCCTGGCCCCTCTTTACAGAAAATCCTGGCTACGCCTCTGATGTAAATGTCCTCACTTTGACATCACGCTGCATAATGACAAATGAAAGCCTGAATAACATACTCGGGCATATTTGCAAAACTATCTTTGTAACTGATTGCTAACAGCATCAAAAAACAGAAAACGGGTTTACCTTTTGACGCCAATTAAAATTTACGAATTTATCATCCGCCGACGATACTGTATCTTTTGAACACTGCATTTTATGAACGTTTTGAACACAAATCTTCATTCGCCGTAATTTCACTTTGTTACCAAGGCAACAAAAAGGTGCCGTTGATGCATATATAAATATAAACAAATAAACCCGATTCTAGTTTGCCTACCCTGCCAAGCATCCCCGTGAAAAGGGACTAAACGCCGGTCTATATTAACACCCTCGCCCTGCCGGGCGAGGGTATAAGTACGATACATTGTAGGCCAGTTTCGAACGAGTGAAAAGATTTTCGACATTTCTGTGTAACCCGATATGTATGCAATAATGCGGTGCACATATGTTTGCAGCAACTAAAAGTATGTGACGTGTAGATTAAAACTATTACCGAGTGAGCGGTTTCACATAAAAATGTTCATCAGATACTCCACCGGGGACAGCCGTTCCTCACGTCGTAAGCCACAAATTACTGAACTTGTTAAGGCATTGTAAGCAGTAAATTATTGGATTGTAACCGACAACAAAACAACAAAGATCCTAAATCTAACCCCCCCTCCCGCCTATTTACTAAAGACTCAATTATGGGAGAAGAGGACGGGGATCAGTTGGGTCGTGTCTTAAAGCTCTTTAGGCGTGGGCTTAGGGTTAGGATCTTTGTTGTTTTGGGGTCGAATAATTTACTGCTTACAATGCCTTATCAAATCCAGTAATTTGTGGCTTACAAGTCTAAACATCATCAACGATCCTTTATAGTTCCAGTTATTGTACTACATTTGTAGTTATACGGTAATTTATATATTTTAAAATCTATACCATCTTGGCAAGAAATATACTCCGCCTGGGGTATCTGGTTTTGTTTTCAAGAACTTTTTATGCGAAACCGCTGATATATCACTGACTCGGCCTCCCTCAACGTCCGTGGAAGAGTTATCCCCGATTGGAAACAGTTAGGTAAATATTGTCAGTGTCGTCACAGAAATACTCAATTTGAAAATAAATACTATGCGCAAACACGTTTAAAATTTCAGATTTATGCTAAATTAATTTTAATTTGAAATTTGTGGTTGTACGCATGCGCACAAGGAAATCATTGGAGGTTACTTGAAGGGGTTGCCTAAATATTATCACTGTTGTGACAAACACTTAATTTTAAACTAAAGAGCATCCGAATTTACCCGAAATGGGATATATTAGTTATGCGCATGTTTATGTATGGCAATGCGCTATCCCACATGTCGAATTGTTCGTGTCACTGTTTATTATGAGGAGGTCGAGATGTTTTGTTATGCCGATCTGAGCAGCCAGATTTGGTATCGCAAGCGACTGTGGTGGATCCATGCTTAACGTGCTACGTTATAACACTGCATAGCTTTTTACAAGTGCTTCTCACATTTGGTGGGAGTTTCATATTGCTGCTTTTAGGTTATTTCAAACGGGTTTTTCGTATTACTGGTAGGTTGTACCAGCAGGTGAGTTGTTTGGGTACCGCACCATGGTCAGCGCGAAATCTTGAGGTCTTGAACGTCTCAAAAATCGGACTGAGCCTTGTGTTATCTTCGAGAGCGTATATTTGTTGACAAATCTCAAAAATCTTTGTCTTTTGGACAAGGTTTATATTGTTCGTTATAAATGTTTTATTCCGTATATAAATTAATTTATTCCGTTAACAACGGTTTATTTCGGAGTTGGGGCAGCGTTATTTGTGACAGCGGCTTATCTCACCGTGAATGCAGTAGGTACCCAGTTTAAAATATATGCGTGTTTGTAAAAATATCAAGATACGTTTTGTTTGTAAATAGGAACCTCGTATTATACATGTTTCAGCACATCTGTCGTCTTGTTTATGTGTGTGAATGGCTTATGAAATGGTTAGTTTGTATTCAGACAAGATTATCGACTGGCGGGTTTGTTTTCCCTTCGGAAGAAATATATTTGCTTGTAATTGTAGTTTAATTACACGGGCCTAATTAATGATCTTTAAAACGGGTCATTGTGCTTGGCGGTTCTCAAAAAAACGAAAACCGACATGAAAAACCGGTTTTTGTCGGCTATCTTAAATCCGTTTAATCGAGTCACGATTGATCTTTTTCCGCTAGCAAAATACAGACGAAAAACGGACTGCGAAAAATATCAAGGTATATTTCAGTTGTTTCTTATTTCTGTGCAAAAGAACTGAATGAAATACAGAATTTTCCAACACAAAGAAACGAAAATCCTGTTTCGTCAATGTAGACATAATATTTAAGCATGCGTCAAAACGTATTTAAAGTTTTAATCAAAGCACTGTTATTAAAAAAACAGTTAAAGTTATTAATAATATAATAGTAATACTATTCAATCTTTTATAATAAGTATAATTGAATACATGAAATTAAAAACTGCGCGACTTTTCTTTTCTAGTTATGTTTTTGAGGCTGTTAAACCGCATCCCTTTAAGAACACAATCATCATTATCTGTGCCACATTTATCGACTCTTTCCCATAGTGGAAGTTAAAGCAGTAATGGTTGCACAACCACAGCTTGAGCTGCGCAATTATTGTTGGCTCCTATTTCACACGACAAATTTTATCGAAAAACGTACAAAAAAGCTTGTGCGATTTTCTCCCTCGATTTGATTAAAACCAATTTCGGGGTGTTCACATTGTGCTTATATGGTTCACAGCCAATCTATATAGAATCAAGTTAAAAATAATACAAAAATAAGTGCCGGTATGTGAAATACAAAGTGAAACTACATGAACCACATACATGGTTAAAAACAAACCAACTTTTTACAACTTTTCCGAATAAATCATTACGCATGTGTGACGTCACTCGTGTTTAATGTACATATCAAACAAATTTAAATATTAAAAAGCAACAAATAAACGAAACTAAAAATTGTTACTCTGTCATTCTAACAAGTTTCCCCCAACTCTACTTTCCAAACATTTTATTTCTTCTTTTTAAATAAAGTAGTCTCTTTGATTTTTTTTCGACAACTCTGATGTCCGTTGGCCAATTCAATATTATCAAAAAGCAGTGGCAACAGCTTTAGAGCACATTTTACTGGGTCTTTAGGTAAGGTCCTGCTGCCACATTTAGGAGGTTTAAACCATCATGCATCTTTAATTAATACAGGATAATTACAAAGCAATGAATACTTACAAATCTAACAGAATTTGTTTCAATAAAGAAAATCATTTACAAATACCACAAATTAATTGCACAGCAAGTAATATGTGAACAATGTACACAATAGGTTGTAGTTAAGGTGATTATAATTAAAATTACTTACAAATTCCACAACGTCTTGTTTTGACATTGGTGCTAGCCAACTGGAGAACTTCTATCTGGCAAGACCTACAAGTACATAATGAAAAAAGCAAAATTATTTTAACACTTCAATCTTGATGAGTTGTCATGCTTTTCTGGAGTACTGTGGGGATTCCACCACTTTTTTCGCCAGGGTTACGGTGTTGCTCTGACCAAATGCAGGGAGCGCTGCCCAGCCCTGTCAAAAATCAAATGTGGTTGAATCAAACGTTGTGTAGCCTCCTCCGGAGGAGCAACTCTGTGTCTGCTTACTTCTTTAAGTAAGAAGACACAGTTGCCTGCGGAAGAGGCTAAACGTTGTGGGTGATACTATCAAAATTGACACATGTCATTGAACATTTATATATTCGTTTATATTGTGAAACTAATTGTAGACAATGTTATATGTCAATTTTTTACTTTCATGACCAGTGGCCACACCCATTTGACTTTGAGAAATCTCCGCTTCTGAAATTTGGAAAACGTCATAACAAAATTATAGAAAGATTGGCATTATAGTCATTGCTCTTAGCCCTTCTCCAAATCTTTCACTCTTACTCCTCATGAGAGGAGCACCTGGACCTGGGGTGGGAAAGTAGGTTTTGTCAATGAATAGATTACTTACGCGGGGTACCCAAAGCTGTGTTTTGATATCGAGCGGATAAACAAGATCGAAAGACCACTACAACATATTGTTTCTAAAATTCCGCGGTATGTGAAAACGGCCTTGCGAATTGTCAGCGATAGTTCTAAAGCAACTTTGTTAAAAGTTTAAAAGCCAAATCTTTGGTAAACGATTTTGATCCAACGAATAAAGGACGTCCAGTCACAATTACATTCGTCGCGATCTACGATCTCCTACTTCCTTAACGTAAGTCACAGGAAAGACACGGGACTAACCCTTGTAGACCTTGTAATCGTTACTAAATACCTTCAAATATTCTTTCGTTTGACTAGCTGAAACATGATATCTTATTTACCTTTCACTACTTGTATTTTTAAATTTCAAATTTGTTATCCTACTTTGACCGTTTGTAATCTAAAAACTGTTTAATAATTTGGCAAAACACAGTAAACAATTCCGCTTTCAATTTTCCTTCACTTGAAATACGAGATTGTCGCGAAAAATCGGTGACTGTTTTAAAATCGACTGTCTTTGACAAGGTGACAGAATAAAGTAAGAGCTTTGAGCAATTCAGTTTAACCAAATGTTCAAATACACCCTTTAATATAATGGCCTAAAGGTTGAACACCACGTTGAAATAATGTGACATTCGTCAAAAACTATCCTTTCGATGAGATGGTTTTCCGACAAAGATTTGATTTTTTTCTGCTAAGCGCTTGTTTAATGAACAATAACTTCAGGCGTGCAGCCGTTTATACCACTTTATCAATCGTGCCATTGCCACACTGTAAAAACTGATTGGTTAAAATAACAAAAAAAAAAGTCGTTCTGAATGAGTGAGAACCAGTTAAAAATTGGTCATTTCAACCAATTGATATTATGGTCGAAATGACCAAAAATCACAGTAACTAGTAAACAGTACAGTATTACCTTGGTTACAGTAACCAATATGAATTGGTTAGTACCAATATATAATGGTCCAATAAAACATTGGTCACTGTAACTATTAAATATTGGTTAATTTAACCAATATTCTTGCTATAGTAAGCAATATCAATTTTAAGTTGGTAAAAATTTAAATCATGGTAGTTTCAACCAATTTGGATATTGGTCAAATTGGATTAATCAACCTTAATGTACTGTTAACTACGAGCTATTATGCAAAAAAGTCTACAAAGCATTTTATGACAAATACTAGAAATACGAATTCGCAATAATCCCCTCGCCGCCTTCCCCCCCCCCCCTACGGGAATTTCTCCATCCATAGTGCCCAGACCTCGCACGCCGTGGCCGTGTATTTCTGTTTTGCAAAAATTCACAATTTCCAAAAGCCCGTTTCGTCGAAGAAATGTTTGAACGTTATCTCGGCCAATATTTAACCGATTTAAACTGTGAAAACAGATTTGGAATTAGCGAGTCAACATACATAACATACACGTTTACTATATTACGAGAACGTGAGTACCCTTCGTAAAAACGGTTTATGTACTTCGAAATTAGTCGATTATAAACTGGTCACTTCATCGTATATTATTTTGAACGTTATCTCGATCAATATTTAACCGTTTTCAATTCTGAAAACAGATTTGGAATTAGCGAGTCAAAATACATAACATATGTGTCCACTATATTACGAGAACGTGAATGCCCTTCGTAAAAATGGTTTATGTACTTAGAAATTAGTCCGGGCTTGGTCGGCTATAATAATCTCGATCAATATATAACCGTTTTCAATTCTGAAAACAGATTTGGAATTAGCGAGTCAAAATACATACTCGGACACGGATTTCTATTTCCTCAAAAAACTGTCTCTTGTGACGGTTCAATTTAATCTGAGTATCTAGTTACCAGTGCCACATTTTCCGATGCCGCGCATGAGGACGGTTGATCATATATATATATATATATATACCTATAAACAGATCCTAGTTCTAGGTATGGCTTGGATCTCGCGTGATAAGGGACTAAACGCCGGTCGATATTAGCACCCTCGCCCTCAGGCCTTCGGCCGGCGCTTCGCGCCGGGCGAGGGGACAATGTATTGAATAATCTAGGTTTCCTTCAACAAAATTCTAAACACATGTATACTAGCAGACTAGCTTAATACTTAAAAAGGTAAATAACAATTTTGAAAGACTTAAATTTGATGACAAGCATTCCTTCGGTGATGAGGGATAAGAAATGTATCTCCTTCAATGTCCCAGTTGACAACAATTTAGGGAAAGAACATTGCTACACTTTCAAACCAATATCTTCTTCATTATCATCCTAAAATAAAAATATATGATTTAGTATGCAAGGAAGATTGATTCTACATAGTGAACAGTTTATAGGGTAACCATGCAGGTAATTGATAAGAGATGGTGTGTAATGCAACTCTCGTTTAGAGTGAAAACCAGTTAAGTTTTCTATTGCACACTGAGGTTACCACCACTCTTATACATACTGTATCTCTTAAGAAGAAGATGAACTATAATGGGGTCAACACAGAGTGGGTATCTCCCCAAACTTAAAAGTGTAAACAAATGGGGTCGCGACTCGCCACTAATTTATTGTGGGTATCTCTCCAAGAATAAAATTAAGTTAAGAAAGAAGTTACAGATATTAGTTAAATTCAGAGAAGTAGTGCTGTAAATCCAACATCTTCCCAAGGTTTAAAAACTTACGGATTCACAATTTCAAACACACTAAAACTAAAGTTGTATATATGTTTAATTTATATTCAGCTCACTCCCCCCTTAGGGGATCCTTAGCTACAGGTATATTATATTTACAAATTTACCTGATCATTTTCCTAACCATATTTATCCTAACACACCCTATCGAACCGCAGAACCCGACAATATTGTTGGTCACTCCTGTTTTAGTTTATATTTGTGTTTGGTACTTTGATATTGGCAGTTTGATATTGATCACTCAAATTTGCTTTATAAACTTTTTTAATTGCCATTAATTTTTTCGTTTTTAGTGCATGGTTTAATGGCATGTTAAAAATGTTGTTACAATACATTGTCTATTCACTTACCCGAGTTTAAATTATGCTATTTTAAATGACATATCTCTGGCAGTGTGGCGATGCAAGAAGGGGACGTGCTCTGCTATATCAACCCATGTTATTTCCGTGCTCGTGTTGAGCTTTACTATTGTATATCTGTGCCACGATGGTAATTACGCCCCATCCCAAACGTAGACCTATTTTTCACTCGTGTTTTAGTTTATATTTTGTGTTTGGTACTTAAAGGCAGTTTGATATTTATCACTCAAATTTGCTTTATTAACTTTTCAAATTCCCATTTATTTTTTCGTTTTTAGTGCATGGTTTAATGGCATGTTAAAAATGTTGTTACAATACATTGTATATTCACTTACCACTGGCTGTGGGGCTGGTGAAGAATCGGATTCCGCAAAGTAGGACCAACGATCCCTATATTTTTTCCTGCATGCGGAGCGCGTACGCCAACACCTTACGCGCTCTCTGACTCTTGTTGCTCTAAAGAAAAAGAGACGAATAGATCATTAGAAAGAACTCTGCACAGTCATTTTATATTACGTCAACATAATTTGACGAGGTCACATCTCACTTGCATTTTGGAGAAACAAACCTTTCTAGAACATCAAACACAAAGCTGAAATCATAAAATATTTTGGTATTCAACTATTCACTTCATGTAGAATATATAGCAGGAATATCGTATCAGTTGAAGTTATCCATGGCGCCCGAAGGTGACATAATCTCGACCCAAAAGTTTATCCATATAAATCGATCTTAGTAAAAGAACTTCTATTTTCTATCCATGATATACGTTAACCCTTGCTTGACCGAGGTATGATGAACTCGTTGAAATTCTATAAACAGAATTGAAAAGGTCAGCCACATGCCACAAGCCGTTTTTTCCTCGGTATTGTGAATTAAACTTGGCTTAAACAGTATGAGCGTACACGTGGCGCGTTTCTTTGACAATTGAACGTGGTGTATACTGCTGCAAACTCTCTCTCTGATATACTTCTCACTCTTTCTGATATACTTCTCACTCTCTCTGATATACTTCTCACTCTCTCCGATATATCATAAATTACTATATAAAATAAAGAAAATAACTGCATAGCTTACCATTGCAGCCATACCGCCAGCCCAGAGATATTGAACTAAGAGAACTCTGAAAGATAAGTGACGGTTTTCATAGCTAATCCTGCACGTGACATTCAAAATGACCAACCAAACTTCTCTTTAAAATCTCAAGGGAATATAATTAGGATAAAAACCGAGCGCGTAGCGCGACGTCTTGAATTTCAATAAAAGGTCGAGCACGAGGTTTTTAAGTTGTTTACAGACCTACAACACCCATTTTCTCTTCTTCCTAAGAGGTTTTGGAGCGCTTTATTTTTATTGTCTATGACAAAGTAAATAATAAGCGGTGATAAGAATGTTTAGACAATGATGTTCGTTGTACTTGTATGAATGTTTTGTTTGATGCTTTGAAAATGTTTAATAAGCCTTCACGGGTAATTTTATAGCAGTGGTAACGAAGTGAATCATTTGCAGTCAGGAAATTCTGACTCGGATATATTTGTTACTCAATCAAGTTGTCCTTGATGAGAAAGTAACTTCAGTGATGACTTCAATATTGAAGATGTGTTCGGTATTCCGCCGAATGCAGACTTATCGGATATTATATATAAGTCAGAGATTGACCAGGCGGGAAGCGTAACTTTGTTAAGAATATTAAAGCCCAGCACAAAACACGTAGAAAAGGCATAACATTTTAATTAGATGATGCTAAGAAAGTGAGGCACTGTTTCATTAAGTATGTGTATTATAGTAGCAGAAAATAGGCTAACTTTATCATCGACAGCAGAATATACCGACTGTTGATTTTCTGCCTATTTTTACCTTTAACGTAGCAGGCATTGGTGGTCTGAGCGGCCTATTGGAGGTAGGTGCTGTACATCATCGTAGACATCGGACATGTTGGTCAGAATCTGATCCAGGATATTGGCACCTAGTTGGTGCCTTCCCATGTTTTCGTAGATTAAAGCGCCTGCAGAGTTGACTCGAGTTCATTTGATTAAAATCCCCAGCAACAATCACTCCTGCTGATGGATATTCTGCAGAATGGAGTGCAGACCATTAGTGAGATATTTAAGCATTTCCCCCTCACTCCCAGCACTTTGACTGCTGAAGGGTCTTGGAATCCTAGTTGGTTTGAGTATTAGCCACAGAACTTCTTTCCCTTCTTCCTCTACATTGCATAAGTGTGAGCTCGGTATATAATTATTTACATAGGCTAACACACTACCTCCCAGGTGTGGTCTGTCACGTCGATATGAGGTGTAGCTTTTGTTAATTGAAACAGCAGAATCTGGAATGTACGACGTTAACCACGATTCTGTGATAACCATTGATGGATTATTTACTGCCATAATACCACACAATTCGGTTATCTAGTTCGAAATATATGGCAAGCATTTGTAACAAAGATGGATGGTGCCGACTGAACGACTGGTATTTGAGTTATGTTAATTTGGATGTAGTTTTTTTGGAACATGATATCTCCGCGCGATGGTATAGTAGTTACATTTCTTAACTTGTTCGTATGCTGTGGTTGTAAATAGGCCAGGCTTCGAATTTTACTAAAGGAACTCTGTGCGCTTTGATGCACATTAAATTATGATTAGCCCCTCGGGCAAAGCTAGATGACACATGCCTTCGACTTTGTAGATTGTTAGAACCTGTTATTTTACAGTTTTAGCCTCACTGCTTTTCCAGCTCAAGTTCGACGGGTTTGTAGCATCCCTAGATCTTTAAATACCAGGTGGACATTTTTAGGTAACATATATTTACGTTTTAAATTGAACATCTGTTGTCTTGAATATTTAAACATTGTTGTGGTGGATAAGTTTGAATTGACGTTCAGATTTGTAACAACGTTTCCTCGCAATTGTGGTCCCAGGTTTCTTTCGATATCCATAGACATAGCTAAATCCATAGTATATGGGCTATATCGCCTGCCAGGAAGCGCCATCGTCAGTAGTCCGTGTTTAGGAAGCTTGTGTATAGGCAACTTCAGTTGGAAATTTCGTTGTGCTTCGGTTCTTTTGTAACCCACTCTGAGTTTAACAAGAGTAAAACGGCTCAATATCGCTTAGCAGCATGTTAGAAGTTACCAATTGGATGATATTCCGAAGGCAAACCTCCTTAGGAGTCGGAACATATCTAATTTCAGGTAAAAATACAGTAATTGAATGGAGCACGAATAAAGTACAAGCAGCCATTATGGCGTTACATAATTATTGTTTATTTCGCCCATATAGTATTTATTTACATTGTTAGTTGATGTTGTAATTTATTAGGGCTAGAGGTCTACTAGAAACCTTTACAGGCTTTTTAATTAAGACCCCTAGATTACATTATATTTATTAGTTGATTTGTCTGTGGTCAGTTCAAAGTTTCAAAAATAGAAAGAAGAATAAGCTATAAAAATGATAAAAAGTTAAAATATAAAGATATTAACTAGATAGTATAAGATAAGAAAGCCTATATGGTTAGTCTGTTCCAAACCATGTATATTTTACATATATTATTATTACCACATATACATAAGTATCGTAAACATATATATCCGTATAGATGTACATATATAACACAATGCAATTATAAATACAAGTACATATATACTGCAATCATCAAAAAATAATTAATGACATGGCATCGATTATTTTACTAGTTTTCATTAGTTAATAAGAAGTATTTTTTCTTTTTCTTTTGAAGATGGCATAGGATTTGATATTTTTAAATTTAATATGTTTAAATTTAATAATACATGATATGATAATGCAGTTCGTTTATACCAGCATGGGACCCACCACAAAGAAGCCAACATTGCAATATTTTGGCAAAACATAAACAAACAAACAACGTATTAAACCCGTATTCGCATCATGTAATACATTTCATTCCATCTCTAGAATTGATTAAGAAAAATAGGTTACTCATGTCGTGTCATCTTGTAATAAAATAAAATGAGTAATGGCAGTGCTGGGATTCGAACCCAGCCATCGAAATGGCTGCAGCCACTATACCAATTCGTTAAATAGAATGCAGAATAGCTCATGTGACAATGCTATATGGTATACTATGAGTTTATTCTGCGTTTACATAACATATAAACCCGTATTCGCATCATATGTCATACATTTCATTCCACATCTAGGATAATTAAGAAAGTGAAAATTTACGATAATCGTGCAATAAAATAAGTAGTGGTAGCGGTGGGAATCGAACCGACGCCATCGAAATGTATGTTGCCTTAAACCAGCGCCTTAGACAAGTCGGCCACGCTACCAATTTGAAAAATCTTAACTACAGTGTACTTCTCGTGACAATGCTATGGTTTAGCGTGAGTTATTTCTGCGTTTACACTTCATATTTCATTTCATTCGATCTCTAAAATTAACAACACGCCAGCTAGGCGTTGACTCGGGATACTTGGGCTAGTGGGCAAATTCAGCTATTTGAGTACAATACAGCTAATTCAATTAAGGATTTATGGTGAAGGGAAATTTCGAGTGTTGGAATACATACATTTGAAGACCAAACCGGGACCAGTTGCTCTCTCTCGGCAACGGCTTCCGTAGCTCAGTGGTCAGAGCACTGCACTAGCATCGCAGGGTCTCGGGTTCAATTCCAGCCGGAAGGCCTTGAAGTTGCATCAATATATAACCGTTTTCAATTCTGAAAACAGATTTGGAATTAGCGAGTCAAAATACATAACATATGTGTCTACTATATTATGAGAACGTGAATACCCTTCGTAAAAATATGGTTTATGTACTTAGAAATTGGTCGGCTATTAGCCGGTCACTTCGTCGTATATTATTTTGAATATCTCGATCAATATATAACCGTTCAATTCTGAAAACAGATTTGGAATTAGCGAGTCAAAATACATACTCGGACTCGGATTTCTATTTCCTCAAAACTGTCTCTTTTGGAAAAAACCTTTGAATCATGTGACGGTTCAATTTAAATATTAATTCAACCTCGTCCCCAGGGCCTTCGCGGGGAAGATGGCAAAGGCTGAACCTCGTGACAAAATATTCCACTATATGTGGAAAATTTTCCCACTAGTTTGTCTGTGTAATCATGAGACTCAGTACTAGTGAGATGTTTTTCACTTTTCCCCTATACGAAGTATGAACATCGAGCGTGTGACTGTCGCATTAACTAACTTTACCCTGAGACCTGGCTTATGGAATACATGATTCATCCTCTTATTCTCACTTCCACAAAGACGATAAATATCCAGTAAGTGTTCCGGCGTTCCACTGATCTATTACCCTGGGTGCCACTTGGGGATAAGAGTAGAATATTTTACTGTTGCAGAATTATAGTTTAAGTATTTTAAGGCTTTTTTCTCTTTTCGAATCAGACCGATTTTTGTATCACGAGAAGAAAAGGACACGGGAAGCCTTCGGAGAGCAATTTTTAGTTGTTTAGCCCAAAAACGTATGGAAAAACGGAATTTACGAGTTCGAGTATCGATGGTAGCAAACCAACAAGATGACAACATTTTGATAGGCGAAAGTCGTTCTAACACACAAATCTGAAAACTATAAAATATGTTTGAGGTTGTGAACTGCCGGAAAAGAGGCAACACTAATTTGAACATTGGTGGTAAGTCTTTGAAATTGTGATCGTATTTGTGAAACCTATTGTGAAATATATTTGAATGTTAATGGCGTTTATTTCGCTGTAAACAAATAATGAATGCCCAAATTAGAAAACATAAACTCAGAAAATAATTCTGGTGTACCCTTTGGCCTTAGTGAATAGTGTTCAACCAGGCATATGTATATATTGTGATAGTGGTTATTTTAAAATTAAAAATCAAAGCTTTGTTTGACGTCCCTAGACGAGCCATGCAGTTTAAATCTTTATCCATGTTCTGTAGTCTGGTAGGAACCATTCTTTGCTGATGGTTGAAGAGGATAGGGTTATTGTGCTTCTCTCTGATTCAGACAGATCCTATATGGTTTCCTTCCCAAGATGCCACATTCTGACCGTACATACTATAGTACTTGGTGATGATCTTGATTTGATCAAGCCATAAACATGGTTTTCAGTCAAGCACATGGTT
The DNA here is from genome assembly GCA_035772405.1 of Chrysogorgia sp. JL179-B06. NCBI lineage: Eukaryota > Metazoa > Cnidaria > Anthozoa > Scleralcyonacea > Chrysogorgiidae > Chrysogorgia > Chrysogorgia sp. JL179-B06. Next base: position 2,095,340 of record JAYKKM010000263.1, read on the forward strand.
ATCATCAAGCTCTGTAAACAATGTTGACAGGTTGATGGCGCAATATTATTAACGAATAGTGCTGCTGGCAAAATGTATTCTACTTGAGTTTCACTAATATCACATGTGGAGTGGCTATTACACATTACAGTTTGAGGATGAATGTTATGTGAATAGCTTATATACATGTAGCTGCTGTACAGCAGTATAGTAGAATGAATTGATCGTGTAATTATTTGCATTGTGTATACAGGGCCCCCATTGATACCAGCTTTTAGCTGAAGGGTTTACCCTGGTAAAATAAAATTACATTCATTCATTCATTGGTGGTTTCCTTTAGTGGAGGTTCAAAAAGGGAACTTATTTAATAACTATTACCATGCAGCTTGTAATTTCAAGGATTAAAATATGAAACAAAATCCAAACATTCACATTATGTAAATCAAATTACTGCAGAAAGGAAAAATATATGCTATTTTTTATTATATGAAATTAATTGTTTTGTGCCTAAACCTGTTTAAGATATGAGGGAAAAAATAATGGATTTGGCCTGGTTGATCAGTATGGCTAAGAAATAGATTAAAGTTTCAATATTAACCAGCAATGGTTTAGGTTTAGTATATAGAATCAAAATACACATGACAAAATACACATGAGTTATTAAAAATGTTTCTTTAATCAAATCATGGACAAAGTTTATGACACAGTACAATTATTCTATATAAAGCCACTATTAGTTGTCTTACTGTTTCACCTTCAAATTCGTTCCTTCTTTTTTACGCCTTGTAACACAACAACAAATATTGATCAAAATGACATCATTTATACATGACATGGCGTCCACTATAAACCAAAAATATAAGTGCAGCCTATCCACATTTCACGTCATGAACTCGACTGTAAATATTCAACAATCGTGGTATTAAGTAGCCTCCTTCGCAGACGTTCTTTGTGGGCCGTGTATGCCCGCCCCCCACTAACGTCTGCTCAACCGAGCGATACATTCCATTCCGACAGTTTAACCAATCAAAGCTAACCTTCCCAAATCAGGAAGCTCGCCCTTGACCTTGGCCGCTCTTGAATATATTTTCCCGGCAAAAGATGGCGGATCTCGAGTTGGCGTTCAAAAGAGTATGCGAGAAGTTTCAGATAAAGGCGCTCAATCCTTGTCAACGAAAAGCGATTATTCATATAGTTGAGAAAAAAACTGTGTTCGTTAATCTTTCAACTGGGTTTGGTAAATCTATGATTTACCAAGCATTACCATTAATTGTGGATACCATCTCCAAAGCGTCGGGGCACATTGTTGTGGTTGTTTCTCCGCTTATTAATCTCATGCAAGAGCAAGTTCTTTATTTACGTGATGTTGGAATTTCTTCAGTTTGTTTGAGTAAGATCAAAGATGAAGAAACAAGAGATATAGAAGAAGGGAACTTCTCTGTTGTTTATGCAACGCCTGAAGCATTAATCAAGAATGAACGTTGGCGAAAAATGCTGTCGAGCAGCGTTTATACATCGAAGATGTGTGCGATTGCAGTGGATGAAGCTCATGTCATCAAGCAGTGGTAAGTAATGACACAAATAAAGAAACCAACCTGTTTACGTACATCAAACTACAAATATTGTGGTTTATTAAATAAATTTTGATTGCATTGTGATTGTTGATTGTGTTGTGTTAAATAAAGTTTATTAAATTATTCTCATTTTAAACTCAGCAATTGTTTATCATCATATTGTTTTACTTTATTATTTGAGTTTTCTTTAAATTCCATCCCATCGAATGTATAATACAATACAAATTTTCTCCTTGTTAACATTTATATTTTATTTTTTAGGGGAACCTCAAATAACACAAACAAAGCAGTATTTCGAGAGTGTTATTCTCGCTTGCATGAACTAAGAGCTCTTGCTCCATTGGTGAATGTTTTGGCCCTCACTGCAACAGCTACAAGATATACAATAAATACAATGTTGGAAGTTTTAATGCTTAAAGAACCCTTTGTGATATACGAGAGCCCAGACAAACCAAACATTGCATATTCAGTACTTTACATTAGCAAGGATAAAAGTGTAGAGCACTGTTTCAAATGGCTGAGCGACGAACTTATTGAACTTGGTACCAATACAACACGTACTATAATTTACTGCCAAACCATAAAGCAATGCACAGTTATTTACACAACAATCAAAGCAATGCTTGGCAAGAATCTTTTTATAGGTGAAACAAAAGATTACAAAAATGTCCTACTTGAAATGTTACATTCTTGTACACCTGATGATAATAAGGCGACAATTTGTACTTCATTTCAGGATGAAGCATCAGGAATACGAGTTTTGGTAGCAACCATTGCCTTTGGTATGGGTGTTGACTGCAAGGGTGTCTATCGGATAATTAATTTTGGGCCTTCAAAGAACGTTGAGTCCTACATTCAAGAAAGTGGACGAGCAGGAAGGGATGGGAAGCAAAGTGTTGCATATATAATTTACCATGGCTTGCTCCTAAATCATGTGGGAAAAGACATCAAACAGTATGTTAATACATTGAACTGCAGGCGAAAAATGTTACTAAGTCACTTTGATACCTCTTCACAAGTGAAGTGTCCTAAGCAATTGCACTTATGTTGTGATACTTACTGTGCTAGTAAGTGTGAATGTGGAGCTCCTGATTGTGGAAAATTGACAAAATATCCAGCTCATATAATGCCAGACAGTAAAACAGCTAATTCTAGATGTTCAACTAGACAAGTCCTGCCTAATCAAAAGCATGTCCTGCAGACAAAATTGATTTTGTATTACAAGTTGTTGGTTCATGATATGATCAGTAAATCTGCAAATATGAAAACTTTGATGGACATCAAATTTTTGCTTGGCTTTTCAGAGCAACAAATATCTCAAGTGTTGGATAACTGTGACAAACTTTTTTCCATTGAAGACATTTTAACTTATGTGGAGATATGGGACATTAAACATGCTCGTGAGATACTCCATATGATTGGTCAAACATTTGAAGATTGTGAAATACCATACCCTAGTCAAAGTGAGGGCTTTGATGAACATGATGATGACGACATATGTCTTGGGGATTGGAGTGTGTTACTTGATGATGATGAGCTGTTTGACCAAGCAATGGAAAATTTATCTTTATCCTTACTTTCTGTTTCAATGAATATGTCTGCTGATGAAACAATTGATGGTGTTTACCTACCTGAGGCTGCAACTAATGCACTTGAAAACTTGATGCTTTGACCAAGGTTGATTTAGTATAATTTTTACTTTATTATTATCTTACAGTACAGGAACTAAAATTACAGTATGCCAGGGTTCGTACCAACTTGAATGTCCTTGAAAATATGTAAATTTGAAACAAAATTCAAGGCCTTGAAAGTCCTTCATAATTTATTGTTTACAGGGTATGGTACTCTAATTTTACCAAATGATTTTGCAATATATAAGGCCAACAAGTATAATTGTCAATATCTAAGTTGTAAATTCACACAAAGCTCTGAACTCACCATCATTCCAAGCACTATCATTCAAAAATTAATGTCAAGTATTTATAAAGGGGAAAATTTCATGATAATTATATTCATGATTATATTCCTGATATTCAATGGAACATTCTGACAAGTACAGTAACTTAAAATATCTTCTCAGCAATATTGATGTCAAAGTTACCAGACATGATACCATGTTACCAGACTGGTTTGCCATGCCTGGTATGATGTCATGTCCTGTAACTTATAGACAACAAAAAGTCCATGAAGATGAAGTTTTCTACTGAGAAGATATATTACAATACTTGTCATAATGTTCCAAATAATTATCATGAATACTGTATAATGAAATTACATGTTCCTGTTCTGAAGGATAATTTAATTGTTTTATTGTTGAGCATGATAGGTAGAATTATACTGTACTTATATTGAATTGTACTGTACTGTACTATTCAAATTGGCCAGATGATCTCGTTCAAACTTTGGGAAATGGTTATACTGCCTGCTTGTGTGGACATACATCAGTGCTCACTGCTCGGTCGACCAGTTCCTTTAAATCTTTTTCCACTGAACTTTGGGTGTGCATTCCTGACCTGGATACTCTATTGATATACTTATCAATATTGTCAGTTATAGAACGTGCACCAGCTTCTGCATGACATATACGAGATACTGCCTTTTCAGTGATGTTTGGCCCAAGGTTTTTGATTGCTTGCTTTAAAAAGTGATTACTATGTTCAACATCAAGGTCTACTGCAATATTTCTACCTGCTCCTCCAGTTGTATTTACACTTCTGTTCCACATAAATCTTTCGCTGTCCCGAGGTGAAAGAAGGGATTCAACAAGGAATGCTTGATAGAGACATTCCAAAGCATATTTGGTGCTGTGTTGGCCATCAGCTTTACATAGAAGTAGAAGATACTTGTACTGCCTTACAACTCTTGCTCCATCCCCCTCCTTCACTGCATCCAAAAAGTTCATGAAAAAAAGACCATCTTCTAGTAAAGCAGTTGTAACTGTAAATGTCATCTTCAGGTGTTGATTTTGGAGTTTGTTCATGTGGAATTGGCGGAGGTTTGTGGGTCAACTCGTGTGCCTGCCTACTCTTGCCATCATACTTGAATGAACGTGGGCAACCAACAAATCTACAGGGAAATCTTTTTCCATTCCCCTGTTCTTGTATGGAAATGCTACAAGTAAGTGCCTTGTCAATGGAATCATTATTACCAACCAACTTGTCAACAATTTGTGCTGATGCTTTGTGCAAGTACTGCTGTTTGGTAAGTTTGCTTTGACCTGACATGTTTTCAGGCAAAGGAAAGTTGTTGGGTTGATCCAATTTACTTGCAAATCCAAGCACTGCCATCGCTGCAGCTATCACTCTTGACCTGACAACAACAAGAAGAAGAAAATCTCTGTCTGCCCTGTATGCTAATTTTGGATCAGCTTTGACATTTCTACGGTTGATCAGTGTACGATCTGAGTAGAGCGTACAATTATCATTATCAGACTTTCCCGAAAAAAATCGTTTGAATATCATCTGTTGAAAAGAAAATTGTTTGTCAATATACTAACAGACATTTTGATTCTTCACCTTTGTCCAATCTTTATGTAATAGATAAAATACTCGCGTCAGATCTGTATGGGCATTTACAATGGCAAGTGCGTAGCACGAGCCATTGTAAATCCCATACAGATCTGACGCGAGTATTTTATCGTACTTGTAAAATGAACCAATGAATGATGCTATAGGCTTAATTAGTATTCATAACTTTGTTAAAGATCGTCTTAACCAGTATTCAATCTTTATTGAGCTTTACAAAGCTATACATGTGACCAAAATACCATGCTGTGATTGTGGCTTTAGGCCTCATTAATTATTCATGAATTTCACAAGGGTATTTATAAATGCATTTATATTTATATTTGTAAATGCCCATAAATATCAGCTGCTCATATTTTAACTAGTACATGTTGTATTTCCACTATCATAGCATTGGAAATTTAATAAAAACATCCATTGCTAGTAATGATATTTAGGTTTATATAACTTTCTATTTCACATTTGGTCAAATGGTTTTTGTTTTTTATGTTATGTGGATTTGGGCTACAGGTATTTCTTAGTAGGGTTCAGGGCTGTATAGTGGAGTATATTTAAGTGCCACTGCAGGTTGTGACACTTAGGGGGCATTACCCCTGGAAAATTTTTGGAATCTCTGAAATGCCAACCACTGAGTCTATTGATATTATTAATTTATATTATATATTACAATCTGTCGTATTTGCGTAATTGTTAAATTTATTGAAAAAAATTGACTGGAGTAAAATAATGCCATCATTGGCAGTGCCGTGGCACTTGCTACGGCCCTGCGGTTGATGTAAAAGTGATGGATGAGGGTCAGCAAAAGCATGTAGATGTAATTTTATTGTTCACAGTAAGCGTTTGGTGGGAGTGCAAGCCTTCATTTGGCATGTATATCTTAGATGACATGAAAGCTATAGTATGTAGCTGCAACTTACACTCAGAATCTTCAATCCAGTATGCCATTCACCAAGTTGTTAAGTCATGCCTTCAAGTCGGCTTTCAGGTGTATACCCGTTGGAAAGCGATCCTATTACATTTACAGCCCTTTCAACTGTCAACTGATCACCAGCAAACAGTTGGCCATCATATGTACCATCCGCTTTCTTTGGAATGTAGGAGTGAAAATGTTGTAATATTGCTAACATGTCAGCATTCTCATTTTCATTTCTAAATATAACACCCAGAGGAACCTATATGGGAAACATATAATATTCCAAAGTTTTATTGACTGCTAAAGCTTGCAGCAATTGTTTACATGAGATTCTTTGTTTTACCTTAAAGTTAGTTTTTAACCGAAATAAGTTATAAAAATGCCAGGATGGGAATCAGTTGTATGTTCTGCGATCAATGTTCTGCCTAGCCTGCGTAGCCGGCGTTTTTTTAGGGAGGCGGAATGCGAGCGAGTCAGAATGCGGGCGAAGAGGGAGGGAAAAACCGCCTGCCGCAAAACTAGGGGTATTTGCATTACGCCTCCAACGACAATTATCCTAATCTGATTAAAAACAACCAATCGTATGACTGTTTTGTAATATGAGCACTTGCATGGATTCATAACAATAATAGTAAAAGTTCAGGTGCGAATCTGTCAAACTCACTTTTGCGTGCAACAAATGCAAACCCCAAAGAAAAAGGCCAGTAACGGAAAAAAACAAAACGTTGCAAGTGCCAGCGATTTCTGTAGATTGTGCAATTGTCACATTATTCTGAACGGGTTTGTAAACCGTGTGCGCGAAAAATACGGAATGTCCACGGAATTGTACAATTTTTATATTAAAACCCGTCTAGACGCAAATCCTTCGCAAGACCCAGCAGATAAAGAGGACACAAGCAGCAAGTTAGCAACTATTCTGGCACCGCAAGATATAAGCGATTATTACCGTCCACTGTTTGTTCACCAAAAGTTTACCAAAAGCGCTTTTTATCTTCCTGAAATTTAAAGGCAATATGTGTATTTATTTTTATGTACTACTGCATACATTTATGAAGTGTAATTATGACTGCTGATTTTATCAAACACGGCAATCAATTCTCGTTGACTCTCTCATTGAATGTACTCTCATCAACTTCTTCATGTAACCAGCTTCCAGCTTATATATTGATCAGAGTCACTGAGAGCCAACGATATATTGGCGCGTTGTATTTGAACGCGAGTCTCTCGGAAAGTTCCACGGCATTGAATCCCATTGACTTCATACATCTCCGCTATCTGGCCTGAAATTATATTCGTGACAGATGACCAGAATAGACGAAGCAGTATCCTTCTCCAATCGTTTGAGCATTTCTTGCCTTGCGAGGACAAAAATTGTGAAAATCATGCTCTTACCAAAACCGGTTGGTAAAACCGCGAGAACACCGTTACCTAAAAGAAGTTCCTCTACAGCAACTTCTTGTTGTTCTTTCAGAATAATTTCTCGTCGAGTATTTCGCAAAATAAGTTTCCAACGCTTTAACCATACATTCTTTCATGTAGTGGCCGTTGACTAATATTTCAATTTGATTGATTGTATTTGACACCTCTTGAAATATTAACCAATCAGTATTTTCCGTTCACCAGTGGACGGATAATGCAAATACCCATAGTTTTGCGGCAGGCGGTTTTTCCCTCTCCCTCCGCCCGCATTCCGCCTCGCCCGCATTCCGCCTTGCCTGAAGCTCGCTTGCTCGACCCCAAACCCCTAAAAAACCGCCGGCTACGCCGGCTATGTTCTGCCAAGATTCTGATAGAGATTGTGTCAAAACTTAAAACTTATGCAATGCAGTTTATATAATTATATATATAATTACAAACATTACAGTAATGTAATGGTTTGTGATTTTTACAGAAATAAAAATGAAAACTTGGATACATTTAGCCATGTGAATACGTTAGAAGTCCACTGTTTAATATATACTCAGATAATTTTAAATGCATAACAACATAATTATGTATAATTATAATAATTATAAAAAATACTGTAAGTAAATATATGTACCTTTGTTGACTTCTGAGACATTTCCTTACTATAAGTATGAGGAATGTGGTAAATACAGACATCCTTAAGTGGACAAAAGGCATCAAAATACTCAACCAAAATCCTTAATACCAAAATGATGTAGTTAAACCGTTGCTTTTTCATATCATTATGTGAAGGCAAAAATTTTAGGTTAGATACTTTAGAAATATCTTCTTTTTGTCCTTTACTTGTATAAGAATTACCAGATACTCTGTTTGTTACCATGCGGTGATTGATTCAGTGAATGTCCCTATTTTGATTAGCCATTGTCATGTCCTTTGTTTTAATTTCCATGTCAATGTTATCAAAGGCAATAGTAAATCCTGGGTGATGGTTTGTTGTCTGATGCTTTAGTTCTTCTTGTGCATTATTTTTCTCTGCTGCATGATTTGCTTCGCATCCCTCTGTACAGTCAGCAGAACAATTATGAACACTTGTGCTGATATCCTCTAGATGCTGTATGTTGCAGTTCTCCTTAGTTATAATGTCCTTAGCAGTATGAAGCTCCGCATCAAAATCTTTCCCAAGGGTGTGTGCACTGATTTGAGCATGTCAGACGCATCTTACTAAATCTTTGAAGGGTTGACTAAAATAAATCATAAATAATTTATTATAATTATTAAAACATGATGCCCTTATAAGTTATAACCCAAGAGGTGTACATTTACAAGTCAAATTATAAATAAACAACTACAATATTTACATGTATACATTGTTTATTTAGTTGTTTAATCGTACGCAGCCAGTGGCATTCATATGCGCGTTTCTTTGCTTTAACAAAATTGATCCAGCTAGCGCAACACTCGGAAGCCATCGTGCTTCTTTAGTACTGCGGGACAAGGCAACTGTCATCAAGAAGGCATAAAAGACTGGCGTTCTAGTCTGCCATTCCTCGCATAGTGATTGCACTGAATAGTTAACCAATTCACCTTTTCCAGTTTTCCTTAGTATGGATGGGGTTTTCCTCGAGCAAATCCCACTCACCTCGTTAGAGACTGTACGAAGAATGTTTTCTACAACAAACTTTAATATGGGATTACATTTCATGACTGCATTCGCTATTCTCTTAGGTTGTCCGTGAATTAGAGCCTTTCCAAGGGCCTCATAATCTAATGACAATGTCTTGTTAACAGTTCTGCTCGGATATTCTACATATATCTTCACCTTTGCTGTTGAAACTGGGGAACACGGTACAGTTAAGGTTGGTATGGTACTGGTAGAAGATGGTATTATCCGACTCCCTTGAATAGGGCTAGAAGTCAATGGGTATGCAAAAGATGTATTCTGAGCGACGGGTGGCGGAAAATCACCAAATTGCATATGATCTCTGGACAATGTTAATGAGCCAAAGGCGTTGAAACCCACTTGATATCTCTGATGACCATGAAATTGCGGTAAATATAATCCAGAATTATTTCCATAAGATGTACAAGTCGTAGTGGGATTGGAAAAATCCAATGATTTAGCTAAGCCAACGCGCTGATTTATTGCGGACGATGTTAGTTTTTCAGGTGGTCGAGCAGAATTGCTCTGGTCCATATCTGAATTTTTCCGCATCCTTTTGACTCTTAAATTTCCATCTTTAGTAAAATCGTTCTTAATTTCTTCCTTCGCATCTTCTAAATTCTTTATCTTTTTTTCTAGTCGCAGCAACCGTCTATAGCATGTCTTAAAGCATATGAACAGATCGTTCCCAGAGGACAAGGGCCGCGGAACCGGGGGGGCACTGGGGGCAGATGCCCCCCACTTTTCAAAAAATTGATAAATGTGCCCTTTTCCTGAAAGAAAAATGCCCTTTTCCTGAAAGAAAAATGCCCTTCCGGATTGTAATTTTATAAATGTGCTGGTTATAAGGTTTACTGCCTATACTGGGAAGAATTAATGTGCCCTTTTCACAGAAGCATGAGTATGACATTGCTATTTGCTGTAGAAAAGAGTGACTGCCGTTGCCCGAGGCACAAGGGATCAAGGGCGCAACGACCCCCCTTTTGGAGGCACGAGGGAAAATTTTGGAGGTCAAAAGTTACTTTTACAGCACTATTTTGATTTTTTTTAACTTGAATTATATAAAGCTCCAAATTTATAAAATTTGCAAAAGGGTTTGTCACGATCTTGTTACGTTGTTCACGATCTTGTTTCAATTTCTCCGCCGATGTGGCCGAGGGCTCGGGACTGACAAATTTCCGTGCGCGACCGGAAGGCTCTGGGAACAAGATTGCTGCACGGCCATCATGTTTTATACGAATTTTTCGAGCACGATGCCACTTGAGGTTAATATGGATAAAAGAAAACTGTGCCCACCTAATTTACACTTCCAAATTACCAAACGTTTTCTCAAACAATATTAAAATGCAAGTCTAATCTCATTTGGACCAAATGTTTCTTAAAAATAAGACTTTCGTTTTTGCTCAAGTGTCCTCAAAATGCAGGAAATGCCGTTTTAGAGACCCAAATTTCAAAATTGTTTTGTGAAAACGACCCCCTTTCAAAAATCCTGGTTGCGCGCTTGCAAGGGTGACGTAAAATAATTATTAATGAAATATATATGATAAAGTTCAACTGTTTCTGATTTATAAACAAAATAAAGCAAATGGAAGGTACAACGTTTTAAATAATACAAATATTTTTAAAATAACCAAGGTGCCCCTTTTTGGCGGTGCCCCCCCACTTTTCAAGTTCTTCCCCGGCCTCTGCCAGAGGAGTAGATATTGACATCGACATCAATTGCCGTTTTGATAAGACCTTTCAGGTCTACTGATGTTTTCCCAAAAATTTTAATTCTTTCATTATTTGGTGGAGCGCTGTTACAAAGAAAACATCGCAAATCTCCAGACTATTTTTTGTGGTGTTTTATCCATTCCTGAGCTTACATACTGAAAATAAAATAATAATTTTTCGCGGGAAATTCATTGTTTACTTCTTACTTTGCCCCCCTGTGAACAATTTAAGCAAATCTGATTGGTTCCTCAAACACAAAGGGAATGGAATGTATCGCTCGGTTGAGCAGACGTTAGTGGGGGGCGGGCATACACGGCCCACAAAGAACGTCTGCGAAGGAGGCTAGGTATTAAGCAGTTCCTTATCAATCATCGCCGTTTGTTTATAGTGTATAGATTGTGGCAGTGCTGTCGGCCGGCTTCGAAAGTTCGTCAAAATATGAACTTATTTACTTACGATTCAATTTTTATCCACATTTTAAAGTTTTCTGTAGTTTCATGATGTACCCTGTCAAAATGGGTTTGCTTTGTTTACCTATTTCGTGGTTATATGCAAAAACTACGATTCCACAACAGTAAAATATAGCGATACTGAACCGAAGTGGGGCTGGCCGCAGCTCAAAACTTCCGGCTTCAATTTCGGTGGCGCTCAAACAAAGGATGATCTATCCAGTCCTCTTACATAGATCGGTGGTTTTTCTTTGGAGTTTCAAACAGATCACTAACATGCTCATTTCATTATCTCCTGTGTATGTTTAGTTTGCTTTCCCACACAATTTAATTATTGACCAATAGAGACAGTTGAGCATTTAATTCAATTAAATGCTACAACCAATCAACGGAAGTTTTGGTCCAGCCTTTGCCAGGGCCTTCGCTCGCCCACTCGGCTCGCCTCGCCCGCCATCTTGCCTCGCACCGCGAAGGCCCTGGGGACGAGGTTGATATTAATTCAAATGTTGAGTATCTAGTTACCAGGACCAAATTTTCCGATGTCGCGCAGACAGCCGTTGATGTATGTATATATATTATATATATATATATATATATATATATATATATATTAATATATATAATAAATATAAATATTAATAAATATAAATATTATTATTATTAATAAATATATATATATATTTATTAATATATTAATATATATATATTTATTATTTATTATTATATAATATATATATATAATATATATATATATATATTTATATATATTATATATATATATAATGCGTAATACGCATTATATATATATATATATATATATATATATTCGATCCGAGATCAGGACCGCTTGTATCTCGCGTGATAAGGGACTAAACGCCGGTCGATATTAGCACCCTTCCAGTATTGCTTAGCTACGATTTTAGTCCGTTAAAAAATAATAAACTTACCGCCATGTCACTGTCGTTGTCTTGAACTCGTCTGTTGTAGTTCATACACAATGACCGAAGTCTTCGCCATGGCACGCGCTTCAACAAAGGTTATTCAGACTCTACATGGACAGAAATTTCTGCCCTTTCCTCGAAGACAGTGGTCACGACATTTGCACGTAGTTATGTTATCTATGTTACTAGGAAATCCAGCGAACTGTTCTACTTGACTGATTTTCCAAATCTTCAAGCGTGAAGCTTTCTTCCAATCCACCCCTTCGTCTAAGCATGGTCTAAGTAAGGGACCGGTCATAAAGTAACTGCTAGGGTGGGCCGGAGGGAATTTGGATGGGTCATGAAATTATTTTCATCAATTCGGGTGGGTCATTAAGTATTTTTTGTGCAATATAGCCAATTTTCACTCAAAATAAGAAACAAAATTTATTATTTATTTTAAAATTTATAAATCCTGTTATTGTTAATAGTTTTCATGATTATCTTAAACTGGCTGAGTCACCAAAATTTTTAAAACATTCCAAAAAATATTTTTAAATAAAAAAAACTTCGGCAGTGAGATAATCATGAAAATTATCTCTTTGTGTTTCTCTGAGGATGATTCTGTAATAGAGTTAATCTATGAAGGTATGGTGGTATTGCAATTAAGGTACTTCAAATATTACATTCTTCTATTGCAAATCAATTTTACCAAAACATTGGTGAGTAAATATGTGACTAATCTATTGGTTTTCGTTTATGGAGAAAGTGACTGTTGGTTTGTTCGCACTGATTGACATAGATGTATAACAGGTTTGGTCATGAAACGTTTTCAATAATCTGTGATGGGCCATGAAATTTTGTCGAGTTTCTTAGGATGGGCTACCAAATTATTTTTGCAAAAGTCATTTTTCGCTCTTCCCCCCCCCCCCCCCCCCCCCCAGCAGTTACTTTATGACCGGTCCCTAACATGAGTCCAGTACTGAGATGTAAACAAAACCTATTTCCGGTGGAGCCCCCACTTGGCACATGTTTGCCGTAGAACATTCGTAAAGTCACTTACTACAAATATAAATAAATATGTAGAAACGGCAAATACAGAAATGCTTATTTAACTACATTTATGCAGTATATTACGGTGGTCCATATAATAATTTCAGTCCACAAATATATTTTGAAACCTCGCAGCATACGATTGATATTTCGAAATCCCGAATAACGTCGTTTGCCTTTTGGAAAGTATCTACATATACGTTGATCACAAAATCGAATTTACTGGTCCAGGATTGAACGCTCTTCTCCACGTGCGCCGTGCGCGTTACCAAATACTAAATATTTACATATTTTGAATTAATGTGGTAGGTTTACGAACGTTTTACGACTGTTTAACGACGACGTAAGCACGTCATGTTAGGATACATATAGAGGTTTGAGTGTATATATGTTGTGTCATATTGTGGTGTGTCATATTGTGGTTTATGGTGGTTTACGGTGGTTCCTGTGGTAGCTCTTGGTGGTTCATGGTAGTTTACGGTGGTTTGTGGTGGTTTACAGTGGTTCATGGTGGTTTACGGTGGTGACAATGAAAGATCTACACGCAAAAACTGTAAATATCGCTATTAAATAGCTTTAACGAACTCAGTCAAAAACCTAGCGGTAAAAATATAAATAATCCATAGGCAGTCCTTGGTGTTTCGCACCCTAAATATAAGTTTCATATTATTAAACACACGTGCTACTCAGGCTGGTAAGCTGGCGGCGTTTGAAAGTACTCCAAAAAAGATAACCAAACGAACTTCCACACCTAGCTCAAGTAGGATTAAGAAATTCCAGATTTACGGCTACACATCAGTGTGGGAAAATGGTTGCGCCACAGGTTGCATTCAATTCAGAAAAAACAGATGGCCAGGGTTAAAGATTGGCATGAACCCGAGTCCTCACGTCATACGGCTATCCGATTTGAATTAATATTTAACAATTAAAACAACATCAACAATATATGCCAATGCAAGAAATAATACCAGCATATAAAACCATCACAAACCACCGTAAATGCGAACAATCACGATAAACCACTGTAAACCACCACAAACCACCAAGAGTTACCATAGAACCGCAGCAAACCACCGTAAACTACCAAGAATCACCACTAACCACCAAGAGCCACCATGAACCACCGTAAACCACCAATTCACCACAAACCATCGTAAACCACCACAAACGATCGTAAACCACCACAAACTACCGTAAACTACCAAGAACCACCACGAACCACCACCTTAAACCACCACCTTAAACCACCACAAACCACCTTAAACTACCACAAACCACCGTAAACTACCACAAACCACCACAAACAACCATGAACCACCGAAAACCACCATGAACAACCGCAAACCACCATGAACAACCATAAACCACCGTAAACCACCAAACTACCATGAACCACCACAAACCACCAAGAACAACCATACACTACCGTAAACCACCACGAACCACCAAGAGCTACCACGAACCACCACAAACCACCTTAAACCACCAAGAACAACCATGAACCACCGTAAACCACCACGACCAACCACAAACCACCATGAACCACCGCAAACCACTGCAGACCACCGTAAACCACCGTGAACCACCAAGAACAACCATAAACCACCGTAAACTACCACGAACCACCACAAACCACCGTAAACCACCAAGAACAGCCATAAACCACCAAGAACAACCATAAACCATCATGAACCACCGCAAACCATCGTAAAACACCAAGAAGAACCATGAACCACCGCAAACCACTAGAAACCACCACGAACCACCACAAACCTCTATATGACACAATATATACACCTAAACCACTATATGCACCCTAACATAACGTACTTACCCACGACGAACATGTTACCGCTGGGTTAGTGGTGTTGGTGGGCTCAATATGGTAATTTAAATCCTCGAGTGTTCTTCACTGAAAATATATGATGTGGCTGGCAAGTATCTTGATATTATATACGCTCACAATCCTTACAATCGCACACGCCGATCGCTTTCGAAACGGGTTGGTCTGCGATCTCGAGAACCGTACGCTGGAAATATGTACGCTGATGTGTACTCGATTAAACTTTAATAATTTAATACGAGACATGAATGTTGACAGTATGGCAATATGTTAACTGTTCTGAGGTAACTGTAATATTTTTATAAGCTCTGTTGCCTGTATTGTTTATTGTTTGAATGTTATGTTTATATACAAAATAAAGTCGATGCATATCTGATGGTTAAATTAAATATTAACATGAAAAGTATTAGGAGTATCATTAGATGTGTTATGGATGTGTGAAGTTGATCGTCCAGGTTGTTGTAGTCTTGAGAAAGACTATTGTTGGTGACTGACGTTTCGACGTCACCTCGGTATAATTTCATAATTTATATCGTACATCGTATATGATGACTATGCAATGTTGCCATCGTCATCGAATAACCCTGTTTCACTTGATATTTTACCTGTATATGCTTAAATGGGGCTCCAAAATGTTTTGGGTTATTAGTAAGTCTGTATCGATTGTTCATATTATTATATGCGAATGCTTAATACAAATGAACATACAGTATTCAAATCTCTGACAACCCATACCAACTATCAAGAGTTTGTTATTGTTTACTGGTTTACCAGTGACTGTCTGTTCAGCCATATACATTCCATTGTCCCTCAACCCCACAAATACACACCTTTCAAATTGATTTTTGGCATTCATGATTACTGTAGCAGTACATGGAGGCATTAGCTGGCTCACTATAAACCAAAACAGTAGTTTGTCCTGATATTACAGGAGGCAGGCTAGCCCACTTGCCAGGCTGACTCACAAGCATACCATTTGCCAACTGTTACTTGGTCTGTACAGCCAGATACATATCTTTTCAACATATTTTTGGCCTTCTCTACATGGAAAGTGAGTTGGCTCACTAACCGAGACAGTAACCTGTCTTGATATTACATGAAGCAAGCTGTCCACTGGACTAGTCAGTAGTCACGAGTATGCCATTATAAAGCCTCTCAAATTATAAATGTGCTAAAATTATGAATATGTTTACTGGCTCAAAATGTTGACTTCATGAAGAAATAAAGATTTTGAATTACATTTCTTTAAGTTGTTTAGCCAGCTAAATGGTTTGATTTACTGCTATGCCTTATACATTGAGAAAAAGATTAACTGATTTAATTATTGCTCAAACTGAACCTGTTTGTTGGACTGGCCAGATGAATTGTTATTATGAGCTTGCTTGCCAGGCTGACCCCATTGGCTAGAACTGATTTGGGTCAGCAAATGGAATGGCTCGTTTGGCGGGCCAGACTTCTCACTAAGCCAGCTTGAACTTCGATACTGAGCCAAGTCACCTTCATGTAATCAAAGCTGTTGGCAAACACTGTTATGGGATTGTTACAGGTGTGTAGTTTGGCGATGTAGAAAATTGCAGTGGAAAATTTAACCACCTTGCATAGCTGACAGAGCTGTATCATTACCTACAACTATAGATTTGTGTTCTGTATATTATTGAACTCAAATTGCTGAATTTTCCTACAATGTCTTTCAACAAGCCACTGGCGTCTTGCTATATTTTATAAAACAACTAGAAAATGGCTTTTGTGTCCTGTCAGGAAAGTATGGGTAAATTTACAGAATATCAGACAGAATCGGTTAGACACAACATTTCTTAAGCACGTGAAGGAACCGGCAAAGGCAGATCCGAGGGGTCATTGCAGTTACAGTTAAAGTTGCCAGGCTTATTTAAATACATGACAAGTGCAACACATGGATCTTTTTGATGTTGTACATTAGACAAAATTAGTAGATTAGAAAGATTCATAAACTTTGATGTTTATATTCAAAGGCATATTGTTATGTAATTATGTTAAGCATTGATATTACATAATGTAAAGTCTGTAACCTTCTGATTATAGGTGAGATGCTCTAACCATTGAGCTGCCAAGACTCAGATGGAGAGCAAATGTTACAATGATATACAGTACAATGTAGTGGTTGCATTGATATATGTACTGCCTGCGGCAGTCACTATATATATATATATATATATCAGTAATGCTTATGTGATAGCTAAAATTCATTTTAGCAATTCAGTATTTTTTATTATTTATCTCTGTTTGATTGATTTTAGATATTAATGGTAACATTTTAAAGAATCTTAATACTTGATAACATATACATGTATTAGAATATTTTATAGATATTACTAGTTGTAGATTCAGGCCTGCAGTAATTGGCTTCAGCTGTTGCGGTGACCCTGCCATGTTATGTATTATTGGCGTATCTAATAAAATAAAAAATAAGATTTTATAGTTTGAATACAGTAGTTTGAAATTTAGTTTGAAAAAACTGAAACATTGAAACTTAAATAAATGTAATAATAATAATTATTATTCACTACACCAATGTACATAGTCAGTGACTATCGCATGGGCAGCGAGTAAATATATCAATTGAACCAGTATATCATTGCAATCCAGGGATGGATCCAGCATGATCTGGTAGGGGGTGCCCTGGTGCCGAGTTGTGTCGGTCATGCACGCAGCGCGCCCATCAGTATTCTGGCGGTCATGCGCCCCCCATCAGTATTCTGGCAGTCATGCGTGCCAGAACTAGTCTTGCTTGACTACTGTATTTGAATTGTAATTGTTGTTCACAGTTCACTTATCATCATGCATGTTATTACTCAAATTACTGCATCTCATTTTGTCTCTAATATTTTTTGGCTTTATCATGAAAAATAGCATCGTACCCCCCCCCTGCACCTCTGGACAAGGCTGGGGGGGGGTGCGCACCTCCAGTAAATCCATCCCTGTTGCTCAATGGTTTAGTGTTTCAGTGGCAATCAGAAGGTTCAATCTCTGTCAGGAACTTGGACACATTTTCTCATGATATGAGATTGATAATCAACCATTTATTATAATATGGGATTGATAATCAACCATGTATTATGATATGAGATTGATAATCAACCATGTATTATGATATGAGATTGATAATCAACCATGTATTATGATATGAGATTGATAATCAACCATGTATTATGATATGAGATTGATAATCAACCATGTATTATGATATGAGATTGATAATCAACCATGTATTATGATATAAGATTGATAATCAACCATGTATTATGATATGAGATTGATAATCAACCATGTATTATGATATGAGATTGATAATCAACCATGTATTATATGAGATTGATTAACCATGTATTGTCTGTCTACTCCAAGCTCCCACATTCACTGCAGCAATGTATGTACCTGTATGTATGTGGGTGGGTGTGTGGGTAGGTAGGTACTGTAGGAACTGAAGGTTAGGTGGTATATAGGTAGGAAGGTTGGTAGGTGGGTAGGTAGGTACAGTATGCATTACATAATGTATGTGTATGTATGTATATAATATGTAAACACCAACAACAAAATATATTTTCTACATCCACAACTGTTGCATATGCCTGACATTAAATGAGCTATTGTTGTTTTGTATATTAAGAATTAAGAATATCCATATAAATTGTTGTAGTGTACTTAGTTTAAACTTGAAGACAGATGATACATGCAGCCAACCCAATTCCTCAGAGAAGTGAGTGCGGACAGGCATACAGTACAACTGCGCAAGAAATCGGAGATCAGCCTTGACTGATCTTTTCAAAACACAATAGACTTTACATTGTGTTATATACATTGCTATAGCAAATATGGAGTAAACAGATTCATAGACAATTGTCAAGCTCACATGCAAATGATTTTTGGCAAATGAGAAGGTTAAATCCCTGGATTCCTAAATCAAGGCTTAAATCAAGGCTTTCATCAACACAAATAGTAATTTGTGTTAGGCATGCAGCTATTTTTGAAGGTAAGTCAGTGATGGATCCAGCTTGATCTGGTAGGGGGGTGATCTAGGTGTAGGCACCACCGAGGAAGGGTGGAGTGCCCCTGAATCATGATAGCTATGATACCAATACCTAAAAAATTGGATTTGACATGGCAATTGGCACTGTCATTGCACCCCCATTGGCCAAGGGGTGCACACCCCCTGTAAATCCATCACTGAGGTAAATACAGTACAAGTTGGTGTAATATTTTCTACAAAGGCAAAATAATCTGCCTTTTAGTTAGCCAATACTCCCTGAACAACCAATCTTGCTTTGCTTTGCTTTGCTTAGCTTATAATTCAAGACAACTGGTTCATGATTTAAAGGGCCCATCTTGAAAGTGTTGAATAACATATAGTAGAGGGTAGACTGGATCCCCATTTAAAAAGATAGGAACATGACATAAAAACTGATATTCTCTGTCCACTATGAGGACTGTATATATGAGTGGTGGTATGGTATGGTAAACTTTATTTTGACAGGGTAGCCCATTCAGCCGAAGCTGGTATCCAGAGAGGCTCTGCACAAGATATCACACAAAATTCAAAAAAAACATTAACTAATCAATAGAGGTCCTTATATTATACTTAAAAATCATGCTCTCTAATAAGGCTCTTAAAATATGGTAGAGAGTTAAACAATGTTCCAGAGTATCTAAACGCACCTTTCCGAAGACTTAACTTAGGTTTGGGGAGATGGAAATCATTTCTCATTCTAGAACCATATGAATGGATACTATTTTTTCTAATAAATTTGGTGTACCAAAAGTAAGGGCTGTATGTTTACTACTCTAGTAACCAAACACTGAAATGTTGAACATGAACAAGCCCAATTAATATACTATATACATTAACCCTTTCACCTGCAAGCCAAGTGTTTATAATTTTATTCCAGACAGTAGCCAACTGGTCATGATATGCAAATTTTAAAACGATTTACATATTCAGATCTTTAGAAATACATTGTTTTCAAAATATGCAGATGTTTATAAATTAGCATTGGTTTGGCAGTTTAATTGGGGGTGAATGGGAAAGATTTGTAAACATCTATGGACTAAACATATAAATATTTATAAAAACAGGATGAAAACGTTTTAATTTGCGATGTGTTCAACTTTTAAGATGGGTCTGCTGAAAAGTGTGGGATGTATTTGCACATATATTGTGGGATTCATTACAGATAACAGATTTTCGGACAATATGCCCTTTGCCAGGCCCACATGATGTAACATCAATAAACCATCAAGGAACAAATATTTTGGGTTTTCACCTTAAACTGTTAAAGTTGAACTTATATATAGAAATATACTACCTAATGAAAAGTCAAAACCTCAAAAAAATTTAAAATTTGGTATGCTGAAGAAGTCGAACCTATTCGAACTATAATAAAAATTAAATGACTCTAAAAGGTTAGTGTACTTACAGTATTAACACTACAGTGTACAGGACGTGGTCTAACGTTTCGAGCGAAGGTCCCGTTTCGGCTCTCTATACGTAGCACATCACTTTTATATCAAACTTTAATACCTGGCTTGCAAGATGATACTGTAGAAGAAAACCTTTTTCGGTTGAAGTTGGTGATTCTCCAGGCATGCTCCAGCAGATTCGGGAAATCCCACGTAGCAAAACCATCAACATTTGACAACCAGTGGCAATAGGATGTTAATTTGGCACGCTGTGTTTTTCGCCATGGCAAATCTCGTTTCCTCACCTTTTGCTTGTGTTGAGTTTATAGCAGAATGGCCAACGATAGTTTTTGCGCACTTTCCAAAGTTCTATGACGCATGCTCAGAATCATTGTTAAGAAATTTATTAATTAGTGAAAATCCCACATGCGGAAAACCGTTACCAGTGTAATAAATTGTCGAGGAGCAATCGCTTGATGTGCCCGGTGGGAGCAGCCTCGCCGAGCATGTTCGTACGTTTTTGCTGCTGGGTTTTTTGGGTGGCGTGAGTTTTCACTTTTCACGGGCGAAGTTTTTCGATTTTGTTATCAAATTAAATGGGGTTTTAAAATAAAACGAAGCAAAGGTGTTCTTACTATTCTACAATTTAGTGCCCTGGACAAATAAATATTTTCAGTTGATAATCCAAAAAAAAAATTAGTTCACTATGAGAATGAATGCGCCAGTGAGGTCGAAATGTCTGTTATTTTTGTTTCAAAAGTAGGCCATGAGTTTTGTTATCGGCATCCACGATAACAAAGTCTACTCCCACTAACCTGAGTATCAGGCCTTCTTGAAGGGCGGGGGGAGCGAGGGGAGGAGGGAAAGAAGGCCTGACAAAAATCATCGATTTTGGCCTTCCTCCCCCTCGTATACGCCACGCCCCCTCGTAAATTTTAGCCAATTAAAATAACTTCCTGTTTTGTCAAAATATTAATTAAAGCATTTTCCCCGAGGTAATGGCAGTTTTGCAAAATTTGTCTTTCAAATTTGCAAACGAAAACCGTTCGCACATTTCTTCTGTGTCACTGTTTTCTGAGACAACCAACAAAGAGTTTTCCAACACATCTGAAAATGCTGTAATAATTTCGGAGTTGCTGTTGGTATTGCGAATTGTTGTAGTCACAGATAACAACTGCTCTGTCTGTAAATAGTGTGCTAGGAAAGGTGTTACAAGCTGTTTACTGAACTGCATACCTCTCGGACAGAACTTTATGGAGCAATAGACCTTACTGATTATTATTGCCATGAAAATGAAAATGAGGCTATTAGAGCAAGTTTTCATAATTCCCGGTAATCTTGCCATGTTTGTTCATGGAAAGAAGATGAATAACTTCCGAACTATACGGATTGTTGAAATACATCATGTACGCATGTTGTTAGAAATTTCATAAGCTTTCATTTGATGTATAGTTCAAGTCTGTGTGTTTTGTGTAACGTTTTAAAATGTTCAAAATGTTCGCACCATTGCTCGTCAAATAATTATATTAATGGAGAATAAAAGACAAGTGTTTTAGAATTTTAGATATTGTTTTCACAATGCTTAACGCAAAATCTTGATCTATGTATCGATCAAGAGATACACTAAAGTACTATTTGTGGTAGAGTTTTCTAGTTTCTAGTTTAAAGGGAAGTATTCTAAAAATGGGAAAACATCATTCATTATAGATGAAAACAAACCAGGAGGTGATTAATTATAAATTCTTAAAATATTATCTACAAAAGGCATGTTAACTAATTCGCATCTAAAATTTCTTCTACTTCAACTAGAAAGCTACAAACTTTTTCACACATTCATATTTGAATTACCTTGTGTTTAAGATATATTTGAAGTTCATACCTAAAGTATTTCCAAAGTTATAATAGATAATAGCAAACACTGACCCAAACTGAAAAAGGCAAAAGAATATATAATAACAAATTCCCATGCCAGCTTTTAATATTACCATTTTTAGAATACTTCCCTTTAAGCTAGAAACTAGAAAACGCTACCACAAATAGTACTTTAGAATATCTTTTGATTGATATATATATCAAGTTTGTGCGTTAAGCATTGTGAAAACAATATCTAAAATCCTAAAACACTTGTGGAAAGTCTATTCTCCATTATAATTATTTGACGAGCAATGGTGCAAACATTTTGAACATTTTAAAACGTTACACAAAACTCACAGACTTGAACTATACATCAAATGAAAGCTTATGAAATTTATAACAACATACGTACATGATGTATCTTATAAACAATCCGTAGTTCGGAAGTTATTCGCCATCTTCTTCCATGAACAAACATGGCGAGATTACCGATCTATTGATATATCAAACTCTTCCCGTATCCGGTCGGTAAGACTGCTAGAACGTCTTTTCTATAAAAAACCCAGGCTCTCTATACAAAGGTATTGTTCTTCTTTTATGGCTATTTGTGGAAAATGCTTATAAAGAACAGCTTCTAGTGCTAATTTGTCCATCAACATAGAAAGAAACGACCATTTTGGTAGATTTTCGCTTCCGGTAGTGTGACGTTGACCTCTCTCGTCCAATCAACGCAACGTCCAGATTCTGGACGCTCAACACGAGTTTGTGAATGGATTTGTGTCAGGCCTCCTTTTCCATCCTCCCATACCCCCCTCCCTACCCCCCCCCTAGAAGGCCTGATACTCAGGTTAACTCCCACAGGCGTTCATTTCCTATTGCTACGTCACGGGGCATTCATGCTACGAAAAGCTTATTGGAGTTTCATCCCTTCTCAATTTTCTTTATATTACTGCCGAAAATCGCGAGACGCCCAACGAAGGGGCGGTCTAACGGCCTTCTGAATTTAAATGTGACAAGCGCGCGAGACGCTAACGAAGGGGGCGGGGTAAGCAGTCAACGGCCTTCGAATTCATGTAAACAATGACTCGTTGCCTTTGTGGTCTGGTTGCCTGTTTGTCAACAAAATTAACAAGTAAGAACATTTTAATAGCGATTTAATACAATTATTGTGTAAAAAATACCAAATAAACCCGATTTACTGTTAAACTCGCTTTACTAATAGACGTTACGGCTCCCTGTGCTGAAGGGAAATGGTTTTATGGCGGAAAGTGCGAAACTGATCTTCCTTCAGTTTTTTTTCAGTTTCGTAGTTCGTGTAGTTGGGAGCCTGGGAACGAAGCCCATGGATTCCAAGCTTTGAATTTTGACCAAGTCAGTGGATTTTGAACACGTTCATATAACACTAGACCCAAAGTAGGGCATTTATACTAAAGACGCAGCCAGAACCTTCAAGGGGGGGGGGGGGGGGGGGCATTGTGAAGAACTAGGAGATCTATATTTAAAAGCCAGATACAAAGTCAAAACACAATCCAAACCAATCGAATATTAAAGAAAAAAATAAACAGTAGACTGTTCGAGAAGAGGTATTGGAATTCAATATTTAACGCTGTTGATAAGATTATTGAAGTCAAAGTATGATTGGTGATTTGGTGCTTTTGCAAAAATTGGCGATGGTTGGCTAAACACATCTCATTATCTCAATAATTATATGATGTATTATTCATAAATACTCTATAGTCGAACATATACGTCACCTATCTTATCTAATTTAAATAATTTACGCTTTTCAAGGTTACACAAGTTTTAGGAACTAAACTACTAAAGCTAAGATAGTTTCCACTCACCTTAAAGCAAATATACAACGTTTCTTTCCAGAAGGCAGAAACAGCTTTGCACACTGAGGAATATAGGACTCTGCGTCAAAATCCCGGTACAATATCTTGCCAATATGCGTCAAACTCTTGACCCACGAGAAAATCACACTATTGGAGTTTCTTTCTCAAATCGCAATAGATCGTGTTTAAGAAATCATCGTTTCCACATCCGTAGACGCCATAATCGAAACAGAACTCAGTCTCGAGTTTGAAGTCGAGTCAGTTCACTGCTGGCTCAGGCAGTTTTGTTATGCTTCAATTCCATCGCTTCCGACGTAGTGCAATCTACTTCCGACTACCCCTTTGACTACCCTTTGCTGTCTTTAACCAATCAGTGCTCGCTATTCCGACGTACACCGGCGGCCATTTTGACGTACTCAAATTATCCACATTTGTAAATGGAGTGGAGATCTCTCTTTAACCCCTATCATATGAACAATTTCGTTCAGGCTACATGAAGTAGACCAGTTGTCCAGACCTGCAAATAATTCGAACCTTTCTTGGATCCTACGCTAAGGACTAAATAATTTCTTTCAAAACAAGGTGGTCGCACTACGTTTCACAGGATTAAAACAATCGTTAATAAAGCAGTGCCTAGCAATTTGCTAGTGGTACAGCTGGTACTGTAGCAAAATCCATTGAATTGAATAATCTTTTGGTAGTTGTGTACTGTAGCTACACAGACTGTCAGTCTGTCACACTCACAGACTAATCTACACAGTCTGTCACACTCACAGACTAATCTACACAGTACACCTACAGGCTACAGCGCCGCGGTAGCGCGGACCTGCGCAGTATAGCCACAGCCAACACTGCACAGGGCCACTGCGGCACACGCGGGCACTCACACTGTTACGCTTATTAAAACCAATAAGGCAATTAATTTAAACAATATTTCAACAGTCCCAAATAAACTTTATTACAGGATAACAATTAACATTTAACATTAACAAGGCACAATGTTTCAGCCTAGTTCATGAAAGGGAGGTTGTTTTTGGAGCTCATAAGCTTGTCCATGACCTCAGAATCTCCTTTGTAAGTCCTCAGCTTCTCAATCACAGACTTTCTGAAAAAGTGCCAGGTTCCCCCTCTGATTGCCCAGTAGTTATTCATTGCCTCAGTGACAATAGCATCACAGTTGGCCAGGTTAGGGCCATTGACTGCAATTTCAAATTCTTGGTTGGTAGCATCTTCATTAGTGCTTCTTCTGGAGTCAAAGTGATTCTCATATCTGCTAACAAAAGACTCAAGAACACTTTCACAGCTGTGTTTGACAGCACAAACTGCTAGAGCCTGCATGATCATCTCTATATTCTTGAATAATTAAGCAAAAGAGATATATACGGATATACCGCAGGCCAAATTACTGTGGGCTCGCAAGCAAGCTGATAGATTGACTTTATACGAACAACTCGGGCCAGGTTCGTTGCACTACGAACAACTCGGGCCAGGTTCGTTGCACTTGCCAGCCCAAAACTTTCTTACAACCAAAATATTTTCTTGGAACGAGGATCCCAGGATCCACCACTATTTGCAGGTCTGCAGTTGTCCTCCAGCTGAGACTGCTGAGGACCTGCTGAGGACTGAGACTGGGCCAAATAATCATTTCATTTTTCTCGCTTTCGAGCGCGGTTCAAAATTTCAAGTTTCAAAATTTATATAAAAATTTTAAGTTTGAATATTTATTTTTCAAATTTTAAAAACATGTTTAAAAAGTTTTTAAACTAATTAATTCATGAAGAAATTAGTTTAGAATTTTGTGTGTATGTCGCTTGACGTGTTTGACGTACCCTATCCGCCCCTGCTGCATCCAGGGCTGCTCACACACTGGGTGGCGCAGGGTGGGCGCCTGTAGTACACGCTGATAAGTAAAATTTTCAAAATCCCGGCCGAAAGGTTTTTCAGTGCTGCTGCCGTACAGTATCGCGGCGTGTGTCAATCAACAGTCTCGTGAGAACAGACTAAAATATTTTCACGAAGCATTCTATATTTAGTTTACTTTCTAGGATACTTACAGTAAGTTATAATTGGCTTGGCACTGACAATAGCTAGGAGTTAAATGTAGTTTTAGTTTACTCTAACTATTTACTAAGCCAGGTCTTGTACCCTGCAAATCAAATAGTTAGATTGATCAGATCAGTTGACAATTACAAAATCTGAGACTGATTTATGTGACATTTTCTGACCTCCAGAATTCTGTAAAAGCTTTCCTGAAAATGCAGGAAATGGCATTTCAGAGCCTCTAGATTTCAAAAACCCAGCACTCAAAATGTTCTGAGCACATCCCTGTCCTAAATGCTTTAAACCGTAGCTTGTTTTTGCCGACGGCCTTCACGCCATGCACATGCAGTTGATTGAAACATGATGCGAAGCAAACATCCAAACTTAAATAATTGTCAGCCTATAAAATAAATAGATATCACTTTGCATTGTTTTCTGTTTGCCAACAAATCGGTTTTATACATCAAGAATATGACGCGGTTTGTGATGTGAATTACTAGTGTGGTAACTAGCCGTACTCTCGCAGCAACGCAAATAACTACTATCCACACATTACTTAGAATGAACGGCTGAACAGTTCTCTTGAAAGTAGGTGGTTATATTTCTGTTTTGTATATCTAAATAAATATAATATAATATATTTAGGCATACCAAGGGATTTTGTTTTACTTTCACACTGTATACTATTTGAGAGTCTATGAAAGCTGCCACAAGCACAGTTCATCTGACATATGGACCATATGTCCGAGTTGCGACTTATGCCTCTAAATGTTTGAAATACGACAAGTAGAAGCATATTAAACAAAGCATACAAACTGTATGATTACTGAACGTGCATGAACAACTAACTATTCGCATCGGAAAAACGCAGTTTCAAGCTTATTATGACGAATCGTATAAAGAAACCATAGTAAAATACTACAAGAATCTCCAGACGACTCTAACCAGTGACTCTAAACCAGACGACTCTAACCAGTGACTACTTTCTAAAACTTGGAGAAAAAAAATGAATCACACCACGTTATTCAAAAACTAAAAACTATAATCAAATAAAACAGGGGTCGAAAATTTCGTTTCATAAACACTTTAATAAGCCCTTTTCGAGTTAAAGCCCCCGACACGCCCTTTTTCATCATCGAGGGCTAATGAACGCAATGAACGCAAGGCTGTTTTTTCCCCCACGCAAAGAAGGGGCTTAACTCGAAGACCGTCAACGACGTAGACGTCCGAGTTATGCCCTGACATTTGAAGGATGTAAACAAGTGACACATTCGTTCTCGGGTCATGGCGATTAGAGGGTAATTAGCGTAACTAAATAAATAAAACAAAGGAGACTCATAAAAACGGTTTCGATTTAACGTCTTTTGTGTCTTACGGTCACAAAAGACGTCAAATAAATCATAATACTGACAGGACCATTATATATACAGAATTTGTGACTAAGCTCTCTCAGTGGTAAGAGCGTTGCTCTAGAATGGCAAGGTTGCAGGTTCGATTCCTGGCCGGACGACTTAAAATTGCATTTTCGCTTTTGCTCCCGGTTAGGTCTTAAAATGTATATAATTTATCACTCGAAATTTTCCATCAACCAATATACCTAAGCAGGATCACCAACACACAAGTATAAATTCACGTGGAAAACTTTACAGGTAATTCCGTTTGCCGACATGCTAGCGTCTGCCTAGATCTCGGAATGCTAGAGTTTTCACGCAGGCTAGGTCATTCTCTTCTGGTATAAATACAATAAAATTTCAAGGCGCCAGTGGGGGAATACCGCATGCGGCTTGCCGGGTGTAAATGGTAAACAACTCCAAGTATAAACATTGTAGTTGTCATTCAGTAGTGTATGTTAGTGAAGATGAAATTTTAATGAGGTCAAATCACTATCGATTTCTAATCGATATGCTATTAGATGATATTTCTGACTGCTCCGACAGGGTGTCCCAATAGCTCAGTGGTCAAAAGCGCTGGTACGTTAAGCCAGAGACCTTGGGTTCGATTCCCGGTTGGGCAGCCAGAAAACATTTCTAATCGGTAGTGATTTGACCTCATTTGAATTTCATCTTCTTCAATAACATACACTACTGAAGGACAACTACAATGTTTATAACGTTACGATGGCTTGGGTCAAGCTTACTTCGTCCTGGAGAAAGAAATGCCGAACTCTTTGCTTGGTGGATTAGATATCTCCCGTTGAGTCATGGTGATGTGTGCGATACTAAATATATGGATATTTCTAACTGCTCCGACCGGGTGTCCCAATAGCTCACCAGGGTGGAGTACAATAGAAAACTATTACAACTTATTTACAACTGAAGGAAAGAAAGAATTAGTAACATGTTCTGTGAGATTGGAATATTTAAAAGAAATATTATAGTTTAGTTCGAACAAAGTTATGCCCAAAGTAATAGCGAACAGAGTAATGCCCGTATTAACTTAGAGGAAGGTGATCCAAACTTGTCTGATGGATGACAAACTCTGTTGACATAAAGGTTGGCGAGCAGCTTGGGAGCAGCTTGGAAGGTATAAAATAAAATTGTACTCTGACAACCATAATCACAGTGCTGGCCGATCCCAAGTCAGCTGATGTCCTACAAGATGTTTCCACGAAAAGGGTTCGGGTGTATGCGATGCTCAATATAACCATCACAAAGGAGCACGGGTAACAGGATAGGAAGAACATAACGAGGTGACACTCTACCGTCAACCGTTAGTCTATCGTACAGACAATGCATTTGCTTGAGCATGTGTCAGATTAAGTACTTCTGCATTTTAAGGGCAAAGTGCAAGACAACGCCATTGTTATTCTCAATCCCTCCGTTATATATATACACAAAGAAATCTCAAACCCTCGGGCAAACACCTACGCAAATAGGGCACAAAACGTGTCGAAACCCAAGCTTTCATTGATAATTATAGCTACATGCCCGCTATTTCAACATTGCAATAGCAAGCTCGATAATACAACGACATTACATGAGCACAGTTGCCCACTTCCACAGGCGATGGCGTAAAACTAGAAACATGACATGGTGCTCAATACAGTTCTGCCGCACACACTTCATCAATTCTGCAATACTGTTGCATTGACACGTAAGTCTCGCGATTTTAGCCGTTGCATTGACAGTGATCAAAACCAATTAAATTTCGGATGTCATAGTGATCGGATATATGTATTTATTATTTATTTAAAATTATTTATCCACGGTAGCCTATCAACAATATTACAAAGATAAAAGTGAATTAAAATGTTGCTTTTCATAGGGCGTGTCTTACATTATTAAAATACTAACATTAAAATGGCTATTAAATAATTATATTACAGAGATATAAAGTCTAATAATCTAAATTAACTAAAAGTTCACTATCTAAGTTCATCTTTAATTTCGATTTAAAATCATCAACAGAGATAGATTCTTGTTTTAGTGATAATGGTAGAGTGTTCCAGACAGTAGGTAACCCCCCCCCCCCCCCATATAGCGCCTAAAGGGATGCCGACAATGACGTTATCGTTTTTTCCCGCCGGAAGTAAAATGCCGTCTCGGTAGCTACGCGTAGCTACGCATGACGTATTTAGCGTTGCTACGCATGATGTGTACTGCAAATAATTGGTAACATTTTTGGTAACATTATCTGAGTCATTCGTTTCTATTCTTTTGTAAATTTGGTGGTTCTTAAAAGAACCATTTTGTATCTTGTCTTTATTGCTGCAGCCACATTGCAAAGGCTTCCACTTCTACCTTTGCACAGTGTTGATAGGCGTCGGCTGTTAGGTGGTTACCGCAGGTTTTCAACGAGACCAGATGGTCGAAAAGTTTTTCGGCTTTGGGGCAACCGAAGCATTCCAAATTTGCAGAAGGGGGATGTTGAGGTTTGCCAACAAGTCCCTCTCGAAATGACCCCCTTAGCTTTGGTGCCCCGCGGCACATTAAACGGTAGCTTGTGATTTTTTTCTTGACGAAGCTGCACGTCTTCTTGTCTTTTGGTGTCAGTTCGTCCCAACGCTGTCCAATATCAAAAAAGAAAGACGAGGCTTCGGTATTGCCGACCTTTAGCAGACCCAGTTCTTTATAGAATAGCCGTCCATGTCCATGATTGCCACGATATCAGCTGTTTTGCACTCAATCATGAGTGATCGATACAGATTTATCGCAAGTCGACCGGCTTTTATGTGAAACCTACGCTGTACACGTAGCTACGCATAACGTGTTCGACAATTTTGATCGCTTAGTTGGCTCTTTCCGCTTGAAATGTGTCCACAAATAGTGTCAGAGTATCTCTGCGTTTGAATTTGTGATAAAACTTCCATAGCACTCTCGCTTGGCCATGAAATTCGAAATCTCAACTCTCGGCGTTGTTATGGAAACTACCAATCAATGTTCCATAGTAGTCCAATCTCTCATCTGCTCATAATGCTCAAAAGGGCGAAAAAGGGGGTATGGCGAATGCTCATGCGTCTTCGCATTTTACTCATGCGTCTTCGCAATGCGTCTTCGCATTTTTGCTCATGCATGCTCAAATAGTGCTCAAACGTCCTGAGCAAAAAGGCCAAGTGAGTCGTGTCAATTACATTATCTGAGTCATTCTTTTTTTTTCTGTCCAAGAACTATTTTTCAAGTTCTTGAAAGAACTCCTACCATTTTCTGACCCGCCACCTCTGCTGCAGGACTGGCCTCGTACTCTTTTCTCAGTTTGGCCACCTTGAATTCCAAGACGATGCTCGGATTTGTTTCAAGTACATAGGAGTAAAACTCCTTGTACTTGGCGAGCTCTTCTTTTTTCCTGTAATAGTTCTTTTTCGTCCTTTCAGCCTTGCGCTGCTTTCTGTCCATCTTGCAGCAGATTCGCGCGGTCAAGGTCAGGCAAATGCTAAGGTTGTCCAAAGGTCGTCCATTGTACATATCTCCCATAGCCATAGGTGGCGCAATGTGCGTTTTGGTTCAATAAACTTTTACTTTGATTGGCTTGAATCTTCAATATTGCCAATAAACATGAACTTTTAGATGTACGAGTATCCTAAGCTATTTGTGTCTGTGTTTATCGGATATACAATCATATTTTGCTGCTCAGCATCATGAGAAGTAGTCTCACTTGATGATGATCTGCTTTCTGTAGACATATTTATATGGCAAAGGTGCACAATGTCACAAAGCTCCAGAACATGCGTGTCACTGCTAGTCAAGCAAGTGCGCTAATGCTGACTATGGGGTCGTTCCAGTCCCTTACCTACCCCCTTGGTGCACGTGCTAGGTGCCACTCATTTATGATGCATGGTTTAGCTAGATGTTAGTCTTGGTTATTGCATAACCTCATTTACCTGCAGGTTATGTTCTGGTGAAATATCAGGCAGTCCACTTACAGTTCTCAAAGAATGATTATCCCTCTCATTAACAAAATGGTGAAGATGTTGGTTGATTCTTGGTTTAAAAATGTGATGCAACCAAAACATAATATCTTCTCTCTTCTAAGGTTATGCTCTGGTGAAATATCCCCTACGTGCAGATGTTCCTACTTCATATTTACACCACAATTGTGGTTGTTCAAGGGCTTTTGAAGTATTTCAAAATTTGTCAAAAGATTTATATTGAGCAATTATGTTCAAATATTTAAATTGTTCCATGATAGCTACAAACTTCAAAACAAAATTGTGATTTGTCATTGGCCGACTTCTAATGGTATATAGCATAAATCTCTCTGTTAAGTATTTCAAAATGTGTTTAAAGATTTCTGAGCAATACATACAGTACAACTATTATATGGTTGTTTTATTGAAGTCTGAAGAGTACTATAAAAACTATTATATATATATCCAAAACACTGTCTATTGAGCAGCACTCTACTTTTTTACTATAAAAACTGTTGTTCTGTGTACTGTGTAGGCACTAGGCAGTGTAGAAATACAGCCCTTAAATAAAAATAAACTATAGTTTTTGAGACTGAAAAACTATAGTTTTTGAAAACTATAGTATTTTGGAACAAAAACTGTAGTTTTCTAATAACTATAGTTAAGATAACTTGTTGGAGATTTGGGCAAACTAGGAAATCGTGTGACTCCCACGAACGAACCAAGAGAGCCAAAAGTGATCGACATGTTTGCGGGGGGTATATGTAATTTGAGAGCGAAGTGAGCAAGCGAAGGATATTCGAGGTAAACACGCATTAAAGTAAAAAGCTAAATTTGGTTTCTAGATCAGTGATTTTTCGTAGATACATACTCTGGGAGGCGTGTAATTGACGAAACGTGGCACCTCCGACGGAGGTCGGAGACCTAACGACGCCGTGGTAGAATCGACTGACAACACATTTCAAATGAACGTGAAATTGACAAAGGTGAATAAAAGCCAGCTATTATCTATTGATAATCCACAGTATGAAGAGATGAAAGCAAGATATCCCCATTTGGAACGAGTCAATGTGGCCGACAAGGACACCAAAGCACAATTACCAATTCATGTGATCCTTAGCATGGGTGACTACACCAAGATCAAGACCGACAAGAAGCCACGAAAATGGGATGGTTTATTATGTCACCTGGGAAAGAGTTCGACAAAACCACCATGTTGCTGTGCCAGACAACTAAAGCGAACTACAAAGAGCTTTGTCGTCTAGATATCCTCGGTCTCAAAGATTCATCCAAGCATGATCAACAGATAGTACATGCTGAGTTCAAGGAACAGTTACAACGTTCACCCGAAGGATGGTATGAAACGGGTTTACCCTGCCTCTTCCATCTAACGAAGCCGGGAGTCTCCGCCGTCTCAACGGACTGACAAAGAAATTGCAGCGAAGTGGTCATACCGAAGAATATGATACGATTATCAGGGGCCAGCACCAGAAATACTGCAGAACAAAGCGTTCTACATTCCACACAAGTTCGTTATCAAGGAGACTGCCGAGACTACAAAAACGCGCATTGTATATGACGCTTCCACAAGAGCAAACACCAACGCGCCTTGTGTTTTACAAGAGGCTTATTTGGCTTAGTTTCATCACCGTATCTTCTTGAAGGAGTCCTCGAAAGCCACCTAGACAAGTGGTCGGAAAGTCACCCTGATGAAGTCACGCATGCACCTACGGCGTAGCATGTATGTCGATGACGTACTCACTGGTGACTAACTGTACAGACAGCACATAAGACAGCAGCCCAAGTAATATTGGGAGATGCCACGTTCGAATTGCACAAGTGGAACTCGAACATACCGCAGTTAGAAGCTGAAGAATCGTCAGAAGTTCTAGAAGATCAGTCTTATGCGAAGCAGCAACTCATGGTCAAACCCCGTTAATCTAAATTACTTGGTCTCAAGTGGAACAAGCGTACAGATACTATGGCAGTGACTTTCTCAGATGACAACACACCGATGACAAAGCGTGGCATACTTAGCAAACTGGCAAGGGTTTACGACAGGGCAAGCTGATATATCGAGATGTGTGTGAAGCGAACACGCCGTGGGATGCAAACCTCAATGAGAGTCGCTTGAGACGATGGAAAAAGTGGGAGTGCTCCTTGCCATCTGAAGAGCAAGTACCAAGATCAATCGTGAGCCACCAAGAGGAAGTTGAAGAGATCGAACTGCATGCATTTCGAGACGCATCCAGGACGTCGGCGACAACCCTCGTCAGACAACCCTCGGGAATAACACAGTGACTCGTGGCAGCCAAGAGCAGATTGGCTAAGCGAAGCCTAACTGTGCCGCGAGTAGAGTTGGTCGCTGCCCACATGGTTACCAATCTCGTCGTGAATGTGTGCACCGCCATTCCAAAGTTACCTACACCCACTACTACACGTGGCTGGATAGCACGGTCGCGCTGCATTGGATATGTGGCAATGGAGTCTACAAGCAATTTGTTGCAAATCGTGTGGCAAAGATACATGCGCACCCAGAAACAGTGGCGACATGTACAAACTAAAGACAACCCCGCCGATATTGCAAGCAGAGGGGGACCTGTTACTTCCACAGCACTCTGGTTGACAGGGCCAGAATGGTTACAGGATCCGTGTGAATGGCCAGAAAACCCCGTGACACAGACATCACGTGCAGCCGAAGCCAAAGTAATACGAGAAGTACTTTGCGTCGTAAAATCCGAGCCTGTCTTAGATTCATTTGACAAACTCCTCGAACATAACCCACATCGCACCCTTCGCATCTGTGCATGGATACACTGGTTTATCTACAACAGCATACATCAAGAGAAAAGACACCGACCGTTAGCTACAGAGGAAGTAGAAGCAGCGAGTGAGTGGTGGATGAAACGTAATCAAGCGGCCGTCTCAATCTTCAATCAAATGAGCGTGGAATAACAATATGCAAAGCATAGACGGATTTTCATATTTTTTACTGGGGTGGTGCCATAAATTTTAGGGGGGTGAGCAGGTGAGGTAACACAAAGCGTCACCAAACCAAGGTGAGGTCTAGACAGTTAGAATCTAGGGGTAGAGCCGCGAGAGATCGGCTAGAGAGTAGAAAACAAAGTACCCCAGGAAAAATTTGAAAAAATCAAGATTTCTAGCCTCGCAAAAAACTAAGTTTTTTTGAAGTTGTCAAATCAATGAATTTGGCATTTCCGTTGAGAGAGTTAAAATTAAATGAAAGTGTAAAGTGTAAACCCAACACAAAATACGGGTTTAGTGGTTTACTTTTATAAAATCATTGTGTTGTACTGTTGTTTGAATCCGAGTACAATTTATGGCGCGCTACTCGAATACTAATTCTAAAGACCTTCAAAAGGTTTCTAAGATCAATAATCAAGTTTTCGTCCATTTTTTACTTTATCTTAAATGCAGTCTCAATTCTCAAAGCGTCTCTTGGTTATCAGCTATATTGTGAGGCGAGTACAACATCATTCGATCCCGCATAAAAAGCTAGTAAAAAATCGAAAATATGAAAAATCGAAAATATCTATTGGCAATTGAAATTCATAAATTTTACATGTGTTAAACGGCTTAAACCACGGGTTACGTCGAGGGTTACTTAAAACGCGCATGATTTTCATTGACCAAATGACCATAGGGCAAAGGTCGAAGTCTGCCTTGTGCGCATCTTCTTTGCGCATAACAAAAACGTGTCGGAAATCGCTCGGTTGCTATAATCCGCCATTACGAGAGGAGATCGTATCGTTAAGAATTCTTTTATTTTCTCGTTTCTTTACGTTATATTTTGTGTTAAACTTTGTAAAGCAATACTTATTATCAACTTCAAAATCAAAGGGCCATGCAAAGGATGATCTAAGCTGAGGTAATAGAGTTTTAAAGCTTTATATTGCTCCAATAAACCAGGATCGAGCGATTAGTTTCAGAGTGTTACGTTTATTTTTTATCATCAACACTCTGCACGTTCGAGTGGACTATTTAGTTATTATGCCGAAAATTGTGGGCGTTGAACATTTTTTTTGGAGGGGTGAACAGTTTGTTTGGGGGGGTGAAAACTGATATTTGGGGGGGTGGCACCCCCCTGCACCCCCCAGAAAATCCGTCTGATGCAAAGAGAGGATCCAAGGGAGCTATCCGATCTACCTGCTGTAATATAGAGACTCAAACAAAATGGTTGACATAACAAGAAGACCAATTATTAATTAATATGCAAACTTATATACTTACAAAACTACTCACCCAGGGGGGTAGAGTACTATGCTAATACTATACTAATTACATCACATATTTCCCTTTTTTTTAAAGTTTTCTTGCTATTAAACCTATATAATATCCTATTTAAAATAATGTTCTAAGTAAATTAAAGTTACCAAGTTCGGTTTTTACCTAAATGTTTTGGATAAAGCAAAGTTATCATTTAATGCTATAATATAAGTTCGTGGAACTAAAAAACAATTGAGTTTAAGATAATGTTTGTAAGTTTAGTACTCAAACCGTTTTGGTTTCACTACTAATCGTCCACTTCTCATGATGTACGGACTTGCTGACTCCTGTGCTGGCGGTACAGGTTGTTGTTTTGGTGGTGAAGACACTTCTGGTAACAATGGGGTATCTATCAGTGGAGCAGTAGGTTGTTCGAGGTTAACAGTGGCTGGAGCGGCAGTCTTATCAGGTATGGATTCCTTATCACTCGCCAAAGTCGGAATTTGGTCATTGCTATCTGATTCTTCCGTTTTAACTACAACGGTCGCTGGCCTCCATTCTTTGGAATGAGTCCAGGGCTCTGCACACACTTTAGTTCCAGGCCGGAGTTCTTTCAGTTCCTGGTCGTGCTGGTTATGGTACTTCTTCTGCTCTTCTTTAGTCTTCTTTAAATATTTGGAAATACTTTCTTTGGCTATTGTTAGCTGGTTGAAGCAAGCTTTCCATCATAGGGGTCATTTCTCAGTCGACGACCCATAAGCAATTGTGCTGGAGATAGTTCAATGTCAGGCAATGGTGTTGTTCGGTGATCGAGCAGGGCTAAGTACTTGTCATTGTTCTTTCGCCACAAATTCTTAATGGTTTGGATGGCTCTTTCTACTTCTCCATTGACTCTTGGGAAGTGTGGTGAGCTGGTGGTATGTTTAAAACCATACTCTTTTACAAATTCTTGGAACTCACGACTATTATATTGGGGCCCATTGTCAGAAATCACCTCGGCTGGAATTCCATGGACTCCAAATTGACGTTTCAGCTCTTCTACGACAGCACTACTTCTTATTGACTCCATCTTAGTGACTTCTGGAAACTTGCTACGGTAACACACATAAACCAAATAGTGTTCTCCGCGAAATTCAAACAGATCTGTTCCAATCTTTCCCACCATTTGTTCAATGTGTACTGACATACTAGGTCAAAATAGTGCCTCTGGCTCTTTGTCGACATTTAACTATCCCAAGATGACTCTTGTGGATTTGACGAAGCATCTCAGGTCTCAGAAATGTGGGGACGATTAGGCGTGTTCCTTTGAAGAGCAATCCATCTGCCATCACGAGTTCATCTCGGAAGGTCCAATAGGGTTTTGCTCCGGTAGGAATCTGCTGCTTTGTGTCTGGCCAACCATTCTTTACTGGTTAAGGACTGCTTGTAGCTCTGGATCGGTCTTGGTCTCCTTTTGAAACTCTTCATACTGCTCGTCTGAAACTGCAAGGACCATATGAGTTTCTTGGAATTCTTCATAGATTTCCTGTTTGGTGTCTGGCAGAGATGCTCGACTCAGGGTGTCAGCCAGCACTTGTTTACAACCAGGAACATAGCGTATCTCCACATCATATCCACGCACGCCGAGAATCATCTTCTGAAGTCGAAAAGGAACCTGTGATAACGCTTTGCTGCTGATTGCTTGTAATGGTTTGTGATCTGACTCCACCACAACACTTCTACCATATGTACTGATGAAACTTACTACAAGCGAAGACCACTGCAAGCATTTCGGCTTCGATAGCAGCATACCTGCTCTCGACGTCTGTAACCACTCGAGAGTCATAACACACGAGCTTTCCCTCTTGTAGTAACACTGCTCCCAATCCCTTGCCACTTGCATCACACTGGATTGTAACCGGTTTTGTGATGTCATACTGTAGGACTGGGGCATGCGAAACAAGTTGCTTTATCTTCTCAAAGCTCGTTTGCTGTGGTTGGTCCCAGTGAAACAGTACATCTGCTTTCTCCAACTCTCTCAGTGGCGCATCAACATTGGATAAATCAGGAAGATATCGGCTTAAACATTTCACAAATCCAATAAATCGTTTCACATCTTCTTTGCTATTTGGCTTTGGCATTGCTTGAACGGCTTCGACGTTCTTAGGATCTATTTTTAATCCTTCTGCTGTAAGGAGATGTCCTACATAAAGCACTTCCTTTTGACGAATCTTGCATTTTTCTCGATTAATTTTTAACCCTTGTGTTGATGCTCGTTCCATAAAATTGTGCAATCGTTCATCATGCGTTGTCTCATCACCGGCGATAACTACATCATCCATAATGACCTCGACACCATCTAGGTCTTCAACCATCCTATCCATGGTTCTTTGAAAGATCTCAGGTGCACATTTTACACCAAAAGGTAGCCTTGTAAATCTATACCGTCCTATTGGAGTATTGAATGTACATAGAAGTAATGACTCTTCATCTAACTTGCCGGAAATCACTCTTTGCATCCAATATGCTAAATGTATTAGCACCTGTAAGGCGACTAGCAACTTCATTCACAGTCTTCATCGGATGATGAGACCTTTTCATTGCAGCATTTAAATCTCTCGGATCAATACACAATCTCACGGACCCATTAGGCTTTTGAACTACCACCATTGAATTGACCCAATCTGTCGCTTCTTCTTGTAGCACTATTACACCCAGGCTTTCCATTCTTCTCAACTCTTCGATGACCTTTTCTCTTTGTGCAATTGGTACTTTTCTTGGAGGATGGACAACAGGGATGGCACCATCTTTCAACTGTATACGACAGCTACCAGGTAAACATCCTAATCCTTTAAACATTTCTGGATAGTCATCCAACTCAACTTTTTTAAAGATGCTTCTCGATTTACAACTTGGTAAACCCTTTTCAGCAGACCAAGCTTGACGCAGGTGTTTCCACTAAGAACCGCGCTCAACTTCAGCTTCCACCACAAATAATTTGACATACTCCAACTGGTCTTTGTATTTTGCTTTTAACAGAACTTCTCCACAAGGCTTTACTTTGTGCTTGGAAAAAGAAATCAAAACAGTACTTGTTTTCTTCAGTGGGCAGAGAGGTTTACACTTGAGGTTACTGTAGGTCTTGAACGACATAACATTTGCTTTTGCCCCACTGTCTAATTGAAACTTAACTTTAGTATTCTCTATTTCGACAGTTTCGTAAAATTGTTCATCCTCAGTTTTAGAGGCGGACCCAATTGAATAGACAAAGAAGGATGAATCATCTCCGCACTGTCCTCTGAGCATGTATCCTCTTTTCTTGGTACGTTGTATAATGGTTTTGCTCTACAAACTTTTGCATAGTGATTCATCTTTAGGCATTTACGGCACTGTTGACCAATGGCTGCGCATCTTTGATGGCTTTTATCGAGACCACACCTTCCACACGTATCCTTCGACTGATGTCCTCACTCGGCTTCTCTCCATCTCGACGCTCTGTATATCGTTTGCCCGAATACCGACGATTTCGAATAACTTGTTGACGGTACTTTCCTTGATTTAATGGCATTCACGCTCGGATCTTCGTCTTTGGCAAGCTTCTTTAAGCTGGTTAAATTTAAGCTGACGAAACCATTAAGTAAACTTAATGGTTTCGTCCGATTTCAATGGCTTTTTCCAGTGTCAAAGTAATTGATTGATTGATTAATTGATTTATTAAAATTTCCAAATGGCAGTTAAAAAAACTGAATTACATGGAATTACATCACAATAAAAATATTAAGATATACAATTAGGATAAAATGGAAAAGGTAGAGTATTAAAAATTAATTATAAGTATGTTAGGTATTTTGAAAACAATTGATGACAATAGATCTAGTTTGAATTATATACACGAGTAGCAGATGGTACGAAGCTGTCCGAGAAACGCTTAGTGCGGCACCAATAGTGGGGCTTGGTCCCTCAATCTATATGTTAATGTTCGTTTTGGCGGAGCTAATGCATTCAACTTGTGAGAGGGGACAGTCATGTTGGAAAAGAAGCGTTTACATAGGTCGAACCGGCGTTGATAAAGAGTATTCGTTTTGGTATTCGTCAAAGAATCAATATATCCTCTTCCTGGAAACATGATTTTAAATGCCCTTTTCCGAATGTTTTCTATTTGATCACTCAAATATTGGGGAAGGCTATGATGCCACGTTTCACATGCGTATTCTAAAATAGGTCGTATACAGGTGCAATACACAGAGAACAATACGTTAACAGGTATACCGCTTCTCCTAAGTAGTCGCAAAGCATACAGGCGCTTGGCAGCTTTCTTACAAACATAATCCACGTGAATGTTCCATTTGAGATCATTGGAGATCATCAGTCCTAACAATTTCGCTTCTGTAACGATATCAATCTCCAGGCCATCAATAATTATAGGAGAATAAGAAGGGGGATGGTGCGAGAAGCAGATTCGCATTTCTTTAGTCTTGGACGGATTTAGCATCATATTGTTATTTGCGGCCCAGTCTGTGCACGCAGAGACCAATGAAGGTAAACGAGACTGTGAATTCAGTGAGTTGGCTTCCCAAATGGTAGAATGGTAGTATCAGCCAAATCAATGCACTACTCGCGAACCTTTATATGTTTACAACTGAAAACGATAGCGTCACGAACCATACGTTCTTCCTCTTTATAGCCACAATCTTTTACCAAAACCTTCAGGTCTGTTACGAAGGATTCAAAACTCTTATTATCCCCTTGATGTCTTTCGTTAAACTTCAAGGCAGCCATAATATGGTTCTTACGTGGAGTACAAATTTCTTTAATACAATATCTAATTTCTTTGCATCGTTGGGATCAGCAAATGTAAATCCTTCGAATACATCCAACCCCCTTTATTACCTACCCACAACTTTAAATAGCTGACTTTAACGCTGTCCTCTTTATTATCCAATGGACCTTCGAAAATACACATAGCTTGCCTGTAGAATCGACGCCATTCTTGATTTAAATCTTGTACAATCCAAGACATCTCTGGGGTCTTAAATTTCGCCATTTCACTAATTATATCACAATCTCCACCAGCACCTCCAACAACACCACCTCTAACATCACCAGCAACTCCACCTCCAACATCACCTCCAAATCCACCAACAGCTCCACCGCCGCCGACTCCACCAGGACGAAGCATCGTGGGAACAATGTATCGTAAAGTCAACACATTCTCCATATTCCTGCGCGGCCTCTCGCCGATCTCAAGGGACTGTATAGACATGATTGGCACCATCTCGAATCCAAGACTGGTGACGGTGAACCCAACATTCATATATAGAGACTCCTATTCCTGAATCCCCCTGCGACAATTAACCACATGGCATCGTCGTCGTAGAGGGAAAACAGCTGCAATAGGGACCCGACGGCGATGGAACCAACTGTACTGCCACGGTATTGTGTTTTTCTCACTGCGTATTCGAGACACCACTGCTCCATTTCAATAATGTATTTTCTCTGTCTAATTCCATTATCCCAGTGATGTCTCGTTGTCGCCCACGGTATTCTTTCGTATTTGCTAACGCGAAAGTGATTGGTTCGTTGGAATCCTTCAACGATACTGCAACGCCCATCGTCTGATTATCCCACCCGTCATGAAGCGAATTCATAAACTTAAAGGCAGGATAATCCAGACGAGAACGTTGAACATCGCCTTCTTCCAAACAATGGATCAACCTTTAATTTATTTTAAAAACTCATTAATAGAAAGACAAAGGAAATCACTGCTGTCTCGTAGGTTTTATATGTGATAAAGATTCGTCCTGATTTACATAAACTTTATATTTGATTATCTCGTCTTAAACAACATTGATTTTCAAAATTATTACACCAATGAACTTATCAAATGGGTCGTGTTTCGAGCCGTTTAATAAACTCATAAGATTATAAAATTACAAATAAAATTTTCAAATAAATTTAAAACATTTAAATAAATTAAATAAATTAATTTAAGACACAATTGAACGATAAAAACATTTTGTTAAATTTTGTCTCGTCTCTAAAAGAAACCGTTACTTAATAAATTAATATTTAAATAAATTATTTATGCATTTCAGCATGCTGGAAAGTCCCATATGGTTAAACAAATAAATACATTTGCTTGCTGATCCTTTTGAAATCAAAATTGAACAAATAAATACATTTGCTTGCTGAAATCAAAATTCAAAGAAGAAAATCACTGGCGTTTACTTTTGTCTCTGGCAGAATTTCCGACTCTGATTCTGTATCCGTTTCACATTCAAAATCGGCAGCGGTAAATTCGTCGTCTACTTCGTCTTCACTGAAATCTTCCTCGAATGTTCGTCTTGAGTTAGTTGGGTAGTGTTCAAATCGTTTTGCGTTTCATTTCCTGCACAACAGTGATATCACACTGAATGCCTAAAAATATGATAATTGTGCATTATGAAAAGCGTGCAACGAAAAAAGTTGGTTAGTGAAAAATTTCGCTTTCAGCTTAAAGTGTTTATGCAATTAAAATTTTGATATTGGGATTTTTGCATATTATAAATATTTCATCTTTTCTGGTCATTTCGATACTAACCGTGATTAAAAATTCCTACTAGAAGTTGGTGAATTTTGCGTTTATAAATTAATAGTTGAACGATAACCTGTCGAAATTCGATCGCGCGGCTTATCAAGGTTATGACGTATGCAGTGTGACACAGCGCGCTGTCTATTGACTCTACTCTATGTTTACAAGCATGGCTTCCAGCGCGAAGAGAGCTAAAAGAGGAAATTTTTGTGTTTGTGGAGGGCCTGGAAGGCTTAGTTGCACAAACACATACCATGTTGACGGTATATCAATGCACAAGTTTCCCGAAAACGAAGAACATCGTAAATTGTGGGTGAAATTTGTGCGAAGACATCGTCCAGCTTTTGCGGCCTCGAGTCCGTCTTTTATTTGCTCGGCGCACTTTGATAAAGTCTGCTTTGGCACAAGGTATCTCGTTGGAGTGCCAGATGAAGTAAAACCTAGGTCAAGATATCTACTCCAAGGTTAAAGTCTGCTTTGGCACAAGGTATCTCGTTGGAGTGCCAGATGAAGTAAAACCTAGGTCAAGATATCTACTCCAAGGTTAAAGTCTGCTTTGGCACAAGGTATCTCGTTGGAGTGCCAGATGAAGTAAAACCTAGGTCAAGATATCTACTCCAAGGTTAAGTTCCCACAAAGGACACAGTGATGCAAGAAGAAAGCCGGCGAC
Source organism: Chrysogorgia sp. JL179-B06 (assembly GCA_035772405.1). NCBI lineage: Eukaryota > Metazoa > Cnidaria > Anthozoa > Scleralcyonacea > Chrysogorgiidae > Chrysogorgia > Chrysogorgia sp. JL179-B06. The sequence continues at coordinate 2,138,328 of JAYKKM010000263.1, forward strand.
CTTGCGTGAGAAGAGACTGGTGAGTTTGCTTTTAATTTAATTCATTCATATATACGGTATTAGTTTATGCGAAGCCTAGGCTACAAATAAACAATATGCTCTCTAAAAGTCATGTTATTGCCTTATTTTCAAATTGCATTGTTGCATATGTTATTATAAAAAGTACCTCATTTGGCTCCATTTCAGGTATAGGCTTCTCAAAACAACCATTTCGATCTCCCCAAAGCTTTTTGGCAGTTTCCAAAGAGCGACACTCCATGTGTCTAACAAAACCACAGGGAGTGTCATTGATGAAAACTGTAGGTGGGTATATAAATCTGCAGCATCTCTGACAGTTCTGTCAAAGCAAAACTTTCAAGCAACAGTGCACTGAAAATAGAAAATATAGGTTAGTGATAACTACAGTATACATGTCTTATTTACACAATATGACATGGTCTGTATTTTAAATTATAAATAATTTGTTAAACCCCATTGTTTTCACTTACCCTATGATGACAAACGAGGTGGTAGAAGCTACCAGTTTTGCCAGGAAGCTTTGAGAAGGTGTGACACTGGCTTAATCCAACCAGAATTGATGAGTAGAGACTATATACCTCCAATGAGACTAACCTATATAGAAATAAAAAAGGTAAAGAAAAACAACTTTACTCTGTCGAAGGACTTTTGTGAAAGGTTGACTTTTGCTGGAAACATCAGTTAGTTGTTATTTGTTTGACAGTTTACCATCGTTGCCATGTTTCCTATTTATAATAGACCCTATTTATAAATGGCTGCCATTTTAAACCAAGGGACGTTTTTGAGAGCAAGGGAAATATTTTTCAATACGGACAGACCGAAACAGTAACTTTTAGTGGACAAAAAAGAAAAGGCTGTGCTAATGTGTTTTTTCTTCATCAAAGGAAATTTGAAATTTTTGAATAAAAGACTCAATTATATGTCTTTCTACAGTATACAGTCTGTTTAATCGTGTTTGAGTTAATTTTCAAATGTTTTTTTAGATATTTATTTTATAGCTTATAAAACGCATTTAAAACTGAAATTACGGTAAGCGGTTCGTAGGAACGGTTTATACGGACCGCTCATTAGCCAATCAGAAAGCAGGATTTGGTAGGACACGGATGGAGAAAAAATAAGCCATTTTATTGTGATCTTGTTGCCATTTTAGTGAAAAGTTCCAGGACAAATTAACTATAACTTTTAAAACAATCAGGATATTTATACTACTGGTATTAAAGTGTTTACATGTTATATTTACCTTAGACCTTCCATGTATAACAATGCTGCATTGTTTCCCAATTTTGACAAGCTCTTCTAAAGTCAGCTCATTTAATCCTTCAATGTCCAAATTTTCCTTTATCAGATGATGCAGTTTTGCCGGATTACCTTTAAATTAGTTTCAAATATCATATAAAATGATATTTTATAATCAGTTACCTTGTTTGTAAAATCTTTTTGTAATTTTTGTATATAATGTGTCTTGCAGTAGTAATATATCTTACAAAATTTACCTTTGTATTCTTGTGTAAAAGGAGTTCTTTTGTTCATTTTCAGTGGTAACCACAATGCTGCTTACTGTCACTGCTGGTATTATTGGGGGAAGTTCTTCTACTGTTATTTCAAAGCTGTCTTGGTTTCTGGTGTACACTATTCTTTCTATTAGACGTTTCTTGATCTTACTAAGAAGGTCTTCTAATGACATCATATCTTTTGGTGGAAGTGTACCTTGCTTTTTATATACAATCTGAAATTTATAAAATTTTTAGAAAGACCCAATGAATATCTTTCTTGTAACTGAATTTATTATCTGATTTATCATCATTGTCAGTTTGGAATTGTTGACAAATCGCAGCCAGAATACGATTTAGTTGACCAATAATATGTATTCATATTTAATATGTATTAGTTATTTTTGCTGATTACATAAATATATCAATTTATAATCATTCTAGAAAAAGAAGTTCAGGGAATGATGTTGAAACGTTTTGGTGTACTGGTTGAAGGAAAATTCTGTATTTGGTGTACAAGAATTACCTGTGCATTGCTGCAACAATTCTTCTCATTGCCATCACCTAAGCAAACTCCACATAATCCACAAATGACACTCTCTAAATCCCTTTCTGTAATTGCCTCAAAAGCCAGGAATCCATTATACAGCTTCGCCAAAAAAGAACACAGTAAGCACATAGACGAAAGAAGAATGACTGGAGGAGGAAAGAGGCCTGTTTCACCTAAGGCTAAGGCGGCAACACGCCAAATTATCGAGCTTTTCGGCGAAAACCCGTCGTTTTCTGGGATACCCGGTGGACTCGATTCAGGTAAAGATATTTTCAAATTTGCCGCTTTTAAGATGTCTGCTTCAATTTGGCAAGTTTAGGCTATTATTTTTATGAATAGAAATAGCAAATTTTTATCAACAAAACATAGTTTTGAACATAATTTAGCATTACCACGATATTGAGCAGTAAGTTTTTCCTACTTATAATAACATGTATCTTAAAGGGAAGAAATCTACTATTGATGCTGCCAGCATGTCACCAGAATGGACTGAAGCTAAGCCAGCTGAATACATCACAGAGCCAGAGCTGGTAAATGTTTCTCCAGATGTCCATGTAGTCATGCTAGACTACACTGCAGGGATGAATGATGATAATATGACAATCACTGACACAAGTGATTCATTTGTAACACCTATCCAGCCAGTCACCTCTTGTCATCCTGCAACCTCATCAGAAAATGTGATGTCAAAAAGCAGAAAACAAACACAGGGCAGACACGGAAGAAAGTGGTATTGCAGGAGATAAACAACCTGCACCTCACCGTGTTGAAAAAAGAAAGCATTAAACTGGATATGGAGAATTTACATCTTCAACGGAAAAAATTAGAACTTGAAATAAAAAAATTGGAGACCTTTGGTTCCTCTTAGGTTTTTCTTATTTATGTTGCTGTTCATTTAACAAGCCTAAATTAGATGAGCCTAAATTAGATACTCACTCACAACTACTGTATACAATGTTTGATATGTTAATTAACATATTAATTTTATTTTTATTTTAGTTACTCCATTTTCACGCCAGTGTTGTTTTATAAAAGCTGTTTACTATACATGTATATATATATATAACAAAACAAAACAAAGACAATCTTATCCAGCTACATAAACTACACTTTCAAGTATTAGTAAGTTTGTTTTTGCGTATTTTCTACTTGAACATCATTGGTATTGTATTTTTAAATAGTTTTGAATTCTGCAGTAATGGCTGATCCTATGATTGCCATCATCAGCAAGAGGATTTGGTACGAGACGATTGACGTCATTCGCCTGCATTTCGGTAAGACGTATTGTGCTTTCAGGTACAATAATCATGTTACCAGTTTCGATATCGCTTACAGGACCATCGGGGTCCATCCCATATAAAGTAATATCACCAATATCAACATCGTTGATACCTGTTTCAACCTCTGAGTACCAGATGGCAAGTGGTGACATGCTGTGCACAGTGCGTAGACCATGGTGGTTCCATTGACGGACAAATTCATTCAAAGATGCTTGAATGGCTGGGAGATAAACGTAATGCAAAGCGTACAAATCTCGTTCGTCGTGACAATCTAGTATGCCATCCTCTTCCATGAAGTTAAAAAGGTCTTTGTAGTAAGCTGACATCACCCTATTGACCTCTGCCCAAAGCCGTTCTATTCGTTGGTTATGCACACTACGTCCTGAAATGAAGCTCCCTCGATTTAGCCCTCTTGTATTAATCACTAGTCTAGCAATATCTACGTTTTCAACTCCTCTGTCACCCCGTACACGTGAAGGGAATCCAAATACCTGAGTACCATGCAAAAAACACTAAAGCTGTATTTGCGAGATTATTAGTAAAGCATTTCAAGTATATGACTGCTCTACTATATCCATCTATGCAACCATGCAGAATAAACCTCCAATTAATTAACTTATGATTGGAGTCTATATGCCAAAGATGATTCGGTTCTCTAACACGTTATACAGTCGTCGTTGAATAGTACAACGTCGTCGGATGGCACGGTTGATGGGATCAATATTTCGTAGAACGTCTCGAACTCTCCATCTCTGGACATTTATATTCCGGCCACGCAATGCTCCTCGCACATACGACTCCCCAGAGAACGGTGTCAAACGTAAAATATCTCTTACGTTTGATTCAAGTTCGTCGTCTGTGATTTCAGAATGGGTGTCGGAGATGCCGTATTCTATTCTTCTTCTTCGGAGAGTTCTAGCACTGATACCCAGGGAATTTGCAATTGCTATCCACGACATGCCAGTGCTGCGAAGTATTTCTATTTGTTCTAACGTGACAACATATCTACGCCTGCCCCCAGTACTTCTCTCTTGTGATGGAACAGGACGCCGCACTGTGACTGACTCGTTGCAGTTGATAATCTGTTCTCCTACATGGCGTAGCTTATCTCTTAGAGATTGGAGAAGGGCATCGACAAGAGTTTGTATCCGCAAGCCGTTGGAAAAAACGTCTCAAGACTAACGAGATGGCGATGATAATCTGAATGTACCCTTCGAGGCGTTCATGCGTGTATTCTAGAAGTCGGACATTTCCAGGTTCTGCTTCATTCTCTTCAATTCGTGTCAAGCATTGGTCTAATGATGACAGAAAATTTTCCAAATCTTCATCGTATGCTTCTGTAAGCATTGTGCAATACAACAGACCAAACAAAACGAACAAATATACATATTTCCAGTAGAATAGAACTGCCATCATATAGATCGGAGTGCAGTGTTAAGTCAGTCATAAACAGTAAAATGGCAGGATATATTTCCACCCGTGAAACTTTTGGCAGAAAAAAAACATAACACTCATTTCGACTACCGAAAAAAAAAAAAAACTCAACTGTCCTAGAAAAATTAAAATCTCAACTGTCCGAGAAAAATCTCGACTGCCGAAGAAAAATTAAAATCTCGACTGCCCGAGAAAAATCTCGACTGCCCAAGAAAAATCTCGACTGCCCAAGAAAAATCTCGACTGCCCGAGAAAAATCTCGACTGCCCGAGAAAAATCTCGACTGCCCGAGAAAAATCTCGAATGCTTTTGTCCACTATGGCTTTCCATAAGATACTGCGATATAAATCAGAGTCTTCAGTAATGCTTGAATCTTCTGCCATCGTCTTATTCCTCAGTTCTGATGCTGCTGCTTGTAATTCTGCTTCAACAGTTTCAATCGAAGCTTTGTTTATCGCTTTAATTTGTTGCGTTCCCACCCAACCTCACTCATTGCATAAGCAGCTCTTTTGTTGATTTCAATGGTTTGACCACATTTTTGGCTTGTTTCTAAGTGAACCTGATGTTTACATGAGGTACACTCAAAACAGATGGAATTAATCAAGCCATAGCACTTGGAATTGTCTTCCACAATAGTAATATCTCCAGTTTTGCACTTCTGGAGATCAACGAGAATGTTCCCATCTGGGTCTTCATAATCCATGCTTGTACACACGCTTGCCTGGGTCGAGTAGATTTCGTCAGAGGGTTCCTTGCGACTCCCAATTTACGAGCCCAAGCAGACGTTGGCTTGCTCAAAACCAGGAAATTCAGGTGTAGCAGATATCTGGTTGTCCACAACTGAAGAACAAGTCCCATCAGACTGCTGGATGTCTTGTATATTAACTACATGTTGTCGTTGAATCTCTTCTCTGCTTTCCGACTTCTGCCATCCCGGAATTCCTTTGAATTTAAGTAAAAGCACGTTTTGGACTAATTAGAGCGGGAATTTCAAACTAAAAACAGTGAATTCGTAAATATATTTTTCATCAAAAAAATTGTTTTCTGAAATTCGAATTTAAATTTTAAAATTTTTTTAAAGGGGAAGCGCCCCCTGTGAACAGAACTAAACTATTGACGAACATTTGCTAACCAGAGCATAAATTTGATTCATGATTGTGCAGTTGTCAATGATTTTCATCCCCTTTGTTGAGCCTCAACGTTTTATATCCTTTTTTATATAAAACTAAGACACAGCAATCAACATCAAGCGATTCCAAGTAGTTAACCTGTCATGAATAATGTTATAAACTTATAAGAACAATTTACATATAATATATATATTAAATATAAATTGGTAGCACACATAACTTGGAAATGTCGAGTTTGACCCTTGCGGGATTTGAACCCACAACAAAATGGTCTACATATTAAACCATTTAGTCTGCAACCACAATTGCAGTAAGGTTCCAACATTAAAGCGAAAAAATTGTAGTTCACAAGGTCAAAATTGTTAAAAAAGAACAATATTAAGCCACTCAGACAGAAGTAAAATTAATTGAAATATTAAATATATAATTTGAGTTGAACAATGTAATATATGTATAATGTAATAATAAATTGAGGCTATATGCATTTTTAAAAAGGTGTAATTTTAATTAATACATGTTATTTGTGACATGTTAGTAACACATCCCACTCCATCTGGGTTGGCCCCCCGATGCCATATTTACTCTCCTTCCATTTGGAGAAGTTTCTCCAAAAGTGGTCATCTTGCAGACATTGGTCCAACCCTTGTTCTGAAATGTATGATCTCTATTAAAAGTAAAGTAAAAGAGTTGATATTTTGTTATTAATCCAAATTTACATTTTTCTAGTTATATTGTATTTGGATCTTCTACATAATTGGTGGATAATTGGTGTACAGAATACAGAAGAGTAAACATTTTTAGTTTTACCACAAGAGCAGTTTGCTGGAATACTGCTTTTTCCAAGGCAACGTTAAACCTTACACCAAGGAGAGAGCAAAGATTGGCAGACACTTGTTGAGTGGATGCACTCCTCAAGGCAGACCAACTTCCAATTGCCAAAACCTCAAGAGTTGATGAACAATTATATATTAGTTCTAATAGTACTGCATGTACAGTGACTTGAACAACTCTTTGTTTAGAAAACCATGATATTAGCAGGTCAAAACATTTACTGTACGAGGAAGAACTTTGTATATTAATTACCCTTCTTCTTTCCTCAGCTCTCCAGTAGACAAACTTGTTTCTTTCAAATGTTGCTGCCATCATTTCATTCATTGTGGGAGCCCATATGGGGAATTTGTAAACTCTTGTTGAAGTTGATACTATATAAAGAAACAAAATATTGTATCTCTTTATGATTATAGTTTACTCAGCAAGGGTGGCCTTTGAAACTTTTCCTCATAAAAGTGATTTTATTCATCAATGTGGGATACCTGCATGCCCCTTATCGGGTTGCTTAACCATTAAAGAACAGAACTGGGAAGTATAGTTTGTAAGACAATTAAATTTAACTCATGAAATTTGTGAAAACACCACATAATAATACAGTATATACAATATTATTTATTGCTGAGCTTTCGACCTGTGATGTTTACCATAATTTTCACATGTTATTGTTTTCAGCATGAAAATTAGCTTTCCCAATTAATATTTGCAATATATATTTTTAAATCAGTAAAACATAACTTCTTTTTCTACTGCGTATATTAACTAGTACGTATTTTTTTAAAGGATATATAATTTCTCGACTGTATTGTATAATTATATCAAGAGCTTTTCGGAGTTTTTCCTCTGCAATGTATTTTTATTTGTCTAAAGTCCGTAAAGACGACCAACATTTTTCTTGACAAAATTTGGTTTTATATTATAAAATGAACTGATACAGTGGTCGTACTATATAAAATAAATATACTAACTGTTTTGTTTTCATTCGTTTTTGTAAAACGGCCAAGTTGGACGTACGTTTTGGCGAAGATTTTTCTGACATTAGTCTACCTACAAGCAAAGACAAATGATTACTGATTTGTTATGCAAAATTTCAACTGGGTAACATAACATAGAAAAAACACTAACTGCATGTGACAACTTAGCCAAGTCGAAATTTTTTTCTGTCCGTTGCCAGGTCACTTTTGCAAGTGCATTATCCATGGCTCCGTGTTTTTCGCTCATGCCTTTCAAAATATCCGTTATCTCGCTTAGCTCGCGGCGGATAAGTTTGATTTGATCCTGCTCTGAAAATGTTGGAAAATTAAATGCGAATGAGAACAAATTACTTAGCGAATTATCCTATGTCGCAAAACCATTAACTACCTTCAAAAACGTTCTCAGGAAAATCAAGACGTCTGCGTTGATGGGGAGGGGTTTCACTGACCAAAACATCATCATCCAAGCCACTATAATGAAATGGTGTTGTTACCTTAAAAACTAGCTAAAATGAGTAATGTTTTGCCATCAACATATAATATGTAGCCCACTTACTTATGAAAAGGTCTTCTTGTTCCTATAGCCCACCTGCAAGTTTCCATTTTGTCAATCCAAACAAATTTAAAAACTGCACGAAACGTTTACAAAAAAATCACGGCCGGGCCTCAACTTGTAATAAAAGTCAAAATCACCTTGTCTTAACCAATGAGAGTAACGTTTCACCTTGACCAATCAAAACGCTTGTTTAGCTAAAACAGAAATATCGTGACCTTCAACTTGACCAGTGTCCTTTAAAAACGAGAACGAAAATAAAGCCAAGCAAATTACATTTACATATTGGGCTGGCAGGAAGTTTACACGATGAAGAAACGAGCCTGTCAGTACCATTGTGCGTTATGTAAGCTAAGTTTTGAAAGTGTGGATAGGTTTTCGTTACATAGTTCGTCAAGAAGACACCTCGTCAATGAGATAAACGCTGCAGAAATTTCAGAGGATATTCAAGAAAATGAAGTAAATTTTGTTTTGGTTAGATATAGATAGATAGAACAACTTTATTTACCCACGCTAACCCTGTCAACCGCAGCTGATTTCCACAGGGGGCGTGTAAAAAGGAAGTACAAAGATATAGTATTTTAGGCTATTTACAAAATATAATATAATCTAAGTTACTAAGTTACATAATAATATCAACTAAGTTACAAAGTCTAAGTTATAAAGTTTATAAGTATAAAAAATATATATATTTACAGGTTTCTTTTAGGATTTTGTTCGTTCAGGTATAATCAGAAAATATGAGTAGCAATTTTATTATGAAAACAGGAGAGGGTTTTGCACTCCCTGACTTCATTTGGAATAGAATTCCACAGATGTGCGCCTTCGTACATAAAACTGTTTTTCATATAATTTGTTCGGGGTTGTGGTAAACAAAGGCGACTGGAAATTCCCCGAAGTTTGTGATTTGTAATTTCGCTTTTATACGTAAAAAGATTTGTAAGCGTCTCGGGACCCATTTTATTCAAAATTTTGTACATTAATTTTGCTTTTGCCTTTTTTCTCATCAATTTAAGTGGTTCCCAGCCTAAGGCTTGTAAGGCAATAGTATGATCTACATCATTACTCATATTCATGATAACTCGAGCAGCTCGATTTTGGAGTTTTTGTAGTCGTTTTGATTGTGTTTCACCTGTTACATCCCACACTTCACAGCAATAATCGAAGTGTGGGCGAACAATAGCATTATATATGGAAATAAGTGTATCTTTCTCAACAAATGGTTTGACACGACGGAGAGCGGAAATTGCGTTTGTTATTTTTTTGCAAATATTTTTAGTATCATTCCAGGATAAATGCTGGTCAACTACTATTCCAAGAGTTTTGCATTCATAAACCTGTTTAATTTGTTTATTTTCGATAAAAATATTCGGGTGAGAATCTGTTTTCATTCGTTTTGGGCGAATCAACATAAATTCAGTTTTAGCGACATTCAAGCTAAGTTTATTGGCCATCAACCAATTCTTGAGATTTTCTAAATCAGAATTTACTGTAACTTCAATATCATTTATTGAGTCTCCAGAAGCTGTAAGATTTGTGTCATCAGCAAATAGTCTGGGTCTCATATTATCAAGGCACTCTGGCAAATCATTGATGTACAATAGAAACAATAATGGTCCTAAAATAGAACCTTGTGGTACACCACATGTGATTGTGTGTTCAGATGAGACAAATCCATTTATTTTGCACTTCTGGCTACGATTTGTGAGATAGGATTTTAAAAAAGAAAGTGCTTGTCCTCTTATTCCATAGAACTCCAACTTTTTAAGGAGAATTTGGTGATTAACAGTATCAAAAGCTTTTTTTAAGTCAATAAAAACTACCAAGTTAAATGGTTCCTGAAGACCTGGACGCCAACAATGCAGAAAGCGAAAACCAGGATGCTGACTGTGCCTGTGGGGAAGATGACGATAACTCCAATGACGAGAGCGGCTCAGACGAAGTGTGTCAGCAAACGGCAGTCAAGGATGGGTTTTTGCCGTTTTTATCTGAAATGTTTTGAAAACTTTTTGAAATTTTTGAAACATGATATTTCAAGACCAAAAGTAGGTGCATTCATTATTGGTAGTATAGCACATAGGGGTGCCGGAACACCTAGAGTCTTCACAAAAAATCTCGAGGACAATATCATAACCGACCAGACGTCTAGGCCCTACACATGGAAAATGACCATGGCAAGAGTCTCCGGTAACAAATCGATGACAGTACCTCCCATGTGCTGTACTACTCTGCAGTAAAGACGTCGGTCGTACAAAAATCTCAAGGAAGGTCACAACCTACCCCCCATGAATGGAAAATAACCATGCTAAGGGTGTCTGGTAACAAATTGATGACACCACGAGACGTTACACAAGTCTTCTAGACACACTGATGCCCCCATATCCTCGTCAACTAACTTCATGAAGCCATACAAAGCTGTCAAAGGGTAGACTTGTCTGGAATTCATGTTGGAGTTAGCAAGACAAATCAGACGGCGATTCGACCTTTGTGATTCCGCATACAAACTTATCGAGTTTATTATACCACAGAATGCTGTGAAATGCCACCCCCTTCACTACTGCAGCTTTTCAATAAGTTCCCGTAGTTAACGAACGTTGCGGACAAAGCAGTGGTTGACCCCGAGCATGTTGCTTATATCACCCACGTTAAAACCTTGCTCCAACAAAAAGTTCACTTCTTCCTTTATGTCAAATGCAGGCTTTCCACGTCTACCAGCATATATTTTTGTTGGATCTGTACTGTCCCTGGATGCTTTAAAACGCTGCTCACATTGATGTAACAGCCGATATGCACTGTCAACCATATCTAATGTCCTGTCGTCAATACCAACATTGACAAAATATATTTTCAGTACGTCGAGCCTCAAAGCTATTCCCTCAACACAATCTGGGTCATTCAAAGAATCTAACCTGTGTATTAAATCTTCAACAGTGTTTAAGGCATTAACTATATCAGCAGTTTCGGTCGCTGCATTCCCTTCTAACGATTCAGACGCCATATTTGTATTATCATAGTGAATTAGTGATGGCCTGGACACGAGTTAAATGTGCCGGGGGGTTGTGCTAATGCAAGCAAATTAAAATTGGCGGACATTTCGCGCTATGGTTCTTCGCCGCCAATATTGAACTTCCCGTATTCGGGTGTTGAATTTTTTTCAACATTTTTGGAACATTGAAGTTCTGATGAGCGCCGAATAAGCGGCATGTTCAATGTCCTATTTAACTTGAATGACGAAAACACAGATGTTCAATGTTCGATATAACTTCAATGTCGAAAATATGTTGAATAATCAACAACTTCAACCTCATGCCTCAGGATCTCACTTCACTAGCACCCCCACCAGATCAAGCTGGATCCATCACTGTATTACTCATTTAGTTTTTCTTAGTTTCTTTGCGCAGATTATGTTGCAAGGTATCTCATTTGCATCTTTCAAAAACCAGGATATTTCTACAATAAGATGAGATATTGACAATAAGCGAGCATGCTATTCGTCATAATTTGAGAGTACTTCTAAGCAAAATTGGGATGTATGATTTTCATCTTACTGTCCCTTCAACAAAATTGTGTTTAAAAAATGGACAAATTTTAATTAGTACTGGATAAAGTTTTGTTGTCTGAATAGATTGATATAATATAACAACATTTAATGTCTGCACCTTTGCAAAAAGTTTTGTTTTCCATCCAGGTTCTAACACAACTCATTCCTAGACATTGTATGATATTAAAATATAATTAGAAAATCATTTGTTTCTTTTAAGGATTATGAAGATCCAGATTAGATACATGGAGTACAAAACAAGTGGGGAATGTACCAGTGCTGGTATTTGATAAATATGTTGTATATGTAATTGTGATTTTATTCAAAACTGATGTTAGAGATTATAAAGGAAGCTACTGTGGGGTTTTTGGCATCTTTCTACCTGTTAGATTTTGACTATCCAAAGCAAAACAAGATAGGGATGAATATCCTGCAGTATTTTGTTTTCAACGATATAACAATATGCCACAAGACATTGCTGCCCCTTTTAATGGGATGCTCAAAGCATATAAACATTATAAAAGTGACATTTAGTCTGTGACAAACAATGTAGATTTTATTATGTAGACCTGTAGTTCTCAACCTTTTATTAGACTAAAAGTGAACATGTATTTCAAGCAAACTCAATAGTACAATAAAAGTGTGCAATAAGAATGGTAATAGGTGTGTTATGGTACTTCAGGAAAATACTTGTTTTAATGACAAAAGAATATTAATTTGCTTACACAAATCAAAATATAAAAAGGTTGTTATATACGAGATTGTTATTTCTAAGGAAGGAGCTTTCCAGCTATGCTTCCTCATCAACTTTCACAGCAAAGTTCGTAGTGGTTTGTAATCGCTCAATCCATATCCATACAAGGAAAGCTTTTTTTATCCCGCAGATGGTATAACTCAATGTGATGCCGTAAGGCACCAGGCGTTGTTTTTCGACAAATGACGGAGCCGGGCGGGAAATTCCTCATTACAAAAACCTTCCAGGGTCCCAATTTCCTTTTTTTTTTTTTAGTAGCTCTTTCACGTTGTTGGTGAAGACAACTGATTCTGATTCAGTGAAAGGTACGTGGCTTTCTTCATTGATCCCGCGGCGTGGGGATGAGGAAGAGGAAGGAGGGAGGGGGTTGGAAGAGGATTGGAGATGAGTTTGGACGAAGGAGGAATAGAAAGATGGTGAGAGAGGAACCTGGGAAAGGAGAGATAGCATGTAGTTGGAAGAATTGAAAGAAGATGGAGGTTGGAGGTTTTGGGTTGCGGGAGGAAATTCTGGGAAGGAAGGAGGGGTTGCGGGAGGAACAGATTCTGGGAAGGAAGGAGGGGTTGCGGGAGGAACAGATACAGATTCTGGGAAGGAAGGAGGGGTTGCGGGAGGAACAGATACAGATTCTGGGAAGGAAGGAGGGGTTGCGGGAGGAACAGATTCTGGGAAGGAAGGAGGGGTTGCGGGAGGAACAGATACAGATTCTGGGAAGGAAGGAGGGGTTGCGGGAGCAACAGATACAGATTCTGGGAAGGAAGGAGGGGTTGCGGGAGCAACAGATACAGATTCTGGGAAGGAAGGAGTGGTTGCGGGAGGAACAGATACAGATTCTGGGAAGGAAGGAGGGGTTGCGGGAGGAACAGATACAGATTCTGGGAAGGAATGAGGGGTTGCGGGAGGAACAGATACAGATTCTGGGAAGGAAGGAGGGGTTGCGGGAGGAACAGATACAGATTCTGGGAAGGAAGGAGGGGTTGCGGGAGGAACAGATACAGATTCTGGGAAGGAAGGAGGGGTTGCGGGAGGAACAGATCAGAATACGAGTTCTACTGTTTTGAGTGAAGGACCTTCATCACAGAAAACATCTCTCTGACAAAGGGCATTTGCTTGAATACCATATAAGCAAACTCAGTGTTCACTTGTCATTGAAAATTAACATTGTGAAATAAAAACCAGTATTTTCCTGAAGTACCACAATATACCTATGACCATTATTATGAATACATGTATTTAATTTTCAAATACTAGAGCATATATAGTCACTAATATGAGAGCATCATCTTCATTTAGTGAAATAATAATGGTATGCTGAGTTATCGTCAGGCTAAAACCACAATAGTCGTTTACACAGTTTGTGAATTTGTTATACTGTTGTAGAAATGTCTTGATGTATAAGAATCTATATTCTGTTTCAAAATATCATAAACCCAAGTACCAGCATTCCACCTGCTTCCAACTTGACTTGTAGCTCAAGCAATAGAGCATCAGACCAGTATACCATATATTTAACAATTATACCATGAGCTCGAGTCGTATGTGAGCTGATAGCCGACGATGCGCAGCACCGAGTCGGCTATCAGCCATATACGACGAGAGCGAATGGTATAATTGTTTTATAATATAGACATCCACTATATAATAAGCCAAAAATGTATTAACAATTCCACAATAATTAAATACTAAGACATAAACAAATGACGTTTCCGTCCTGCTACTTCCGTCATGCGTAGTAGTGCAAATTATATTTATGTACATACGAATAGGGAATTGGACGTTCATCGTATTCGTGTGGACAAAAAGTACAAGCTTTGTGAAACTTAACCTGGCTGGGCAAAGATTTTCCAGTCGGACTCGTCTTCGGCTAAACCGCAGTGGTTTTTTGTTTACGGAATTGAACCTGCGACCTCCCAGTTCAACTCGAAATATAACTTGCCGTCTGCTCTGTTGATCTTAAAACCATCATATTTGGCTTACGTTTCCTCTGGTTTTCTCTTCCTCGTCGTCCCAAGTAAAGGCCAAGGTAAAACCAAACGGTACGAAGCAATTGTGATGGATCAGTGCTGTCGGTTGGACATAATTCGCCACTGTCAAACAACAACTTAATTTGCCTCTGGATTATTGGCTTTTTGTGGACCAAACCGGCGATTTTCCCAGTTTTCCTAAGGTCTTTCACGAACGCATCTAACACTGAATTTGCTTCGGTAAAAGTAGGGTCGTCAATGATGGAAAATGGCTTGTTGGGAGGATTTCTCAAGAATTTGTCAACTTTTTTATTGTAAATACGAGCCGTCAACTTGCCTAGCAGATGTATGAAATACCTTAAAGCAAGTGTTTATCTCTGGTTTTGTCAACCCTGTGATGTACAAACCGCCATAAAAATTGGAAGAGGTAAACAAATTCAAAATTTAATGTAATTAATTTAATTTCTACCTTTTCTCTCTTCTCTTTTAAAACTTTACACTCCTTTTCAGTCGTTTCATGTCAAATTTAATTTCAAAACGACCCCTTATTTTGAAAAAGGCTAATTTTTAGTTTGCTTTACTTATCATTAAATATTTTCATTCCATATCTTGTTTTTTTGGTATTATCAGTGGTATTGCATTCTCAAGAAGGGTTTTTATTTCTTTATCAAGCTGAGCAAAACGGTCAACCATTTTGTATTTTTATTGCTTTCATTTACTCACCGTATATGAGTTGATATACGGTGAGTAGCTGAACCAATCAGATTGCAGAACAGCTCATATACAGTGGATGGCTATATTATAATATACTATATAAGGTCATGGCAGTTCAAACTCCAACCGGGCCACTTAAGTATGGGTTTCCCTAAGGTTGTTTATCAAAATGGGATATTTTACTGGAGTTATCAATTAACTTTATTGAAATTGTAAGTAATTAACTTTATTGAAATTGTAAGTTTTTATTCCTGTAGAAATTAATTGAATAAATCATTTGGTTAACTAACATTTTTGTCTCAATTGTTGCTTTTCACATTGTGTAATTGGCAGGATATCTATATACCTGTAGTATCTCCAATATGGATTTTGTATAGGATCCTATAGGAATTCCTAAGGATGCTATAGGGTCACGGGCCAATTTACAATAGGATCCTATAGGAATTTGTAGTTAAGTTTCCTATAGGTTTTTTTTTGTAATGGTAGGGCCTTTCTTAGCAGTTCTGACTTGTGAATATCCGTAAACACACGAACCATCGTCGCCTTTCCCTTCACTGGTTTGATAACTCCCTTTGCGCCAATCTCATTAGACCTATACTTATCATAACCTCAAGGGGCCTCTGTCTTGATCTTCTTGTTTACCTGTTCTTGTCGCTGTGAGGACACCCACTTGCAAAACTGTTCGAAAGTCTGCAGTTTCCTATCGTTAGATTTCACATGTTGTTTTTTTGTTGGTTCTACTTGATCTTGTTCTAACTGGACAACTTTTCCACATCGGTGACAGAAACTAAATTCGTTTACTGTATATTAACAGCCCAGCAACTTCCACACTTCATATTTTTGGAATTGGCAAGTGAGCAATTCCAATTTTTGGTGGGATTGTGAATGCGTTGCAAACTGGCCAGCTGTTCCAACATTGCCATGTTATATGTTGTGTTTTCGCTGTGTGTATTGTACTTATGCCCCACTGTAGAAAGATGCTCCTACTTCACTGATACAATAACTAAGGCCTATTCTAAACGTCAAACTTATGTGCCAAACCTAATACATATTATATAAGTTAGAATAGAAGTTTATATAAGTTAGATCAAGTTCATTAAGTTCGACGACGTTGGTTGCAAACGTCGAACTTAATGTGTCGAACGTAATTGCTAGTTGCAAGCATTCGTTTGTTATGGGGTCAGTGGTGCACATGTTGCGTTAGATCACATTGAGATAACGTACAGTCCGCATTTTTGGGATGATATAACCATAGCGCTACGTAACCATGCAAATAACCACTAACCCCAAAACAACTTAGATGCTAACCCTAACCCCTGTAATAATCTTCATGTTTGCGAGATACGATGAGATTATATAAGATATATTTGAGGCAACTGAAATTGACAACAAAACGAGAAGGTCTTTGTGGGAGGTATCCTACACCGGAAGTATCCGATATCATTACATCCTCTCTTCTCTAACATTAATATAAAGTTTTATGATATAGTAAAGTTGTTAAGTAATTGATATAGACCTAATCTAGTTTATCAGTAGTTCACGATAGTCACTTGATACTTTTAGAAGGCTAAATGTTAACATGTTTCGTTCTTCGAAGAACGAGTCACTGTTATTAAGACTATGGTACAGTTGTACCTTAATTATTTCTCTCTCACATCCCTAGTCGTGTTGGAGGTATGACTCTTCTGCCACTGCGTGTAGGTTGTCTCGGATTGGTCTGCCAAGGAGGAGCTCAGCTGGTGATGGTAGCTTGTTATCGATTGGAGTTGTTCTTAAACATAATAAAGCCATAAGTGGGTTAGTATTGGTTGCTTTCGCTTTCTTCATCGCCATTTTCGTGCTTTTGACCTGGCTTTCGATAAACCCATTGCTTCTTGGATAGTGGGGTGAACTTGTGATATGTTGGAAACCATATTCCTTTGCAAAATCTTTGTATGCTTGTCCTTCATAATGTGGGCCGTTGTCAGATCTTACTACTCTCGGGATTCCTTGCTCGCTGAAGATTTCTTTTGTGATATTTTTATTTATTTATTTATTTATTTATTTTTATTTTTTATATTAATATAATATATATAATTTAATATATAATATAATATATAATTATATATAATATAATTATATAATATATTTAATTATTTAATAATATATAATTATTAATAATATATAATATTATATAATAATAATATATAATTATATATATAATTATTTAATAATATATATATATAATATATAATATAATATTTTATATATAATATAATTTATTATTTTGTTTTTATTATATTAACCACAGTTCTGCTGCTGCTCTGTCCCTTTGGTATTTTCCTGACAAACTGGTATTTCGAGTAGTAATCTGCAACCAATAGGTATTCCAAACCATCCAGATAAAACAGATCTGTACCAATAGTGTGCCATGGTCCTGGCGGTACATCTGTCTGGATAAGTGGCTCCTTCGCTTGGCTGCTCTGCATTTCTTAGCACGTGCTGCATGTTCTAGAAACATCGTCGATGTCGTTGTTCATCCCTCTCCAATATACGGATGTTCTAGCTCTTAATTTGGTTTTCTCAGAACCTTGATGTCCTGCATGAAGCTTTGCGAGAATAGCTTGTTGTAGTTGTTGGTGAAGGATGATACGCTGACCTTTCATTACTATGCCATCTTCTACAGTGATTTCTTCACGGAAGGTCCAGTATGGTTTGATGGTTTCTGAGACTTGTTTGATGTTTGTTGGCCAACCGGTGTGAACGACTTCTTTCAGTGCTTGAAGTTTGGGGTCTGTGTCAGCAGTAACACGGATCCGTTCTAGCATCTCGTCACTGAATTGTGGGTATACTTCATGTATCTGGACATCCATGTTGGGAATTGCTTCTTTCTCTTCTGGTGATAATCGTTGATAGGGCATCTGCGACTTCCATGTTTTTTCCTTGTCGGTACTTAATAGTGAGGTCATATGGTTGTAAGCGTGGTGGTGCTGCTGTTAGGTGTTTCAGGTGGATAGTTTCAAGAGGTTTATGGTCAGAGTGGACGATGAAACTGCGACCATATAGATAGGTGTGGAACTTTTCGCAACCATATACGACAGCTAAAAGTTCTCATTCGATGTTTGCATACCTTGACTCCACGTCAGTTAGAGCTTTACTAGCAAATGCTACTGGCTTGTTTTCTTGCATGAGGGTTGCTCCTTAGGCCCTTTGTAGAGGCGTCGACTTGTATCACTGTCTCTTTTTGTGGATCGAAGTAGGTTAGTAGTAGTAATATATATATATATATATATATATATCAATGTGTTTGGGATTGGAACCGAGCTCTAAGCCAATCAGAATCAAGAATGATTTGAATGGACCAATCAGAGCACAGCACAATCCCAAATTTCCAGGGGGGTTGAAACATTTTAAGGTGTGGTCACCCTGTAAAGAACGACCAGTGATCAAATCAGGGGGGATATGCAGCTGGTCGTATACAAGAGGTTTTTTTGAATTTTGTATATATTTATCTCATGAAACCTGGTGTTGTTGTACGACCAGTTTTTTGATTATCCTTGAGTTTGACGATCAGAGAGAGGAAGGTCAATCAAGGTGACCGTAGTCAATTTCATGAGAGATATTTTAAAATTAAAAAAAAACTTTATAAACGACCATCATACCTCACCCGATGTGATTTATACTTACCCTCCAAAAAAACATCCATATTATTTTTATTGGAAGAGTTGTACGATGTTGAAATAAAAATAATCAAATTTTGGTTTATAGAATTAATCATAGAAATTTCCGCCATGGAGCTCTTACCTCGCCGCCATCTTATGGCCGAATGACTGATATTTCTTAGTTACGGTATTTTTAAAAAAAAAGATAAAATTTGTAGAGGGAAATATCTCCAAAAATTATTTGGTGTTTTTCAAATAGATATATTTTTAAAAAAAATAAAATGTACTTTAACACACAATAACTTTTTTTGAAAAAACAAAACTTTTTATTGTTTTTATTTAATCTAAATACATTTCTTTATTAATGGAACTAAGTATGGAATCATCAGTTATCATAATTGTTGTTAGATATTTATGCTGACAAAGAATTCCTCCATCTACCACTTCTAAATATAATTTATACCTGGATAGCGTACGAAAGGGAAAGTATATACAGTGTCGTAAAATATATTTTTGATTTGGAAAATTACATTGAAGAGAATTAATATCACAGTGGGTATATACTTTTTTTTTAATGTTGTTTCTATTAAATACTTTTTCTTCCTTTACATCGTCAGTCCCCAAAAATGCTTTCAAACTATCATCACTATCAGAATCACCATTATCCTGAATAGGTTTGACGGGTTTAAAGTCCTCGAAATTAAACACTTTCGACGTATGCGTATCCCGTACACGTACACCGTACGCGTATCCTTCTCCTTATCGTTGTAATCCCATATGAGAGGGGAACCAGGCAGGGGTATGTGTTTTCCAGCTTCATTCGTTATTTCTTCTTTCGTAGCCATTTTTTCTTAAACTAAGTTTGTAGAGGGACATTTACGTATAAATGAAAAAGAAAAGTTTCAGCTTATTTATATGAAAGTTTTTTGAGAAAAATTTTTATTTCATTTCTACAAAAGCTGGGGTATAAAAAACGATATCATAAAATGGTCAGTTATTTTTGTTGAAGATGGCAGGGTATATACCCTCGCGAAAGATTTGGTCATTTCAAATGCGTAATCAAGAAAAGGCTGAAAAATTGATAGAGGCAGCGAAATTAATTCATACTCCACAGAATTGTCTTAAATTAAATGAAATATCGTTTTTTGAATGTAGTCGTGAAATTGTAAAAGATAAAGAATTGGGATTTCTTCAAGGGGTTGTTTATCTCAAACAAGCAAGAGTTGATATTTTTGATTGGCTTCCATATGGGGGAGAAATCATTCGTTCTTATGCTGATGATTTCTACCATTTTAAAGGTAGACTATATGATCCGTCCACGTTATATCAATATGGAAAACGTCAGGGTAAAATGGGAAAATTATGGAATAGTGAAAGAATCCGTAAATTAGCTGATTATAAGAACAAGCATCGACAAATAAGAAAAAAACTTTTAGAGTAAAGAAAGAAAATCATGTATAAAAAATAACATGTTTTATTAAATAAATTTATACAAGAGAAGGAATTATTATGTCTTTGTCATTTTTTATAAACTTAACATTTTTATGCAAAAGATGAGGAATATCTTCCTCTGATAATATTTTTAGTGTTTTTCCAGATTCTCCATGATTGATAACTTTCAGGGTTACTTCATACGGGTGTTGTTGCACACCATTTTTTTTTATTACAGAACATTGTTTTGTTTCAATTATGGTAACAGGTTTGCAATCCTCTACAAAATATATATATTCAGGATTTTCTTTAAGAAGAGATTCACATGATAAATAGCACTGAACAGTATCTGTGGAGCAGTCTAAAAAAGTTATACTTTTCCTACATATACTAACATAACGTAATACGGACATTGTTTCAGTAATGATAAAGTTTTTTAGTTTAAACATATTATATAATATATTTGTCTCAGAAAAAGATATTAAAAAAAAATCAAAAAACAGAACAGTATAAATAGACGTTTTTTCTTTTTTTTTAAAAAACCATTGCTTGTCGTACTTCAGTTAACATAAAAAAAATGAAGTGTAGGAGTAGGAGATGTATAAGAAAAGCGAAAATAAAAAAACGAATACGAAAACGACGACGTTCTAAAAAAATTCAAAAAGGAGGATGGAAAAAAGATCATCCGAATTATAATCATAAGTTTTATGAATTTTGGAAATGGTAGACGCTGTATTTAAAAAAAATAATTTATTAATCCAAATAAGTTTTTTTCCATCTTTGTATTCTATCATCACATTCACATAGTTCAACTATTCTACTATAGATAAGTCGTGAGTAATTCTGTTTACAAGGATAACAATAATGATGGTTTACAAAACATTCTTTACATCTGTAATGCATGAAAAAATGATAGAAGGAATTCACTTCACAACAACAGAAACTGCAATAGACCATCTTGACAATATTTTTTGAACGTTTTGTGAAAATTTTATAGTTTGACAACCTACTTTTATAGATTTTTTGCAAAACTATATAAACAGGGTATCAAATATATTTTTCCTATTATTTTTCAAACATGTGGTTGCGTTCAATGATTGATTTTGGAAACTGTGACTCTCATGCTTATCTTACATTTTATTATCATGCACAACCCATACAATTAGTAAAATATGAACCTGTGATTCCCTCGTTGTTAAGATATGGATATTATTTATATCTGAAAGATTGGCAAGGACCTCGATATTTCAAATTAATGATAGTAGACGCGTTTGGAGCTCCGGAGGAAAATTTACAGAACCTCTTATCATCATTGAAGGGAAAATATATAAATATTGATAATGATAATGTAAAATTAGCAAAAACTCAAACACCTATATTAAATATTAAACCCTACAATTTCATTAACCATAGGGGTAGGAAACAAATATATTTATCTTTGTAATGTTTTTAAAATAAAAAAACTTTTGAAAGTTAGAAACAGAATATCGAGTTTTTATTTTTGTGTAAAAATTTTATTACAAGAAAAATAAATATGTTTACAAATTAATTTGTTGTGGAATTATTGAGTTACCATTTATTAGTTTAATTGTTTTATACACGAGATGATCACTTTGAGTTTCAAGAATTGTTTTTAGGGTTATTCCCTTCTCTTCGCCCTGTTTAATAATTTTCAGAGTTAGTTCGTAGACTTGAGGTGGAGAACAAAATGGGGGATTACATTCTTTACATAGTATAGCAGGTTTACAATCCTCTACCAAATATGTATAGTTAGGAAAATGTTTTTGAAGAAAATGACATGAATAATAACGAGGAGTATAGTCATAATATGCTATATCCCTATAATTGACACAGGTCACAAGATCTTGTTCTTGATTCATCTTGTTCTAGATATGTTTAAATCAAATATGTAATCTTATATATAAATAAAAAACACGAATTTTTAAAAAAAAAGTTTTTATTGAGTATATGCTACAGCTTTCATGAAATTATTAGAATCTATTATTAGTTTTAATTTCTTTTTGTAAAAGATCAGAAGCATCATAGTCAACAATTGTTGTTATGTTTTCACCCAGACATGAACAATTCCATTCATCATTTTCATATTCATGTTTCTTTTTAACTGCCAGAGCTAGATAATATGTTTGAGGCGTTGAGGGTATATCTTCACTACATTCGCATAATACCGTAGGTTGACATTTCTTTACAACATAGGTAAAGTGGTGTAATTCTTTGGCTAGAAAACGACTTGGATAATAGTTACTTTCATCTTCAATTTTGTAGGGGTTAAAGTCATCAGCAATTATTCTTTGATAACTTCTACCAGTATGTTCATCACAATCATTCACAAATAACGTGCCACATGGGGGTAACGCGTTTATATATAATTTTTTCTAAAAAAAAAATATAAAAAGAAAAAGACAGATTCTAAAATAAAAAAAAAATAAAAAAGAACATTTAGTAGGATATAAATAAAAATGTAATAAAATGGTTTTTACAAAAATATCATGGAAACCGTGGATGCACGATATAATAGATTATTCTATTCAAAATATCCCTGTGGACAATGTCTTAACGGAAATATGTGTGGGGAAGTGTGTGCGAATTATATATCGCGGAAAGATCCAAAAAAAAAACGTTGTTGTAGATTAAAGAGATGGTTGTTAAAGAAGATATGGTGTTAAAAGATTTAAAGAAGAAAATCCCATAAAAAAAAGAAACAGTATAAATAAGAGTAAAAAAAATAATTGTTTATATATTTGTTAGACAATGGAACGTAAAGAAACAGCAGATGAACGATTTGAAAGATTATATTATAACAAACATCCTTGTGGAAGATGTATTAACAAACACCCGTGTCCAATTCATCCAGATGAATTAAAACTTTCAAGACTAAACAGTTTTAAACGTTGGGTGTTAAACAAGTTAAATATACGGTGGAAATATACAGTGACTGTTTCAGTGGAAATAGACGAATAGAAGAGTTTTTTTTAAAAAGATTTAAAATGGCTGAGCGTGATTTTGATGAAATTCTTTACCCCGACATTCAATATTTATTACATGCTGAATTGTTTGAGATAGAAAAAACACGAGATTCAACGTTTTATTTTTTGGAATGGAGAGAGCATCCCCATCAGTTTAGATGTGCTGATTATGATTATAAATATTTTTACATTTATGTGGAAGATAAAAATGAACAATCTATATTTAGATTTTTAATAACCGGTTTTAGCTGGACTATGTCATTTTATGATCAGTTAGTGGGAAAACATGTAGTATTTATTGATAGAGAACCGAGATTACCCACGTTAATTTCGACCCTTGATTGTTTTGAGATAAATAATATCCCCTGTTATTCAAAAACGTTTTTATATGGTAAATGCAAGGATTCAAGATTTAGATTAGTAAATTATCAGTTACGTGAAAATTTTGATGGTGAAGAGCTTTATTTAGTTCTTATTAAAGATGAAAATATATTATCTATACTTAATGTGATTTATGGTAGCAGTAATGGAAATTATATTGTAACATTAATAACTAAAATACATTTTGATAAATCTATGTTGCAACTACAGGTATATTTAAATTGTTGTGGGGAATTATGTAATAATTTTAATGAATTAAATATTTGAAATAAAACAGTTCAAAATAAATCGAGAAAAAGCGTTTTTTATTTAAAAAAAAGAATTTATATACACTTCTTGATCTATGAAATTATGTATACCGCAATCTCCTTCCACATGTGTTGTTATATATTGTTTATAATTAAGCTTTTTATTTTTTACATACTCCATAACTTCCAAATTTATATATAATCGATTCATAGGAAAGCATGGATTTAGGATTTGTTCACATTTACGTACAATAAATATTTGATTTCGACAATTTTCTTTAAGATAGTGAAGATCATACTGTTTGGGTTTTGACATATTGCTTGCATGAGATTCAACTGAAGAATGAACCAGAAAACACAATGTTTTTTATTTTATTTAGATTAATGTGTTTATTTAGCTTATTGAATTTGAAAAGCTATATAAAGGGTAAGAGATTTTTTAAAAATCACAGCAATATGATTGAAACAATTTTAAGAGTTGTTCTTTATTTTCAATATTGTAACCAAGGAGAAATTGGATATTTATTTTGGTTATGTGGATTATTTGATTATTATCGTGGAAAATATATCACATGTCCCATGATGAAATGTAAAAACAACATTCGCCCCCACGACGAAGTAAGTTATATAGTCAATATGAAAAAAATCAAAGGAACCCGTGGAATGGAATCCTATTTTATTCTAGAAGATCGTTTCTCTTATATGATCCCGAATTTACAAGCAAGTCAAAGAAAATATTCCTTGAAGAGAACACTCTTTCAACGTACTTTACTAGTTGAATCATCAGACACGTTATGCTGTAGTTTTTTTTCATTTCCCGATTGTTTTAAAGAATTATTTATTGTATTACCTCTTGAAGAACACTCAGATTTATTTCGTTGTTTAAGAACCAAAGATAAATATCATTATACATATTTTCTACAAAATCTAACGTTTGAAAGAAAATTCATATCTTATACCCTGGGTTTTGGAAAAGAAAGTTTAGTAAGCAAATTTAAGCACATACAGCACGAGAAAGGTGATTTAAATCTTTTTTTAAATATTTATTTGTTAATGGTAGCACCAAGTATTTTCAATTCTTATGTTTATTGTAGTTCAACTAAAAATATTATCATGGTCACTTCATGTTTTATATTTTATTGTTGTGAACATAACCCTATAGGAAGATTTCTCAAAAGACAAAAAAAGGTCTTTCTGAAAAAAATATTAGATATGATTTTTGGAATTTTATATATTATATAAAAATGGGTAAAGTATCCTTTGATAAATGTCGGTATAAAAATTGTACGCGTCAAAGTTATTTTTTTGAGTTTGATCCCCTGAAATTAAGTATTTTAAACAAACGTAATTATGATTTAAATGAAAACCCACTATTACGTCCTGTCGATGTACAATTAAAAAATTATGGGGGAATGGGAGAATTTAAGTATAATGAGAATATATTTGCACATGATGTAATGATTGAAGATGAAGTAAAAGATTTATTTACTATGATAAGAAAATATATACAAACAACATTGAATTATAATTTAATTTCAAGAAATCCCATATATGAAGACGAACTGACTGAATCGAATGTGAATTGGGATATTTTTTATAAAAGTATTAGGGAACAATCGTGTATGTAGAAAAAATGGAATTAAAAGATTGTATAAAATTTAAAGTGTTTGCGTATGATGTTATACGAATGGAAGAAGACGAAGAAAATGAAAAAGAATTTTGGGTGAGATGTGGGAGATTTTGTTTTGCCCTTCGAAAATTTTATATGGAAAAAAATGAAAAATGGAAAATAAGTGAATGTTGTAAAACTATTCATGAAATATCTATGAGTCATTTAAGGAATGCTGGAAATTACAGTCAAAACAAAAGATTTGTTGGATTTCATGAGGGGATTGATCCTTTATATATTCAACAATATATGGAACATTTAGATGAATTTTACGTAAAAAACTATCAAAGAAAAAATATATCAGTTTTGATTTATTATATTTTTGAAACCATTCATCCTTTTTCCGATGGAAATGGAAGAATAGGGAAAGCACTTGTAGCATTTCTAGAAAATAAAATAGAATGTAAAATAAAAACACAAAAACAACATAGAAAGTTATGTAAAATTTTAGGAGTTATGCAACGCAAACACAATAGTTTATTTGATATAATATGTTGTAATCAATTATACACGTTATTAGTGTAATAAAATTTTTTTCATTTTGATGGAAATTTTTTTTAATTGTACGGAGGGTATAAAATAAACACTGTCCCACAGTGATTCATCATTTACCCTTCACTCGGATTCAAAGATGGTGGAACTTTATGCACGACAACAATATGACCATTTTTATAAAATGCAATCGTATACAGATTTGTCTGCAAAAATAATTGCACAAAAAAAAATCAACGGTAATGCTATTCTCGCCAAAGTATATCCGACAAATAAAAGATGTGACAAGTACACATACAATAGCGCTGTTGAAGTGAAAAATGATCATATTCCCCCATTGTTGAATGTTCTTAATAAGATTAGCATTCAAGAGAAATCGACGCAGATATTTTTTGAAGTGGTAAGATTTGAAAATTGGAAAAAGCAAACATGCCGTTTGGTTGTTCGTACAGATGCGTGGGGTGGTTTGGAAATTTGTTATCAGCATCAAGATAACGAATTAGCCGATGCAATGGAATTTGACGATGATCCAACACCGACAACCAGCAACAACAACGCAACGCCAAGTGAAATCGTATGGTCTGATGATTGGGGTAGTTTTCATATAAAAAAGAAAGATTCCTTGGATGAATATATTATTGCCCTAAGAAAGTATAATCATGCAACAGGTCATAAATCCCAACCTACCCGTCAAAAAACGAGTATTGAAGAAAAAGAAACCCACACTCAATTTTGACGACGACAACGAAAAGATTAAGAAAATAAAAGTAGAAAGTGATGATGATGAGGTTTGTCACCGTTTAAGTCCATCAGTAATTTCAGAAATTTTTTATTATCGTTTTAGATGTTGTAAAAATATACAAGATACATTATGTTTGTACGGTGATACTATAAATAAAGAGTTAGCCTGTAAAAATATAAAAGTTGATTTTATGGGGATATTACGCGACAAAGAACTCGTTGATGAACTTGAAGAATATTATATTAATTTTATTTCTTTATTATAGAAATGAGTAAAAAGAAAAAAACTAAATTTTCTGCTGACTTTATTGAAAAAGCTTCAAGATTATTAAAAGGAGAGACATTAACTGATGAGGATTATTCTAATTATAGATTACATAGTAGTAGTAAAAAAAAATATAGACGATTGAAATATGCTGTTAATAAAAATAATGAACAATGGGAAATTGATTTAGCTGAAAATAAAGATTTAGCCCGATATAATAGGCCGTATTCTGTGATACAATATCGTTCAGTTCCGCTGCCATGGTTCGGGCAGTACTTTAAAACCAGATAAATATGTACCTTTTGATATACCAAATCCAAATCCACTTGTTGGCATTTCCCAAAATCTGCAGATTTTGTAAACTTCTTTGAAAATTAAGAATTTCGGCAATATTTCACAACATGGCCGCCATGTTTATTCCAGGATACTTGGTGTAATAAACACTAAGTAATGTGGCGCGGGGTTTTACATTGATTCTTACATGAAGTTTGCTGCATTCCGCTGACGAAAAATACTGTTTAACAATGCTTTTTTCGCGCCAAATTTATCCAGGTTCAACTTTTTTAAATATTCAAAGTAACTTTTCTCAATAAAGATATATATTTTACTTTTACTGATGGCAAACCTTCTCGAAAATTTCAAAAGTTGTATTAAGTAGCAATTTTGCAACGTATTTACCTGCAAAGGCTGTGAGGAGAATTATGGCCTCCTCAAACTCGTGTTTAATTCATTTTAATGGGGAAAGTCAAAATGCCCCTCTCACAACTTTTACAAAAGTGTCGTTTGATAAGTTTTTTGAATGTCGAAATGTTTGGATAACGCTAGATGGGATTCAACGCGAGGTTGCGGAAAAAAGTTTGCAGTTTGTCAGTGAAGATGTTGAAAGAAACATGGATGGGGCCGATTTTGAAAGTTTTTCCTACCATAGAGGTTGTTACTCGCGGTTTACAAACGCAACTGATATTAAACGAGCTAAAGCGCGACGTCAGAAAAATGGCAACGAAGGCGAGCATTCCTCCTCGTGCGTAGATGTACAAGACACCTTGGATTTCGAAGATCCTCAACCTGCGAAGAAGATGCTAAGATCTACAATATCAACACGCACCCCAATCAGACCAAGGAACCCTCACGTGGTGCCTCCAGTGTGTATCATTTGCAAATCAGAAAAGTCTTATTTCACCGAATCGGTTAGTTGATTAATCTATCTAATTATTAAATTTGTGACGCGCTCAGCGCGCGTGGAGTAATTGTTTGAGTCCAAACATTATTACTGCGCGTTGTGGTATGTGTTGACACAGGACTCGGCTGGCGCATGATATAAAGCATCTTCTAATGTTTTTATATATTTGTCTAGTTATAATTTAAGTAATGCGCAGTTTTTTTGCGGTTGTTTGATCTCTGTGTTCTTTTAAATTTAGAAGTCAAAGAAAAGAAAATTGGATAAGTTGGTATCTGCGGAGACTGTAGAAATGTGGGAAATTAAGAGAGGCTGCAACAGGGAAATCAGACGAAAGTATTTTGATTCAAATTGCTGATAAGCACTTGATAGCATTAGAGGTGAAATATCATACACGCTGTTATGAAAAGTACACGTCGTTTCTTAGGCACAGCACAGCATCCCAAACCCAAGAACAACATGAATGCAAGTATGAAAAATCCTTTGATGTTTTTTGTGAGGATTTTGTGAGAACACAAATAATTAAGGAAGAGAATGTATTTTACATGAAGAGATTAACGAAAGAGTTCGTTAAAACAGTGGCACTTGTTGAAAACGAAGACGCCTCTAACTATAGAACTTTTCGCTTGAAAGAACGACTCCGGGAAAGGTTTCCTCAGCTTGTGTTTCATACGCCCACAGTACGGAACAAAAGCGAAATTGTTTATGTTGAATGTCTCAGTCAAGGCAGTGTAGCAGAGAGTTTTCTGAATGAGGAGGTCGAAACGTCTGAGAGTGAACAGGAGTTGGAGGCTGAGGTAGATAATGACGCCAAAGGTGCATCGCATGATTGCACTGGAGCAACACTGAAAGATATGTATACGGTTGGTCTTACATTTAGGAATATCTTGCGCGGGCGTACGTCAGATTGGTATGGGAGCTGGCCACCACTTGCGTCGGACTTTACTGCCGAGAATGTTAAGAAACTGGTATCACCTCTCTTATTTAATTTTATCGCATGGTTTCTTGGGGTTTCTGACGTACCAGAAGATGCTGACTACGTCAAACTAGACGAGAAAACGACAGCAATGATTTTTTCTCTTTGCCAAGATTTGGTCTATGCTGCAAATAAAGGGAAAGTACAGACACCCAAATCCCTAGCGTTAGCGATGACTGTTAGGCAGATGACAGGTTGCTCCGGCCTCATCAAGATTTTGAGTGGTCTTGGACATTGCGTTTCACTATCCTCCACAATGGCATATGATTCGGCAATTGCACAGGCAACTATTAATACATCGAACATTATTCCCAGAGAATTTGTTGCAAAAGAGTATGTCAACCTCGTTTATGACAACATTGACTTTGGAGAGGAGATTTCGAAGCAGACTCATGTTACTAATGGAATTATCACTCAAAGGAAATCTGTTCAAAAACAGATAAGTTCGTCCGACCAGCCAACCCTGATAAAGAAGACACAACGGACAGTAGCAATGCCTACAACTGATATAGCGCCTTATAGTATCGGTGTAAAGAAGACACCAAAGTTTCAAAGCGTTGAATTGGATCCTGAAAGCCTAGAGCTAAAAGTGAACAGCGATTCAGCAGAAACAGCCTATAAACTTGATTTGGCATATGTTTTAATCAAGCATATATGTGCTGCAACAGAAGAAGTATTACCAGGATGCACAGGATTCAACACACTTCTCTGCAAAGAAATACCAGATGTATCTCGAGTTGGTTATTTGCCCGTTATCGATGCATCGCCAACAGAGTATGCTACCATCAACGCAATCCTGGAAAGAAGCAAAGAAATTGCTGATAAGTTGGAGCTCAAGTACGCTGTGTTGGTTTTTGATGAAGCTGTGTATGCGAAGGTTCAACAAGTTCGTTGGAAACAAGAGATATTCAGTAATCGATTCATTGTACGGCTTGGCGAGTTTCACACCATCATGAGCTATATATCTGCTATGTCAAAGATCTTTGAAGATGGAGGTCTCAAGGTATATAGTCTTCTACCATCTGCCCTTGTAAACCTTCTCATTATAAAATATTGTAAGATTCCTATAATTCTTTTCATTTATATAGGATGTGTTTATAGAATCTGGTATTGTTAGTGAAGGATCTATCAAGGGTGTTCTCTCTGGTAAACATTACAACCGGTCTGTGTTATGTCACAAAATTATGTATGAAGCCCTACAACGCCTAAGACTCGAGGCATTTTTGGATTACGTGGCAGAAAATCAAGTAATGACTTCATTCATTGACAACATGGCGGGATCGTTTCTAGAAGACAAGTTCCTCACGCGTGAATTGGACAGGCCAGAAATGCAGAAGATAGTGGAATCATATGAGCTATTTATAGCCGATTCGTCCAGTAAATCGAGAACCTTTGCCTTTTGGAGCATGTATATTAAAATGGCAGGTAACTTTTATTACAAGTTATTAACGAAATCTATTTTCTCATAAGACTTATTATATTTGCCTAAGCTCTTTTTTATCTCTCGAATTTTTAGTTAGAGTTTTAAGTTTTTGACTTTGAATAAACAGGTGTGTTACTGATGTTCATCCGAGCCACCAGAGAAGTCAACTGGGATCTCCATCTGACAGCGTTCAGAGCTATGCTTCCATGGTTCTTCATTTGTGACAGAGTCAACTATGCCAGGTACGGGTCGGCGTATATACTGGAGATGACTGCATTGGAAAAGTCGCACCCAGGTACGAACATTTATTTTCAGTTTCAAACAAAAATGCCAAAAGTATTAAATTAAGGAGGCTCCCTACAGTTAAACTTGTTTTCCCAATATCTTCGCAATAAAGGGCTATTAATGCAAATCGCGAATTCTTTTCGACTTGGTGGCAATATTTGACACCTATGGAATATTTAGAATTATATTAAATATTAATATTGTTTGACATAAGACTAACGTTTCCTTTGTAGGAATTCGTGAAGAACTTTCTACCAACTTTGCTGTCCAGCGTCAGGATAATCATGGATTTTCTGCAGTGGCATGCGACCAAACGATAGAACAAACTGCCAATCGGGATTAGACAGAAAGGTGGTCTAATTGGGTTTTCCATGAACCGTTCCACTGTTCACAGATGGTTGTTGTCGCAGTCTGAGAGGGCTTCAATTACAAGCAAATGTAAGGGCATGGCAGGGATGGAATGTATGCCAAGGTAATGTATTTATAAAGGATTTCCACAACTATTACAGATATAGGAAGTATATAAAGATTTGTAGCAGGTACACATTTATTTATTTTACACGAAGTTTGGTTTGTGTTACAGTATTATTGTTTTAAACTTTTCAGAACCCGCAAGGACCTTGATGACACCAAATGCAAGCGCCATGAGAAATCAGTCACTGACGTCATTAACACCATCTCGAGTATGATAAACCCGTTCGAAACAGAGCAAGAAGAACTGCTAGCATTGGCAAGTGGTGTTATGGTAGAGAACCAGGTCGCAGATACTCTTTTAAACGCGGAAGTACTAGGAGAGAAACAGTTTGTGGAGTTTTCGAAGAGCCATTTGTGCTGTGATAACCCAGATATCTTCACGAAGTTAAAACGTAACAAGATCCAGACATTTTCGTCAACGAAGCAACTATCTGTAAAGGAGAAAGATGGAAAGAAAACTAGCATCGTGATGAACAGAAACTTGTTCGCTCGTTTACTGGTTATCGCCAAAAGTCGTAAAGTTGACTTAAAAGAGTTGCTGACTTACAGTCTTGGTGCCTATCCCCTTTCGTTGTCTACAACAACCGGAGGCCTTGTGAAAACTGCCAAATCCAAACTCTTTGATATCTTGGAAGAAGAAGCTGGAAACCCAGAAGTTGATTCAACAACAACGCAATCATTGTGGATGCTATGGCAGTTGTTCAGTCGATCAAAGGAAAGTGGAAAACGTTCGGAGAGCTCGCAGATGCTATCTTGAACAACCTCACCAAGCTAGCAAGGCAATGGAATTGCACGCGTTTAGATTTCGTGGCAGATCGATATCCTGTTTTAAGTATTAAGAATACGGAGCGAGGAAGAAGAGCTGAGAAAGGAGTCCAGAGAGTTCACGTTTTTGGCAAAGATCAGAATGTCCCAAAACAATGGAAAAAGTATCTGAGCTGCGGTGAAAACAAAGAATCCCTTGTGGTATTTTTATGTGAGCATTGGAGATCGTGCAGTTCGCTTCGATTGGGTGGCATTTCAACCATGTATGTGACAGCAAAGGAAAAATGTTACGTAATTTCTCCTGGTGATTCGGACGATGATCCTGTAAGAAGTGAAGAGGTGTCAATCCTTCAAAGCAATCACGAGGAAGCAGACACGCGATTACTACTCCATGCCAAGCATGCTACCACAACATACGATAGGATCATAGTCGAGAGTCCTGACACCGATGTGTTTATTCTGTCTATTGCCACGCAACCCGCGTTTCCGAAAGAACTTTACGTGATGACTGGCACAGGAAACAGATTTCGCTGCATACCAGTGTCAACGATCTCTAATAACCTGGGAGTGGAAATTTGCGGATGCTTACTAGGATTCCACGCATTCACAGGTTCATAATGACAATTTATTTTTAAAACAAAACAACAATGTACAATTTTACCTCATGCCACAAACATAATAGTGGTACAACTATATATTATATACAAACAGTCCTGAGCTTCATAATAAAGGCTAATTTTAACTCAGGAAAATTGTCCGCAGGATAGGAACGAACAGGAAAGTTGTCTTTATCTTGTGAGCTCTCAGTTGGATCTACCGGTAATGATTTTAACACAAAGAAAACTTTTCCTTCCTTTCCTGCAGACGATTTTCCTGAGTGGGAACTACCCTTAACAAGTCGTTGTTTTAACTTTTAGGATGTGACAGTACAAGTTCTTTTCATGGAAAAGGAAAGAAAACGGCATGGAAAACACTTGTAACCTTTCCTGAGTTTGTTGAATGTTTTTCCATGCTTGGAAGAGATTTTCCTCCTGGAGAAGAGCTTATCGAGCTCTTAAACAAGTTCACCTGCCTACTATATGGAGATAAGGAATCAACAACCGTGGATGACTGCAGGTACAGACTATTTTCCTCTGGAAAATGCTCGGATGATGTATTGCCTCCAACCTGTGACAGCCTTGTTCAACATATCCTGAGAACAAATTTTCAAACATCATTATGGTGCCAATGTTTAAATGCTGAAGTCATTGTCCCTCCTCCAGTTGGTAATGGTTGGACTCTCGCCAATGGAGAGTTAGAAATTGTCTGGATGACACGCCTTTCTGCCCCACAATCGTTGCTTGAATGTGTTGAGTGTGGATGCAAGAAAGGATGCAAGTCAATGCGTTGTTCCTGCAGAAAAGCGAACTTAAAGTGTACAGACTTGTGTGCATGCTCTGATTGCCAGAACTGTGTTGCAGCAGATACCGATGACGAGTTATCAGATGCAGAGGACGAGGTTGAGGTCGACTCGGAAAGTAGTGATGACGATTTGTGAAATGTCACTAAATGTGACACTCATTGGCCTTGTACATTTATATGTCGCGACCAAATTGAGAAATGAAGATGCCCATGAAATGATAGCCAGATATTTTTATACAGTATATTCATTAGATGTTAAAACAAACCCACGGTAAGTACTATTGGTATATTTGGTAGTTTTTTGCCGTTTTTGCCAGTGTTCTAACTCCCAAAAACAGAATCGCGACGCTTTTAAAAAGTATTTTTCGTCAGCGGAACGCAGCAAACTTCATGTAAGAATCAATGTAAAACCCCGCGCTACATTACTTATAGTGTTTATTACACCAAGTATCCTGGAATAAACATGGCGGCGTGTTGTGAATATTTGCCGAAATTCTGAATTTTCAAAGAAGAAGTTTACAAAATCTGCAGGTTTTGGGAAATGCCAACAAGTGGATTTGGATTTGGTATATCAAAAGGTACATATTTATCTGGTTTTAAAGTACTGCCCGAACCATGGCAGCGGAATTAATTTTCTAGGCTACTTTTGGCTCCACAGAATACGGCCTATAATAATCAATATCGTTATTGGTTGGTGTGTATTGATATTTTTTCAAGATTTTGCTGGGTGAAATTAATAAAAAAGAAAACGTCTAATAATGTTAAAAATAAATTTGAAAGTATTCTTATTGAAGAAGGAATAGCCCCTCTTAAAATTCAAAGTGATGAAGGAACAGAATTTCAAGATATACGTACGAAATTAAGTAAAAAATATAATTTTGAAGTATTTCATACGTATAATAGAGAAATAAAAGCATCCCATGTGGAACGTGTAATTGGAACTTTAAAAACAATGGTTCGTCGTGTTTTAACAATGACTGGAGAATTTGACTATATTCAGTATTTACCCCTTATTGTTAATCGTTATAATAATTCCCCACATAAAGCATTAGCTGGTGCAACACCTTTTGAAATTTATCGCGAAGAAAAAAAAGGAAAAATACGTAAAGTAAAAAATAAAATGGTACGTGATCATTTAAATTATCCTATTCCCACTCAAGATCTGATACGAGAAGGTACGCGTGTACGTATTGCGAGAGTAAAAAATAATATTTTTGAAAAAAGCAGTCTTCGAGGATGGACAAATGAGATATTTTTTATTAAAAAAGTATTTATCACTGATCCCGTTACATATCAATTAGAAGACGAACAACGTGAAGAAATTAAAGGAATTTTTTATCGTGCTGAATTACAAGTTTAAAAAAAAAAAAGAATTTACACATTGCTAGGAATTCAATATCAAGAGGACTTCAAAAGAATTTGATTAATGATTTTGAAATGAAAATTGCACAACCCATTGATGCTTTGAACAATGAATGTTTTTTAGAAGTTTTACAAGTTTGTTATCCTCAAACAACTAAAAATATTGTAGGTGATGAATGTTTTTTTTCATTTATCATAACCTATAAGAATTTTATACCCGAAGAAATTAATAATTCGGTATACGCAAACAGTGAGTTCGTTTTTACATCGGATAAATTTATTATACCCGACGGAATTTATGATTTATCTTCATTAATTATATTTTTAAATAATATCTTAGAAGGATTTGAAATTTTTTGTACCATCGGGTCAAATGGGAAAGTAATTATTAATGTTAATGTTGAGATTGAGTATTGGGTATATGAAAATGCGAGTAAAGCAGTCGATGGGTTACAGGTAAATGAATTTCGATTATCTAACAAGACTACGGTAGAAAAAAAGGGTATTCAATATGCTTCTGTTAATCAAAAGATTAATATATTATTTTCAAAAAAATTAGCTTTTATGCTAGGCTTAAAAAATGAAAAAGGTCTTGAAACCGTACCTCTCTTGTTTGAAATAAAAAAAGATAACCCCACACCTCGAACCCTTTTTTCTAAACATTTTGATTACTTACCCGATGTATCCGACGGATTAAATAAAATGTTTATATATTGTGGTGAAATAGAACTAGGGTTAGTTGGTGATAGTTGTTCCGAATTGTTAACAACAGTACCCATTCAATGGCATCGACAAGGTGGTGGGGGGGATGGACAATTAGTTTATTATAGTCCCCCAAAATTAAAAAAAGACATTATAAGAGAAATTCATATTAAAGTTAAAGATACTACAGGAAAATTAGTTCCTTTTGATTCAGGAACGCTTAGTATTGATTGTTTAATACATTCAACATAATGCTTTTGATTGTTCTTGAAGAAAAAAATGGGGAAATGATAATTAAAGAATATAAAATATTTTATCCTTTTTCTCTTTACGTGTTAGTAAATAGTGGGAAAATTTTTTTATGGAATTTAAATTCGATTGAATATAAAAATATCAAAAATTCATTTCGAATTACGTGTGCAAACAAAATGGATTTCAGTGCAATAACACAATCAAAAAAAATAAATAATGGAACGATTTCAGTTTCTTCATCTACTATTATTTCCAATGCAACACAACGTTTTATATATACTATAAAAGAATTATTTTATATTGACGAAAAAAATCCCTATACATCATTAAATGATGAAAAAAAAAAATTCCCCTATTTTTTATTTATGAGTGATAAAGAGGCTAAACAATCACTACAGTTCTTTATTAACTATGAGAATAACGTACCGTTAAAAGGTGAAGAAATTAAGATATATATAAATTTATTTGAAGAAAAAAATAATGACTGAAAAAATAAATGAACTATCCGTAGAAGATTATACTGAATTGTTAAACGGTAGAAATCATGGAAAAAATTATTCCTCATCATATTTTGTTGTGAGAAGAAAAAATAAAGAAAATCCAACTAAGAAAGAAATTTTATTAAATGAGGGTGTGGGATTACCCTCAAATTTAAATTTAGATACTTATTATACAAGTGATAATAAAAAAAAGAGAAAAAAAATAGATCCAAATGTAATACGTTTTTTACAAAATAGATAGATTGATAAAAAAATCATAATGTTGTGTATATTATTATTATTTTTATTGTTGTGGTTATTGTTGTTTTTTAAAAATAAAATAAATGACGCGTAAAAAATATATCAAAAAAAGAAAAACAAGAGGAATAAGAAAACGTAGAAGAAAAATACAAAAAGGAGGTTTTGGTGGAGCATTGGCACTTAGTATGGTTCTTCCTCAAGTGTTGGGAACACTTTCAAATATTCTTAAAATTAACGTTTAAAAAAAATAAAATGAGTAAAAAAATTGAAGATGTGGAAAAAAATGACATATTATTTAGCGAGCCTTTACAATTTTTTACTTCATCACCCTATAATGATACGTTTACGGAATGTCGTGAAACGGAAATTATCGCAACGCCTGTAGATAATCAATCGTCAGTATACACGTTTACAAGACATGGGAACGCCGTGGGATTAATGAAAACAAGCGATGCTAAAATAATGGCTAGAGTATCGATTAGAAATGCTGCTGGACTTATAGCACCTGCAGCATCGGGGTTTGCGATGAATACGTTACCCCTTCGTACAATGTGGAAAACAAAAGAATTAAAAATAAATGAAAATTTAATTACGCCATCAGATAATTTTGCACATTTTGCATCATGGATACAATTTATAACGCGTCAAACACCGTCGGGATATAAAGATTCTAAAGAGCTTAATTTAGCATATTTAGATACAGCCGAACATATGAGCGATATCGTGGGTTTCACTAATAATGCTAATGTCGTGAATGCAGGGGGGAGACAAAAAACAATTGCATTTCAAAATCAATCGCAGAATTTGATAGATGAGATTGATTGTTCATTATTTAGCGAAGGTGGTGCTGAAATATATATTCCTACAGCGTATAAAGTTGAATTACGTTTAACGAGGGCATTAAATACAATTGTAATGATGGGTGCCGATCATGCTGATATGCCCGTTGCTGCCACTATAATTACCCTAGACGATTTTAAAATAAAAATTCCTGTATTTAAACCCAAAAAACAATTATCAAATGCACTTAATATAGGGATGGTGACCCATAATAAAGAAACATTATATTATACAACCAATTATCGTTGTATTACTGAATCAGTAGCTGCAGGACGAAATTCACATCAAGTAATCGATGTGTTTAATGGTAGCGTTCCTACACGTTTATATATTGTATTTTCTCCATTAGCAAATTGGAACGGATCATATGCTCATAATATTTTTGAATTTAACTGGCCTAATTATGATAATGTTGAAGTTTCAGTAAATAACGCTGTTGTCGGGAGAATAGAAAATCATGCTGAAGCTTACTCAAAATTACGCGCGGTATTAAATCGTAACTATTCAGAAATGCCCATGACTTATAATGACTTTATAAACGGGTATTCTATATTAGCATTTGATTTAACAGATAATAGAGACTCTCATCTTGCAGTATTACCCATAAGACCGTCGGGAAATGTTAATGTGGATTTTCATTTTTCTCAAAATACAGTTGTAGGTGCGTTTCGAAATGAAATTAGAGTGGGGTTAAATACCCCTGCAAGATTATTACACAGCATTTAATTATCAACATTTGTGACAAGGGGATGTACAAAAAAAAATGAAGAACACAAAACCCATTACAACAAAGAATAGAATAAAAAAACCAAAAAAAAAAAAAACAGTTAACAAAATACCACTAAATCGTGAACATATTCTTGTATTTCCGCCATTTTCAGTTTACGCATAAAAAAAAATGAATGAAGAAAAAAATGATGAATTAAATAAAGAAGAGGGAAAAAAAGACGAGAAAAATGATAATTCAAGAGATGATGATGATGATGAGGAGGATGATAGTGAAAATGATAGCGATGTTGTTAGCGATGATGTTAGTGATGAAATGGATAGTGAAAGTTCCGTTACTTCTTCTTCATCAAGTTGCGAAGATGATTTAAAATTTTTAGAAACATTAGTTCAATTAAATAAAATCAAGAAAAAAGCTTTTGAAAAAAAAAAAAAAGGATTTTTTACCATCGTTAAAAAAATATCTTAAAGCAGATATTGATAAAAAAAATACGTTGTTAGATTCTCAATTAATTAATAAATTACAATACATTGCTAAAAATATTTTAAATAAAAAAATTTCTATCCAACTTTCCAGTGATAATAAATATATTTTGAATAAGTTTTCAAAGAACAAAATAAAAGAAAAAGATTTAAAAATATTATCTGAGGATTTTCGTATAATCAACATATATCAAAAAGCATACAAATTACTTAACCAACAAATAAAAAAAAATGACCGAAGTAAATAAAATGCAATTAATTAATCCGAGTAAATTAAATGAAATTTTAGATTTAATCAAAACTGATCATGAAAACGAAAAATTATTGCAGGGAATTAACAACAAAAATAATTTCGAACTTATTGAAAGTAAAAATAAAATGAAAGAAGAAATGAAAAAAGTTAATAATGATCAACGTGTCGCAGAGAGTATGGTTAGTTTTTTAAAAAGACAACAAAATATGAAAAGAAAAAGTAATGAACTTGAAAATGAGGTGACCAATGATGAATCACCCGGGGTAAGGAGAACACCGACTGTGACAAGTGGTCAACAAATAAAATAATTTCTTGAAAAGAAAAAAATTAAAATTGGGGGTACAGATATAATAAAATTAAACGGTGTTGCAATAAACCATCATGATTTATTATACGATTTAACGCATAATGTCAGCAAACAAAACATGTTCAATCTTACACAACAAAAGCAGACGGTTGCTTTAAAAGAATTGAAAAAATTACATATGCCTGCCTATTATATACGAAATATAAAATTACGACAACGTTATATAAATTTGGGAAAAACCCCTTCGGGTCTTGCGAGTCACGAAGAACCCTCTACATCACTCACCACCCACATTCCTACCCCCCCTTCAACGCCCTATTCAACACAAAGAAAATGGCGACGCAAAAATCAATGAATTTACATTGTTTTTTAACCCAATTTTTATTTACGAACGAGATTAATAAAATTTCAATTTTATTTGGGTACATTTCCTGCAAATATTTTTCCTAAAAAAATTTATTATCCCTCGTGTTGGATTTGGAATACGGATGAAGCAGATCAAAACGGTCAACATTGGATTGCTATATGGGTGGATAAAGAAAAACATGAATTTTTTTGATAGTTTTGCAAAAGATGTCTCGTTTTATAAACGTGAATATTGGTATGATTATAGTGTAAAAAAAGGACTAACATTTCAATATATTCAAAGTAAACAATTACAATCCAAAAATACAGCCGTGTGTGGAAATTGGAGTTTATTATATTTATACAATCAATGTCGTAATGAATTCGAAAATAATAATAAACAAAAAATATTTAAAAATGAACGTATTAAACTAAAAAACGATATTAAATTTAAAAAAAAAATAGAAACAATTTTAGGTCGTGTACTCGTGGGAATATATAATAAAAAATGTAAAAAAAATTGTAAGAGTAATAACAATCAGTCATGTTGTAGTTTTAATAATGCCAATTTTTAATTAAACAAAAAATTAACTTATTTACACTGTTTATATTTTTTATAAGTGTAACACTCCTTCCATATCTTTTTCTTACTAATGTTGACGTGCTCTTTACCCCCCTATCCGCTTGAAAAAAACCCTCCTTTTTGTTTTCTTTTTCGAATACTCGATCCAGCTAGACCTTCAACTGATCGTGCCAAGGGCGTCATAAAATCTAGAATACCCCACCCCCCTTTTTGTTTTCTTTTTCTTTTTCTTTTTCGAATACCAAATCCCAATTGATTTCCAACTAACGATCCCAAAGGTCCAAAAATATCTAGAGCACTACCCCCTTTTTGTTTCTTTTTTCTAAGGATAATTCCCCTCCTGCTTCTATATCTTCTTGCCATGTTTTTTTAAAAAAATTAATACACAATATACACACCCCATACTATATATACTTTTTAAAAAAAAAAAAAACGATTTTCAACAACTCTTTTTATTTTTTTAACAAACATTTATTTTTCTTTTTACATTTATTTACAAATCATAGATTATCGTTGATTCATGTGGAAATACATTGGTTCTAATTCTACAATTTTCATACCCTTTTCTACAATTATCAAATACCAAATAACCATAGGGTTTCTCATTAATTTCACTTAATACTTTATTAAATCTATTTGTATTAATTTTTTTATTATCACATATCGTATACATATTATAATCGCTTAAATTTTTAAACATAACATAATATTGACTATTGACACGTAAATTTCGCAATTTACCATTACCATATGTTAAATTTTGACATGTAAAAATAACACTAATATTACGATGATGGACATCTTGAGTTGCAATATTATCTATTCTTTCAAGATTTTCCTTTGATGATGTTGCAACTAACATGAGATCATCTAATATTATTAACGTATTTTCACGGGTATTCGTTTGTATATCGGTAATGCGGGGAATACCCTTTTGACAATCGATAAATTCAACACTAATATCTGTTTTTTCCGCAAGAACTTTTTCCATTTCAGCGTACAGAGGTTGATAAATTGAATATAAATAAACAATTTTAACAATTGCAGGTGTAATCATAATGTTAATATTTTTTAATAATTGTAATATCCAATATGTTTTCCCACTTTGACTAGGTCCGCATAACGTTAACATAAAAGGGTGTTGAAATGGTAATGAAACATTGTTCATTTCAGTTATCTAAAAATCCAAACGGAATCGTATTAAAATTATTTTTAACAACACGTTTATTAAATGTAAATGAAAATTTTTTTATTTCATCCTCAATAAAAATATGATTAAGTTTATCTTTACATATTTTATTGTGATATTTAATTTCGATGATCTGATCTTGATTTTTAACACATTGTGTCAAGGATAAAAAATTCAATTTTTCTTTTATTGTTTCATTTTTTAAAGTAAAACCTTTCACATGAATACATTCCTGATTTAAATTAGTTATATACGCGTAACATTTTGGACCCGTTGAACAAAAATTTGTTATCCATTCATTTTCATTTAATTCATTCGTTAAATCTCCTAAATATTTTCCCGTTTTAACATCAGTATAATTATTTTCATCAGATATATAAATAACAGAATCTGTATCAAAATATAAAACGCGATCGTCTAATTTAACGAGTAACTCGTATAATTTCAAACGTGCATATGCAGTAACAAAACACGCAATGATTACATTTCCCGTTTTTAGAGGGGTTGTTGCATCATCAATTTTT
Source organism: Chrysogorgia sp. JL179-B06 (assembly GCA_035772405.1). Classification (NCBI taxonomy): domain Eukaryota; kingdom Metazoa; phylum Cnidaria; class Anthozoa; order Scleralcyonacea; family Chrysogorgiidae; genus Chrysogorgia; species Chrysogorgia sp. JL179-B06. Next base: position 2,180,217 of record JAYKKM010000263.1, read on the forward strand.
TCATATGTACAACGTAATAATGTTTCGTTTATAAATTCCATCGATGTTAATTTTTTACTTTTATCATTGGCAATATTTAATAATTCTTCATAATCGTTTAAAAAACACACTTGTGTATTATTTTCGTTTTGAGCAAATTTTCCCCATAACGAATTTAAAAATGTTTTTGCAATAGTTCTTAATCCGGGATTTTTCTCTATTTTGTCTTTATCTAAAAAAACATTTTCATTTTTTAAATAATCATTACAATACTGTTTAATTTTATCATCATTTTTACTTCCATCTGCGTTCAAACAATCCGTAGGAATTCCTGAAGATTCTTGTTTGATTTTTAAAAATTGATTTACGTATTGTGAAAAGATTTTTTCTTTGCGTTCAAAATGATATATTTCGTAAAGAGCAATTATTTTATATCCCCTATCTATAGCAACATTAATCTCAACACTAGTCCAAGTACCCGTCAAGTATCGATCGCTTTCATTATGTTCACATTTATTACATTTATCCACAGCACATTTATAACAATGGAAATAATAATTTCCCATCTATTCTAACAGGTAAAACAGGAAAGTAAATATTTCGAGGAGGTGAAATACAACATTTTACTAAACCAAATATGTCCTTGATTTTTATTTTATTACAATCTTTCCCCAGTAAAATAGTAGGATGACCCACAGGAAAATCATAATTTTTTTGTACATCAGGGTATAGCGATGTAAAATCTACGTAACTTATTCGTTCGTTGGGTTTTGTTTCTTTAAATAAACATACGGGGGAAGTTCGCCCCCCATATAATGCGTCACGTGGTGTTAAAGGAGTAAACGGATAAAATTTTCTTTTCTTTTCAATTAATTGTTTCTGTGTATATTTTTTTTCTTCTAAATAATCACATTCCCACATCTCGATTAATTTGTAACCGGCATTTTTTATTGTCCAAGAAAAACGTTGCGTATTTGCATATAAATTACTAAATTTTTCGTTTGTAAGAACGTTTAATGCATAGGGGTCGAAACATTTGGGACATCCGTGATAAAAACAACCATGAAATTGATATATCGTATCAATATAAAAACCATCGACAAAACGTCCTAGAATGTTTTTCTCCCCATTTTGTGAACAGATATATTCTAAATTTCCTCCTATTTCTCGATTAATTTCATCTAACCAATCAATAGCAATTAAACTCTGTTTTACACCCCCCCTATACCCCGAAGCAGGAATAATTCCTACACAATTTTTTTTTTAAAATTAAGTCTATACACTTTCAAAGCTAAACTAGCAATCGTAATACAATTTTTTGCATAAAAGGGGGTGATATGACCTATGGTCCCTATCATTGTAGAAAATTTAACACATCCCTTTCTTAAAATATCTACATCACTACAACAATAATAATAAATCTCTTTACGAAATATATATTTCTCTTTCTTTTTTTCTAAATACCATTTTTCAAATTCATTAAGTGTTGCTGTATTCATATGTTTCGTATCAAAAAATTTCCGATCTACAATGTCACCCTCATAAGTTAAATCGTAAAATTCATAAGGATGAAATCCCTTACATTCCCCTTGAAGATCCATTGCTTTTGGAATATCGGCTAATTTCATACTAAAAAAACAAATAACTATCGAGGATTCTAATATTTTGTTCTTTAATTATTAAACTCATTATTTTAGTACCGTTCATTATAGTATTCGGCATTATCTGTTTTATTTCTAAAAGATATTTTAAAATAAAAATAGTATCAAATCTACCCCCGTTATGAGCTATCCAAACGGAATTTGTTTGTTCAAACATAAATTCACATAAAGTTTCAATAACATTGTTATCAAAAATAAATTGTCTATTCCCGCAACAACTAACTTTTTCAATAGTATTATCGATAATTTCTTGATCCTTTTTTTCAAATATTTTTGTTTTTTTAAATTCAATATGTTGACATTTTTTACATACCTTTTGGACGATACAATAAAACGGTACGAGCAATTTAGTTTCGGTTACTTTTGTTTCAAAATCAAAAAAAAATAAAGTGGGTTCACTTTCTTTCCCCTTGTTATATTCAAGTGAAAGGGGTTTCACGTAACAAAAATGAGGTTGTTTCATGTATTTATCACAATGAAAACAAAATCGTTTGCTACAATCATGTTTAACTGTTTTATTAGAAAAAATGAAAAAGAATCGAGGACAAATTTTGTTACAGGTTTTACAATAAAAAAAATATTGACACGGTGTTAAACGATCATAATTACTATGAGAAGGTTTAAAAATTTTATTTGTTAAATGATTTGTAAAACAATTTTCATCATAAAAAATTATATCACAACTGCTACAAATAAGTTTATTATTTTTATCTTTACACTTATTCGGATATTTATAACATCGTAAACAAGTTAAGTTATTTGTAGTACATAGGTGATTATCGACGTATTCATGACGTGTAAAATAACTCATACATTTAACACAAAAAGAACTAGTACTGAGTTCAGAAAATTCCTTTATGGTTAAGACTACATCGTAATGATTATTATTTAACCATAAACATACAATTTCATTAGTCAATTTAATAAGATTACCTGCACTATCAGTTCGTGAATCATAAATTATATTATCGGAATGAGTGTCAGCATACACTAACAAATCAACACCCTGTTTTTTTAAATAATTATTATATACAAAATTAAACTATGTAGCATCAACATTACCCTCGGGTATCCCACATTCCCGATATACATTTCGAATTTCTTCACACGTAAATAAATCATCCACAGGTTTATTGGGTTTTCTTTTCATTATAAAATATTTATAGTCTTGTTTTAAAAATGATAAACCCACTAATATTGCTAAAGCAAAACAGCAATCTTTCACTGTACGAAATAATACATGGCTAAGGAATATAAAATACACCCGTGCGAAATTTACGGCCATATTTTTTTACATTACTTTTCACACCACCTTTATCTGTAGCATTTCCCTTATTCAAACTATTGTAAATACTTTTTTTCCTTAGTACACTATTTTTTTTTTTATTTGTACTTATTCCCGCGGGAAAAGTTTGAACAATTACTTTACTATTCCAACCATTAGCTATTATTTCTTTATTACTCTGCATAAATTTTTCCATAATATTTAAGAAATATTTAACGTCAAAGTCTTTCACGGGTAAAACGGCTGTAGAGAAAAAACTTTTTGGCGCATTACTAAAGATAAATCTAACATAATCATCATCACTTTTTACATTTGCCCGTGCAATGTTAATTAAATAAGAAAAAACCAACGATAACGATTGAATAAAACTAATAAAATTAACCGTTTTTTCCCGTGAAACATCCAAAGAAAAATGTTGTTCAGTGACTTTAAATTTTTCTCTACTAATAGTTTCTATATGATTAACAGAAAAATAATCGTCTATTTTTTCATTTTTCTTACTTTCTTTTTTCTTATTAAATAAACTTACAATTTTATCTATATCTTTTTGACTATATTTTAATTTTTTCTGATCATCATTCATCTTCTTTTTTTTTTCTAAAACAAGAAAAACATGCCGTTTTATTTTTATTTATGTTTTCGTCTTCACCATCAACACGATCAATAGTAACATCGTATGAATCCTGTATATTAATACATGTCAACGTAAGTATAGGAGGGATTTTTTTTGAGAATAAAGAACCCATTTAAAAAAAACTAAAACAAAAAAGAGAGTAAAAAAAAATATGAGTGAAATTGTGTATATTGAAATTTATTTACAAGCGTCTAACTCACCTTATATCGGGTATGAAATTCAAGATAATGATCCCTCAATATTATTTACACCGTATCTTTTAAGGGAATGTTTACTAAATTTTACAGAAGATAAAGAAAAGATAATACCCATTTCATCAAAGATTTTAAAACAAAGAATAACAGAATTAAAAAAAGAAATATACAACTGTCCCGAAGATATTATCTATAAAGTTGAATGTATGGTAAAATTTATTCAGACACATGAAAAAAATAATGATTATTTAGGAATAAAAACTATATTTTAAAACAAAATGGTAAGAGTTAAGTTACCTCGGAAAAAAAGACGCAATGATAAATCTCAAAGTATACGTCACGTTCTTCAATGTAGAAGTAAAACCTTAAAAAAAATAAGATGTCGTAAACGAACAGCAAAAACAAAAAAATGTTGGATTCATTTAGCAAAACAAAATAACTTACGTATCAAGAAATCAACGATCCCCAATGCGGGTGAAGGATTATTTGCTTGGAAAAAACCTTTTAAACCCGATCGTAATATTTCTTATTACACGGGTCAAAAAACAACACAATCCAAATTGGATCGTAAATATGGTAAAAACACAAATGCTGTATATAGTATTTGTAACGATGCAAACACGTGTATCGATGCTTATTTGACAACTCACGCTGCAGCACGTTATGCGAATAATGGGAAAACCGGTTCTATATATAAAAATAATTCAGATTTTGTTTACGACCCAAATAATAAAAAAATGTATTTAGAAAGTATAAAACATATAAAACCCCATGAAGAAATTTTTGCAGACTATGGTGATAACTATTGGCAGAGAAAACAACCTTCATAACAATGGTAGGAAGAATAAGAGAATTACGGGGTGGTGATTTTAAGGGTAAAAAAAGGCAACGTGGAGGTATTTTTAAAGGGAAAAAAAGGCAACGTGGAGGAAATAAAACAGTCAATAAATACGGCAAACTTTTTATAAACGATTTTAAAAAAGAGCTGAAAAAAAAAGCTAAAGTAGTAAAAATTATTGCAAAACTAGGAACGAAAAAAATCAAAAGACATATTTTCAAAAAGGAGGACTTGTATATCATAAACCCAGAAACCATGTTGAAAAGTTTTTAATGTATTAATTTTTTTTAAATAAAAAACATACATTCAGTGTATTATTTCGTTACATAAGAGGTTATTGTCCATTGAATATTTTTCTACATTATAAGCTCTTATTTCATTAAAATTTACACTGATGAAATTAGGGTAATCCACATTACATTCGCATTCCCCTTTACATTTTTTACAAGTGTATTTTATAGTTTTATTATAAACCCAAAAATCATAATATAATGCTATAATACTCCTAAAACACTCATAACTAAAACAATGTTTTCTATCATAATCTAGTATCTTTAAATATTCTCCAATTCTTTTGTCGCTGATACGTGGGGATAGAGCATCATTCCATGCTTCACATATTTTACGAAGAAATTCATAACATTCTTCTGGAATATCGTGTTCCTCATGATGCATAACATACATTTTGGGATTTTTTGAACATTCTACTTCCAGTATAAATTTATACCGTACATATGTTTCATAATCAGCAATAGATATTAGTAGATGATATCTTGATTTTTCAATTTCCACACTTCCTACTAATTGCCAAAAAAAAACGGATTCCACATAACTATATTGTGTTAAATCATGATAAATCTTATATCCCTCTTGATTTTGTACTCGCTGAAAAATAGCCATGACACTTACACACGACCATCTTGAAAAAACGATCTTTATATAGGGGTATATCTACGTATATCCATTGGAATAAACAATAGAAATATCGTATTCATTATAGGGTTTATCAGCTTCACCAATTTTAATACCATATTTTATAAAAAAATGATCATCTATAAATTGTATGTTTTGAATCAATATAAAATCTTCGTCAGCGGGTAAATTATAAGCTAAATCTACAAAACGTTGATCATCGTTAAAGAAATTTTTCTCAGGATCAATAAACAATTGATTAGGAGCAAAATAATATTTACTAGATTGTCCAATATTTGATCCTAAATCATTCTCTTCGAATAACTCTTTTTTAACTTGAACAATACTCCATCCTAATGCATCGTTATATTTTTCAAGAATATTATTTTTAAGTTTTACATCGATACTATGAATTATTTTTCGTTTATACCATTTTTTTTTTCTTGCTTCTAATTCTCCCATACGATAATTCTGTGTATCTGTTTGAAATTTTCTATTGTCACTAAATGTCAATGAAAAATCAGTAAATTCACCTGTCTTTCGACTATTTGTTTTAATTTTAGTACCGTCAAGAAAACTCGTGGGTATTACACCCCGTTTCCAAGACACTTCTTGAAACTCATATAGATTTTTTGCTGATTTTAAAGCAACTGTCGCATTTTTTCTTGGATTCAAAAGCCAAAAACGTTCACTATAATGGATGATTTTTTTCTGACTCATTTTAATTCCAATACGCGAAAAAAATTAAGAACGTTTTATTTATACTATACGTACAATGATATCATTTTTTATTTATACTATACGTACAATGATATCATTTTTTATATATTTAAATGTACAAAGAGTTGCTAAGATCATCTTAATTTTTTTTAAACTTCTCTCTCCTTCTATTTTAACAAAAATAGTATTTTTGATAACATGTACATCTTTAACAAAATAATACCGTTCTAATGTACGTTTTATTTTTAAAATATAAACATTTCTTAAATGTGCTTTTGATAATTTTTTATCAATTAATTGCCGTGGTGAATACATAATTGCCTGGATTTTCTTCGACATCATTTGAGTGTCTCAAAAGTAATGGCACACACACATTATAGCACATTATTTTTACGATATTCATAATCACCAAAAACCCGATTCTCAATCGATACTGTTCTAACGTTTAATATACCCATTTCAACTTCTTTTAAAAAACTATTCCGTGAGCTTCTGTTTGTTTATGAGCGCGCTGGCATTGTATGGTTTCACTTTCGATTTGACAGTTTACGATGCGGTTACTTGTCAGATTGATCGTACAGTCGTCGGAGCGTAGACGAAACACATATAGACCTGAAAAAAAGTAAAAATACCTCAATTTACAAAGTATTCTTAATGTTGACGATAGACTGATTCCTAAACGTTCGAAAGAAACTGCTTACCTTGCCAATAAACCACAGAAACCTTGTTAAAAGGTTTTTCGAGATTTTCTGGAGGAACGAGGATGCTTCGATGATCGATATTATGCCCCCACGATGGAAACGACATTTTCCGATGAATTCCGAATGAGTATCTGAGTTGCGCAGTTGTAATTTCGATGTTGAACCCCTAAATACCTAGCCGCCTACCTACCTCAACGCCGTGACTATATGGGTACCGCTGACCGCGGTACGGTTGAAAGTTGATAGGTTAGAGGCATATCGTCAAGATGAACACCACGACCAACCCACAATAAGACACATCAAAGGAAGCAGGGAAAATTAGAGATGCTCTTGTTGAAAAGTTGTGGTCAGAGAGGGAAACTGGAGATGTATATGGTAAGGAGAAATATCAATTGCGATGACGGTGGTTTATTATTAGCAGAAGCTTATTTGCATCTTGTTAACAGATAACGTCGTCATCGGTTCTATATGAGGGCATAAATATGGGTCCTAACTTTACAACCATCGCCCCTGATGAAGATACCAGATTGAAGTGTCGAAACGTTGGGTCATGGACAGTAACTTTTTAAAGCCAGAGTAGCTAGTGTGATGGAAGTTGTGACAATTGTCTGAAAACTCCCAAGGAATACACAACAGAATCCATCAATGTGTGCCTTTGCATTGAGGAAATGCTAGCAATTAATCCAAAGATTAATGTCAAGTAGCTGGGGCTTACATTCAAAGGTTCGAAATCAAAATGTGATGTAGAAAGTTTCCATCAAATTCCACATTATGGTATAGGACAAAATGTTTTCAAGAATGATGCAGATGCTATAAAGTTTATACAGCACCTGATCATCAATGGAGTTTTGATGGAGAATCTGTAACGGGCTCTTTGCTTAGTATATATATGTAAATATGTACCCATATATGTAACGTAACGTTACCACTCTTTAGTTGAAACAGGGTGGTTACGTGACGTTACATATACGGGCTCGATTTAAAAACGGATAGATTCAAAACTAGAAATAAGCACACTTATGTGAAGTTTCAAAAAGAAACTGTATAGTCAATGCAGTAAAACTTATGCATTTTCAGAAAACTTTTGTTTTCTCTGCAAAATACTAACCTAGCTCAAAGTTAGATGTTTATTACCATAGCTTACCTCAATGTCTTTGATATACATAGTCAAATTTAATACCTAAGCAATTGTGTATTGAATACAAACAAAAAATGTTTGCGTAATTTTTACCCTCAAAATCGGGGGAAAATTACACACCAAAATTTTGCGCGTAAATTTCATTTTCCTGTTTTCACATATTGCGCTATGTACACAAGACGTTGTACTTTACATTAACATTTTAATCTCTCACAATAGGTAAATGTAGAAGATTTTAACACGAAATGAAACAGCAACGTCTGCCGGCCTTTGGTAATACAACAAGGATGTGGCCATCAATTTATTTAATATTATTAAGTTAAAGGAAGTTAAAAGAAAGTTTGTTCGTGTCTATTGTCAACTATTTTAAGGTTGAAGCCAGTGCTTCTCTGTTAAATTGACCACTTTTTCAAATTTTTCTTTCAACGCTGAAACATTCCATTTTCCCGATTTTAATGAAATGACCTCAAGTGGACCATCAATAATGTCATGAATAAAAAATATACCAATATCGGGGATAGACTACAGTACTGTAATTGTTCCAATATGTGGTTTTAAGCAGTCATTACATAGATTTAGAAAAGACGACGCGACGTCAAAGACGACGCGACGTCAAAGACGACGTGAGATCGCGCGGCATGGCGTGGACCCGAGTTCATTTTACTTCCGGTTTGCATTGCGATGTCGTCTTTGTTGATTTCACGACGTGAAAACACAGTTTTCACGTCCTCTCAAAGACGCCACTGTAATTCGCTTGTTTTATTTCACGAAAAGGTAGGTTTGTTTACATTAATTTGGTTGTGAGAATAAGTACTGTTGTTGCTACATACTGCAGTTAAATTTTAAATAATTTTTCCAATGTTTCCAACGTAAATTGTTTGCCCGAAGTTGCCAACGTGACCTATCCAAGGTGGACATTTCAAAAGAGGACCTCATAACTTTTAGACTTTACCAAGTTCAAATTAATTTGATTTAATTAAAGCGGCAAAAATTCAAAATATGTAAACAAATCACTTGCAACATGTCAGCGATGTGATCTATTTATCGACTTATCGTGTAGCTTTAAATTAAAGAATCCGAATGGAAATGGAGACAAACGCAGAAAACGACTTGAAGAAAAAGTAAGTTGAGTAACAAATTGTATTTAACTTGATTTATGCAATATAAAATTATATTAAAGTGTTTATGAAACGAAAATTGAGGTGACTTTTTTATTGATTTATTTGAGAGAACTTCTCAAACGATAAAGAATGGCGTTTGTAGTTCTCTAATATCTTATCTCGTTCTCGAGTTATTCAAGATTGTGTAATATGACCTATGACGTCACTAGTTGTACCCACCATTATGATGAATCAGAAAATGAAGCATAACTTCAAAAATATTGAGCAAAATTGTTTGAAACTTACAGGTCACTAAATTAAATATCCCCACTTCAACTTTAGCATTACCATAGCAATATATATTAGTTCCCAGACCTTTCATTCTGCAGCAAACATTTTCTATTTTCCACCATGCCATACAAAGATTTTGACTCGAAGTTGCTCTGTTTTGTTGGCAATACTATTGAAAATATACCTCACTGATCAACAGTTAAATATTGGTTTAGAAAAGGCAGAATATAAACAAGTTTATGAGGAATAAAGGAGTCTGGGAACTAATCTGTCACCATGACAACGATAAAGTTTACGTGGGTTATTCAATTTAGTGACCTGTATATTTGTGCAAAGTTTCAAGGAATTTTGTTCAATATTTTTGAAGTTATGCTTCGTTTATGGTGGTACAACTAATGACGTCATAGGTCATATTACACAAACTTGAATAACTCGAGAACGAGATAAGAAATTGGAGAACTACAAACGCCATTCTTTATCGTTTGAGGAGCTCTTTCAAATAAATAAATAAAAACGTCATCTCAATTTTCGTTTCATAAACACTTTAAAAGGTTAATAGGGAATCGATGTGTTGCACTAAATACCTTAGGAAACGACTGGCGAATTTATATTGGCGTAGTAGACGTTACATACGCCAATCTAATAACTTAATAATACAATAACGTACAGTAACTTAGACTTTATATTGTTGTGGACACTGGACAGTATGTATGACCCCAATTTTATGTAAAAAGTTTAAAAAATTCCTAGCCATCTAGAATATATAGCTATTAGTATTGTCAACTAAAATAATAAATATTCAATAAGCATAATTTCAATTACTATATCAGAAAATATATAAAATGACACTTTGACAGAGAACTGAATTATTTTATAATATTCTCTTGACTCTACTGATTAAAAGTGTTTGATATTCGAGGAAACGTTGTTTCACACACAATAACATTGAGACCAGCTATCAATATTTTAGTTTTAACTTTGTTACACTACGGACGTTGTTCTAAAATTGTTGGTACATAGCAACGTTAGAACAACGTCGTGTTCCGGCAGGTGAGGGTAAAAAATGAATCCTAAAACTAAAAGTAAACATTACTTATAAGCAGAATAATAAGAGAAAAACCTCAATGACAAAGATAACTTTCACTTTTTTAATACATATATATATATATATATATCATCGTCAGTTTGATTATATGTCATCGAAGCACATGGACGAAACCAAACCCGTTGTTACACGTGGCCAGCGGTGTGTATGTTTGGTGGAACTTGAAGTTACATGAAGTATATCCGAACTACTTTCGATGTATTTTAAAATAAGCCACAAAAATAAAAGTGTTCACAAAAGAATAGCTCACTTTCCCGAATTATTTTCTGTGAAGTAAACTACAAATAATTAAAATCATAATCATATGTTCATACTTGGAAGAATTAATCGAATTGAGAAGGCAGTGAAGCATCATCAGTGACACAAAAATTCGTCGGCGGCATTATCGGTGGCAATTGCCTTTTGCCGCCGAAAATTGCGAGGACTGCTATATAAATGAAACACTTTTAGGTCTGTAGTAGTTTGGACAGAGCAGAGAGATGTGCTTATGCTAAAGGAGGTGGCTGCAGAGGGGACCTTGCAGCACAAATTAAAATCAAGAGAGCGAGGTGCCGGGTGGCTGGCTGTTGCCAACAAACTGAAGCCAAGTATGCCGGCTGTCGATATCACTTCCCGCTCAGTAAGAGACCGCTTCGGGATGCTGGCACGAAAGCACAAGGTCAAAAGTAAATGGCATATGGAAGAGCTGATTGATATATGCGAGGAAACAGAAAAAAAAGTGGATGAAGAAAATGAGGCAAAAAAGATGAGTAATGAAAGGGAGAAGGCTCAGGCAATTGAAATGAGGGAGAGGGCCATGGAGAGTTTTGGAAAGACAAAAGAGAGAGCACTAGAAGGCCAAGAAAATGCAAAACCTGTAAGAAAGAGGAGGTCAGGAGATACGAGTCATGACGATAGCACAATTGAGTCATGACGATAGCACAATAAATACAACAACAAATTTATTTTGTTTAACCTCATTGCACGGACAAATGAAAAATAATATGAAAGAAATAATATAATATAAAACTTATCGAGTATAAATGAAACCATGTCATCAACTGCACAAGTTAAATACCACGTTTAAACGATACAATTGCATGAGCGATCCCGATGGGGATTATTCGTTTACGCTAGGAAATCTTTAGTTATCCATCTGTTGAAAGAAACATATGGTACGTAACCACTGATCAACTAGCAAAATGGAATCGAAATTCGATAACACAAAAACAACGTCGTCTTCCCTTTTCTTTTACGTCCTTTTCCCTTCTCCTCGGTCAACTCACGTCGTCTTTGATCTCGAGTTTTACTACATCCCGGGCGTTCTTTGTCAGTGCCCGCGAGCACATCCAGTTTTTCAGCGGTTCATAAAGGAAACATTGCTTGAGGTAAGGGTTGTTGCTAATGGTTGAGTTGACTGGTTGAATCACTTGAATTCATGCAAATATGGTGGAAGGTTCCTTGGTGAGTTTTTATGGATTAAACAGACTGGTACGTTATGTTTTATATAAAATATCAATTTATTTGTTTAATAAAATGCTTTCAGTTTTCATAATCTACGGGACATTTAGTTTTAATACTCTGCCATTTTGTGTATGCGTTTTCATATAGGACAGAGAAATGTTGGTTCTGCTAGGGCGGAATGGTAATCAGCATTAATACATGAAGCATGGAAGTATTGCCCGCATGCATCACATCCAAGCCAGTGGTTTCCATCTCCATTTCGACAAACTTTACCTGTGTTAACATCTCTTCTATTCCAATTAAAAATATATCATTAATGGTAATTGTTCATGTTTCCTGTAAATGAATTAAACCAATTCTTTAATTTAAAAATAGGCAGGTGCAAATGCAGTATCCCACTTAAAGCAAAAGTTCATCTTTACTTTTCCATATCATCGTAACAAGTACCAAAAATAGCGCATCGATGCAATCTTTTCATGCTCAATCAACAGATTAAAATTGGAATTGAAGTCCCTTCCTTCATCAAGACATTTAGCCAACTAATGAAATAGTTCGAGAGTAATGTGTTATGATTTTTATAATACCTTACAGTGAGTTGCAAAATGTACAATTCATTACATTTACTGTACTATCATTACATTTATATGTATGTACATGCACAGGAATATATTGTTGCTCTTGTTCTGGAACGTCTCCGAAAAGTTCCTTTTCGACATATTCCTGAAGGCACCTCTTGATTTCATGAATGTTAGTAATGCTTCGTGAAACCAGTTCCTCTACTTTGGCGATAATTTGCTTATCAATCACTTGATGTATGCCTGCATGGTTACCTGTAGGATGCCCCCTGTGTACTTCAGAGAGTGGGATCTTAACAAAGTGGCGAATTGTAAATTGTGCTTTCTCTTCTCTAAATCTCCTTTCAGTTTTGCAATCACCTCTTTTCGCGTTCGTGCTATTCTTTCTGACTTGTAGTCTTTCAAGTCTGAGTAATTGAGAAATACTTTGACTGTTCATACTTGATTTTGTCCAGGGCAGTTCGTCTTGCGTGTTCCTTGCAATATTACGCGACGTTTGGGACAGCTGTAGTCATGCTCTGATGTTTTCGCCCGTTTCCAACTTCCACGTGCATCCTAAAATAATGCATAATCTCTAGTATATATTATTGCTATCGCAGTGAATCCAAAGTAACCGTTCACACTATATATAGCAGGCCAATTGTGTGAGATCCCAGTTCAGATCAGCTTATAATTTGCCACACAGTATGTTTCGGAGCATTCAGGGAGCAAATCGCGTAACGTAATCCTATTAATTTTTTAAATAAAATTAAGTAAAATATAAGAAAATAAGAGTATAAAGTCAGGTATTCAGATCCTGGGAATATAGTGGTACCCATGATGTAGACGTGGTTGATGATGGATGGGCCGAAATGGAGCGAGGTCAACATGTAAACTTTGCTGCTGGTGGAATATGGACTATGCAGATGAACATGAGATGGAATGAATATGAGACTAAATGAAGTTATTGTAATAGTTTTCATCTGAAATGATTTGGGTGTAGAGATGTCGAAATTCGAGAGTGGTGATTGTGCGAATGGGACCCACCCGAGTCTGGGGTTTAAGTTTAGTACTACATGTATGGGGTTGGAATAAAAATTGAATGAAATGAAATAACTTTGTTACAATTATTATTATTATTATATCTGATCGATTTAATTTGGTCTGACGATGTGAAAACTAGTGGGTGGTGATAGTTTGGATGAATAGGATTTGTCTGTTATGAAACCGTGGAACTACCAGAGAGAAAAGAGACAAAAAGGGAAGGAAAGGAAAAACGAGGAAGTGGCTAGCATTTTTGATTGTAAATTGGAAAAAATACTAAAATATCGAAATAAAAATAGAAAACAATGTGAAAGGGAAAATAAAAGAAGTCGGGTATTCGGATCCTGTGAATAAATTTGTGGACCAGTCTATCTGTGTTGAATACCTGGGCTGACAGTGTTATAGGATAGTGGAGTGACATATCTGGTAAAAGGGAAATTGAATGGTGTTTTTGAGTGAATAAAAGAGGAGAAAGAAAGAAAGGGATATGGAAGGTATGGGAGGAATTGCAAAACCCGGGTACGGTGAATGAAAATGTATGCCAAGGCCGAGGTGAATGCCTGATGTCCGCCCCCCGAACCTTGTCCCTGTTTTAAGAAAAACAAAGGTCATGAATCGTCAGGTTCCAAGCATGACCGGGAAAGCACGTTTCTAACCTACTAGCAGGTCTTGGAACGACGTGCCCACATGTGGAAGAGGAAAAATAAAGTAGGAGAGGAAAAAGTTTTTTGGTCGAAAACGAAAAGGCGCGAAAAAAGACGAGCGAAAAAATATGCAAAATTGTGGGCGAAAATTATTGGAAATTCCTGACTTGGGCGTGTTGGATTGTGACGGTGCAAAAAATGGATGATATGAAAAAATAGAATATTGTACTTACGAATTCAGTTTAGAAACAGGTTTTTGGGCATACGCGATAATACTGGGGAAGTTGCTGTACAGATCGTAATGAGATCGTAATGCAGAAAGACTGTATAAACGTTGTTATGGAAACGTGTGGTGGTCAGAGGTTGATGGGGTGGTTTGGGACCATGATGGATAATTGGTTGAAGGTGTCTTAAATGGTGAGATCTGGCATGAAGTATTTCATGCGTGTCGTTCTAAATGTGTTTGTGGATGAATACTATTCGATTCGGTTGAATTACAGTTTGTGGATTTATAACGGATGGAAGCCCATGTGGGGAATGATGAGGCTGAGTGGCTATGTCGACGTATAATTCGAGGAGAGACGGAACGAATGCTCTGATGGACGACCGATGTTTCTAGAAGGTTTCCATTCCAGTAAGTTACTTACAGTTTCACTAACAGTTTAGTTTAAATGTTGGAATATATTTACAAAATATATTGCAGGAATTTTGGAGATGAAATTACAGCAAGTTGTGTTATCGTATTGTACAAGGGAAAGTATAATATAGCTAATGATTTGTGCACAGCGATAAATTGTGGTTGAGGTTAATTTGTAAAAATTGATTGCCGAAAAGGGGTTGTTATATTCATATTGTAGTGGAATTTACAGTAAGTCACTCCTGTTTTTATATTTATATGTGGTCTTAAGTATTTTTAAACTCATTGGTATTCTCTCATTTCTCCTTTTCATATTGTATATGTACTTGGTTTGAGAATCAGACAGCTTTTATATTGGTTTTGGTGCCCTAAAGTGGATTGGTTCACTGTGGGTTGTGATTTTTTGAATGTGTGTAATTATTTTGACCATACCAAGTTTTCCAGTTGTCCCATGATAGTGAAATTAATTAGATATATAAATTGAAACCGAAATTGTCAGTATCTTGTATGTATTTAATTCCCCTAGAGCTTGCATGAACATAATATTGCAAATTGGCACATATTTATAACATTTATATGTTATTAATCATAGTTGGAGTTTCTTTCTTCTTAATTGGTACATGGCCAGAGGCCGAGTATATGTAGGCAGGACTTTACTTTTCCATATCATCGTAACAAGTACCAAAAATAGCGCATCGATGCAATCTTTTCATGCTCAATCAACAGATTAAAATTGGAATTGAAGTCCCTTCCTTCATCAAGACATTTAGCCAACTAATGAAATAGTTCGAGAGTAATGTGTTATGATTTTTATAATACCTTACAGTGAGTTGCAAAATGTACAATTCATTACATTTACTGTACTATCATTACATTTATATGTATGTACATGCACAGGAATATATTGTTGCTCTTGTTCTGGAACGTCTCCGAAAAGTTCCTTTTCGACATATTCCTGAAGGCACCTCTTGATTTCATGAATGTTAGTAATGCTTCGTGAAACCAGTTCCTCTACTTTGGCAATAATTTGCTTATCAATCACTTGATGTATGCCTGCATGGTTACCTGTAGGATGCCCCCTGTGTACTTCAGAGAGTGGGATCTTAACAAAGTGGCGAATTGTAAATTGTGCTTTCTCTTCTCCAAATCTCCTTTCAGTTTTGCAATCACCTCTTTTCGCGTTCGTGCTATTCTTTCTGACTTGCAGTCTTTCAAGTCTGAGTAATTGAGAAATACTTTGACTGTTCATACTTGATTTTGTCCAGGGCAGTTCGTCTTGCGTGTTCCTTGCAATATTACGCGACGTTTGGGACAGCTGTAGTCATGCTCTGATGTTTTCGCCCGTTTCCAACTTCCACGTGCATCCTAAAATAATGCATAATCTCTAGTATATATTATTATTGCTATCGCAGTGAATCCAAGTAACCGTTCACACTATATATAGCGGGCCAATTGTGTGAGATCCCAGTTCAGATCAGCTTATAATTTGCCACACAGTATGTTTCGGAGCATTCAGGGAGCAAATCGCGTAACGTAATCCTATTAATTTATATATTAAGTAAATATCTTAATACTAATTTCACCATTTTGTCTCTTTTTTAGAATCAGTTCACCGGATACGAACAAAAAATTGGAATACCTTTTGACATAACTTTTAGATATACCGTAATTGTTCGAATAAACGCCGCCCAGCGCTTATTCGAAGAATTCCATATATAGTCAAAGCGGGTAAAACATCGCAATGTCTCTCGCTTCACTAATAGCGCAAAATGCAATGCAATTCTAAAACAGCTTTGGTAATTTATTTTCATTAATGGCAATGTTCTTCAGTTCAAAGTGACTATATTTTGACGCTCGTCCATTTAGTTCTCCAAAATTCTGGCATTTCTCAGTTCTGGTGTGAAGGCTGTGAATTTTGCCGGTACAACAAGCCCAACTTCCCTGTTTCTCTTCCCCGTTACTTGTGCGACTAGCTGATTTTCGGCGTCTGCTTGTAGGAAGTAGCTCAACAAGTGCGATAGTTCTATCGGCACATGGCCCGCAAGGGTTTTGTTAGCGTCGGGCTTTATCACATACACGCCGATTGCATTAGCATCATATTCCTTTGCTTCAGCACGTGTCTTCTTCGCACTGTAACACTTGATTGATTTTGGGGGTCCATGTATACTTATACACATGATGTCCTCTGATAACTGTTTCAAAACTTACTCTGTAATACATCTTGTATTCAATCGGCGAAGCTCTTGCCATGGTATTCTGTTATAGCTTTGAAGAGCGTGCTAAATTCTGACACACCGCCACTGCATGCCAAGAAATTTGACCCAGGAAATGTTGTATGATTGTCTGATTTACAATTGTCACTGTTGTCTGATTGATAATTTAACATACAAATAGCGTGCTTGGTTGAGAGAATGGCAGACCTGAGTAAAGACACAATCTCTCACAAGGGGAAGAAAATTAAGAAGTACAGTCTTTCATTCAAGAAAGAAGTGATTGCTTGTGCTGAAATAAGAGGGAATCGACCCGCTTCCAAGCAATTCTCGGTTGATGAAAGGAGAATACGGGAATGGCGAGCTATAACAAGAGTAATATCGAAGGCCTGCTTGGGGCTGCGAAAGGAAAGTAACGGAGTAGATTGAGTGGAGGTGGTAGAAAACCTTTGAGCGTAAAACTTGAGGAAGTCATGCTGGAATTAGAAGAAAGTGTGAAATTTATGCTTGCCAAGTGTGAGGGGATGTGTTCATAGATACTTTACTGTGATTGGTTGATTAGTGAGGTTGTTTCTATGGTTACACAGTCAGAGAATCACTTGAACTCAAGACTGCTGTCAGCGAACACGTTTTTATTCAAAGCAAGCGATAAATATTTTGATCTATTTGAAATGTAATTCTATTTTGGAATAAGAAAACGAATAGTTTTAAATCCAAGAATAGTTCGCCTGAATACAAAACTTGAATATATCCTCTGTTTCAGCGCCGAGTTACATAACAATCTGAGTTAAATTATCTTGTCGCAGGCTAGTCGATAGCTAGTTTTCCGAGGTTGACTGCAAGGCATCATGGGACAGTCACCTCAAATAATGAGGTACATGTCCCACAAAGCGCAAAATTACACACTTTCTCCGGGCTCATCTTGTCATGCTCCTAAATCAGTTTCAACATTTTTCCAAAGTTGTGGGCACTTGCGTGTGTTTACTTAAGTTTTTTTCTTTAGGATATAATTCTGAGCATTTTACAGCAATTGATTGATTGATGTCTCAAGCAACGTCTCAAACGTGACAAAAACGCCAGTTTCAGGTGTTTATTTTGGCTGTATCGAATCGATTCGAACTATCTGGGCGATGACGTCTACCAAGGAAATCATATAACTTTCAACAATTAAATGCCCAACAGAACGTCACTCGACGTATTCTCCTTGCGCATGGTAGAGGGCTTGCCACGGGACGCGCGCGATCGCGCCAGCGCGCGCAGATGAATTTACGCGCGCAATTGCAAAGTTAGCATAGTGGCGCGATTCTGGAAGACTGAGTACGAGGTCGCTTGATTTCTGACCAATCAAAATTCAACTTCACGCCAATGCATTTTCACCAAAACACATGGCATGTGACGTATCACATTAGCATTCTTTTTGTTGACTTCGCAACTCAGTATTAAACAGACAGACTTCTCCAGTGTAATATTCTGCAAAGTTAAGTTCAAGGTTCTAGATGGTCACCAAAGGTAACAAGGTCGATCTCTCAACCTTTATGAAGTGGGGCAAAGTATAAAACGGTGAAAGTCGATCAGCGCGAATTTGTCAACTTTGTTTGGTGTAAAGTGTCACCGCAACGAAAAGTCTATATTCCTGCATCCACACTGCAAAGGGTCCGTCAAAAAGTCGGTCAAATCTTACATCGAAGGAACGAATTTCGTAAGTAAACACACCATGCAGCGAAGGCCATCGCATCGCTGTTGACATTGAAAGATCGCGTCCGGCTGCCGAAAGAGTAGTTTCTCAACCAAGTATTGACAAGGTAACTCTTCTTAATTGTTGTTATTGGGTTTAGCTTATTTACGTAAACGTGGATCTTATTTGCAAAAGCGAGGATGCTTTCAGTTTCACCAGAATATAAAACTTACATGTAAATTTGACTAATTTAGGCTGCTTGCAAAAGTGATTTTGATCTTAATGCGATGATTGTGTGAGATATTAGGATCCTAAGATCTCATGATTCTCTTTACATCTACAATGCATATTGTTGAAGTGTTCGACAGATAAGTATAAGGAGCCCAGCTCAAATTAGAATATAATTCCATTTCATGAAGTGATGAAGATAGTCGAATTAAACAGACCAATATTAAACAATGGTTAGAAAGTGACAAAAGATTTTTAGTCGATGAGATCATCGAACAAGTATATTCACTAATTTACATGACAACACATTTATAGGTTCAACCGACACTAACATCTTGTATTAACAAGTCGACGGAGGAAGCCTATCGAAGGCTCATGGAGCTGACGATGCCACATCGCCATTTCAACGTTTTAGTAAAATGTGTAAAAGCGAATGGTGTTCGGCTGGTGGAGAGAAACGAGAATGGAAAATCAGGGCGTGAATTTGTTCACTGCATCGCCGAAGCTGTTGAAGAAAAGTGCGCAGTTATCCTGGGCAGTGCCGATTTCTTTTCGATTTTAAGCGATGGAAGTCAAGCTCGAAATCCGAAAAGGAGCTTGTGCTGATTCGACGGAACGAAACGGCATACCGGTGTATATCGTCGCAAGCCTGCTGGAGATGGAAAAATTCGGTGGTGGAAATGCCGACTCCATTCTGAAAGGTATCAACAGCTTGTGCGAGGAATCTGGCCCTTACAAGATGTCGACTGAAAATTATCAAGGGAAACTTGTAAGCTGCAGCGCCGACGGTGCCAGTGTGAACACTGGAAAATACAATGGGGTTCTCACTCAAATGAAGAGTCATCGACCATGGCTGTTAACAATCCATTGTGCGAACCACAGAAACGAGCTTGCGGTGAAATCAGCCTTCCAAACCTCAGAATTTGAAGCTGTTGAGGAATTTTATATAACTAACTATTACCTCCTCAAGAATTCAGGAAAACTCAAAAGCCAAGTTGCTGAATGTGCCAATGGCCTTGGTATACATTATTACCCATTGGCAAAGATTCATGGCACTCGTTTCGTCAACCATGCCGGCGAGGTTTCAAGAACTTACTTGAGACGTGGCCAGCATATAACGCGAATGTTATATGTCGTCAACGCGAATGTTCGCGCTAAAATCAGTGGTTTACTAAAAAAGTTTAAGTCGTATTCCTTTTTGTGCTCAGTCGACGTGTATTTGGACTTGCTGGAACAGTTAGCCCCCACGTCAATGGTAATCCGATAATCTAATGCCATACGAAGTTTCCTCTGCTGTGACTGGAACAATTTTGCAGCTGCGTGAGAAAGAAGAAGTCGGTACCAACGCAGAGTTTCTCGACAGTTATGTCACTCGATATCATGTTTCCAACGAAGGTGTTGCCAAAGGCCGATTCGTAAAGGCAGGAGACATGAAAAAGAAGGAGCACAACCGAGAATACGTTACCGTTGAGTTTCAAGTCGATCCCTTCAATCGGGAAGAATGTTTGGAAAAAGTTCGAAAGATCAAAAAGAAAGTCATTCCTGTGGTGATCGCAACGCTGAAAGCTCGCTTCACTTCCTATGATGACGCGGTTTTTTCTAAGATGAAATGGTTCAATCCAGAATATTGGACCAGTGATAAGGATTTTGGGATCGCAGATGTCGAGGCGTTAGCAAGTCATTTCAAAGAGCCACTTTCACTAGCATCTTTCGAGATCTCCCGTGCCCTGAAGGAGTGGAGAAGTTTCAAAATCTTTGGCAAAATGCCCGACGCCAAATCTTTGTGGAAATCGGTTTTGACATATCGTCGCGACGAGTTTCCACATCTGTGTAAATTGGCTAGCCTTATCGTTGGTATTTCAGGCTCAAATTCTGCTGTTGAACGAACATTTAGCGTGGTGACAAACATCCTGGCCGATAAGCGTCTTTCGATGCACCACGACACCTTAAAAGACGCCTTGGTTGTTTATGGTAACGACCGATTGTGGAACAGAGAAGAGCGAGATGAGATTATCGAGCGTGCCGTCCAGATTTACCTACAGAAGCGGCGCGGAAACAAAAAGCTGACATGTCCACCAGCAAAGAGGCAAAGAACTGACAAGGATGAAAGCAGTGCTGTAGCTGCGGAGAGCTCAGGAGACAATCAAAACAGCTGCAACTCTGAAGATGAATTCTCTCATAACTCATCGGACAGTGAATGAATATGCTAGCGAACATTTATTTATATTTTACAACCGTTTTTACCTTAAATTAATTTGTAAATACTGTAATATATTTAATTATAAGTAATAAATGACTTGTAAAAAATTGTTTTTTCGTAAAAAAAGTGAAAGTTAATAATCGCGCGCGCAGCAAATTTCTCAGTTGGCAAGCCCTGTTGAACATGTTTTGCTTGTTTTAAATGACCATAAAAAACGAAATCGACCCAAAGTCGTTTATCCAGTTAATGTGACTGCTGACCAAGAAGATTTCATGCTGATTATTGATCATCGCCCGGGTTATAGCAAACTCCGTTATATGGGACCACCGTGGGGTAGAGGGGTTTGGGTTGACGGATTAGTGTGTCCTGACAGGTGTGGCGGCCTGAGATTGTACCGTTGTTGGACAGTGATTTTGGACTTCGTCTTGGGTTAGGTGCAGGCTCCAGTTCGAGCATGCGGACGAGTCCCAAAACAATCTCAGCACGATGACAATCTCAGACCGGCACCATAAACAACGTTATTTTGAGCCTTGGAATGAATTCTTCAATTTATCAAATCAGAAAGAGATTGAATCCCTTTCTTTTTACCTGTGACCGAGTATCTTTTATGGCCTTTTCCTTGGAATGACCAGCAGACCTCGCAAAACAGGACGAGTTTACAGCCATGTAACCGTTGATAAGTTTATCTACGTCTCCATTGTACACACCAAACACATAACCACTCTCATACCTATACTCTTCAAGCTTATACTTCGTAAAAAATTCTCTTCAATTTGAAAACTTCTGCCCGCTTCACATTCTTCGTCCTCCATTCTGCGCTTTGATAACCGATTGTTACCAGAAGTTTCAACAGGATGTTTAGGAATGATATATATATTTACATAAGTTGCGCATCCTTTTTATTTTTGGGCAACATTTCGTTAACAGCCTCTGCCCGTGTTATCGTGGCCAATGACAAAGAACGCCCGGGATGGAGGAAGACCAAAGCTTACATCACGGGCGATCTTTGCCACTTCAAATCCAGTAAGGTTTTTTAATACTTTATAGTATACTGCTCTGTTGCTTTATTTAGTAACTTACAGCTTGGATTTTTCATTTTTCTGAAAATCTTATTTTGGGTAAAATTAAATTTGTTACTCTGAAAAATATCTGTCTTTCAGTTTGGTTAATGACTCTGATCACGTTTAATATATAAAAATATTAGTAAAATCAATATTTATCAGTTTCAATTAATTGTTCAACTGAATAAAGATTATAGATAAAATCCAAGTACAGTACTGCTCGGAACTCGTTCCGAACGAGGTCGGAACGCGTTCCGAACGAAATCGGAACGCGTTCCGAACGAGGTCGGAACGCGTTCCGAACGAAATCGGAACGCTAAGGTTCAAATATCGTGACCAAATCGGTCCCGGTTCGGCGATCTTCGCTATTTTCCGAACGGCCTCTCTCAACACACTGGGATAATTTAAACGTCAGAAAACTGTGCAAACTCTACTACTGCTAAAATATACGTAAGAAACTGGATATAAACGGCGAACTGAATAGGCTTTCTTACCATGTAATTTGACAACATGCGTCTCGAAATTATCTTTGCTCGTTGAATTCATCGAACTTCGAGCGGCTTTGTGTCACGATACTAAAGAGATCCATGAAGACACCACATATTTGAATTAATCAAATATCTTTGAAATAGATACCACTTCGGCCTCTCTCAACACACTGGGATCATTTAAACGAAAGAAAACTGCGCTAACTCTACGACTGTTAAAATATATGTAAGAAACTGGATATAAACGGCGGCTCTTACTTCGTGTACCGGACACAGAAATTTGCACGAGTAAAATGTTAATTAGCACTGTATAGAACTGCCTATTCTTTCAAAAATCCCATTTATTTTAACTAGGATAGGTTTAATTCATGAATTGGACAATCCCAGGACAAAAATAAACGAGATTTTTCCAGGAACAAGCCAGTTCTACAGTGCTAAATTTCTGTGTCCGGTACGCGAAGTAAGAGCTTAACGGCGAACTGAATAGGCTTTCTTACCATGTAATTTGACAACATGCGCCTCGAAATTCATCTTTGCTCGTCGAATTCATCGAACTTCGAGCGCCTTCATTCTTCGATTAAGATTGTCCAGATACTCAAGAGATCTTCGTTCTTCAATCAAACATGAGACACCACACACTTGAATTTGTAACTATTGTTTTGACGTCTGATATATATTCTTTACGGAACAAAGCGAAGCGGAAGCTAACTTGAGGCAGCGAGGATCAAAGCAACAAGTGAGCGACCAAATCATACACGTGTATATAAACGACATACAGTTATTTCACTAGTGTAAATATATTTATAGATAAACTTACTAACTCTACGACTGTTAAAATATATGTAAGAAACTGGATATAAACGGCGGCTCTTACTTCGTGTACCGGACACAGAAATTTGCATGAGTAAAATGTTAATTAGCACTGTATAGAACTGCCTATTCTTTCAAAAATCCCATTTATTTTAACTAGGATAGGTTTAATTCATGAATTGGACAATCCCAGGACAAAAATAAACGAGATTTTTCCAGGAACAAGGCAGTTCTACAGTGCTAAATTTCTGTGTCCGGTACGTGAAGTAAGAGATTAACGGCGAACTGAATAGGCTTTCTTACCATGTAATTTGACAACATGCGCCTCGAAATTCATCTTTGCTCGTCGAATTCATCGAACTTCGAGCGCCTTCATTCTTCGATTAAGATTGTCCAGATACTCAAGAGATCTTCGTTCTTCAATCAAACATGAGACACCACACACTTGAATTTGTAACTATTGTTTTGACGTCTGATATATATTCTTTACGGAACAAAGCGAAGCGGAAGCTAACTTGAGGCAGCGAGGATCAGAGCAACAAGTGAGCGACCAAATCATACACGTGTATATAAACGACATACAGTTATTTCACTAGTGTAAATATATTTATAGATAAACTTAGGACGTAGCACTTTGCAAATATCCATGCATCAATCGTCAGCGATTGAACGTGACAACGGCGAACACTTTCCGCGGTACTCTTTATTTACTCTCCCGTTCAATGATATGATTTTTAATAGCGTTGAAATAAAAGCGTTCATTATAAACTTGGGGGAAATCACTCTTTCAAAGGATGGAAATTTAATGTGCTTTCTTCTTTAATCTCGTTTAATAAAGCATATACCGCAAGCACTACAACAACGATTTTAGTGTTGACAATTGGCTAAAGTCGGAGATTAACGAAGCTAAATAACGCGTTTGGAACGCGTTCGGAATACGAACGCAGTGTTAGGTTATTTCTGAGCAGTACTGTACAATATTCTACTTTACATTTTCCGAATTTGGCCCGAATGATGGATTAAGCCGCTGACCAAATATAATCTGCTTGCGGGCACTGACAAAGAACGCCCGGGATGTAGTAAAACCCTTTGATCTCGCGTCGTGTTTTCTAAATCTGTCTATTATCATCAAGAAAGCAAAGCGACGGGTTGCCTTGCCAACATATAGATGGGCTTCCTTTTTGCCATTGTAAATAATGCCATACCACTGTTGGACCACAGATTTTTCTGACACCAGAGGGCTTAGTTTTTTCCACAACTCTTTCAATGCTCTTTCGTCTCTATGGCTGCCATTTCCCTCTCATCCGGCGCTGATTCGTTGCTCTTTTTTTCTCTGAATCATCCCTTGAAACTCACCAACGTCACCAAAGTCAATCTGCGATTTAGCTTTAGACGATTCACAGGACGAAAAGCTAACCTTAAGCTTGCTTTAAGTCCCCTTAAATGTGACTTAAATCTACTTCATTTTAGATTAAATTTTAATTTAAACTGGCGTTTTAATGTAAATTCAATCAAATCTTCATGTTAATCTATCTTTTCAAGAGATATATTAAACCATGGCCAATCCTGACTTAATCAGCCAAATATAAATCTGAATTTAAGGTCACTTTTAAGTGGACTTATTTTTCTTCTAGTAATATCTACATACATACCCGTATGTCTTCTGCAAGGTTTCATTAGCAATCTGTGCTCTGGTGTAAACGTTGCCCCGTTATTGCATATCTTAAATGACTTATGCCCAATATTTTTCTAAATTGTTCATAATCATCTCAAGGTTTTTGTTAACACTCCTTTAGTGTATTATATACAAGGAAAAACTAACTCAATCACAAAAATAATTTAAAACTGTGATAAATAATAACGGTTTTGGTATGTTTACAGCACTTGGCGCTTTGATTTACGTTTTAGCAAATGGCGGGAAATTGCATAATTTTTGGACACAAAGGGGAAAAGTTACGTACACAGTAGAGCGCTACTTGCACAAGGTTATTTTAAACCAAAGTTAAGTAGGTTAAAGGTCGTACCACAAACCATCAAAACATGCCAGAATTGTCTACAGATTCCCACTGGGCAAAGTGAGAAAGTTTAGTCATTGTCTTTGAAACTTGATATCCGGTCAAAAGTGGTAGTCGACGAAAGCGTTTAAATTCAAGCAGATAATTGCGCTGTATGTGGGAGTTTACTGCTTACAAATATGAAGAAAAGGTTAAACTATTCTAATGAAACACTTTAGAATGTCTCCCACTGGGTCGCACAACATGGTTAGTGCAAAATTAACTGTGTAAGTTTTACCCGCCAACCTTGAGTGCGTAAGTTTTACCCGCATTGACTATACTAACGAATTCGAGAAACTTTCCAACAAGGATTTCAAGGGTGGTGCAAAAAATATGAGTTAAAAACCGGCCACCGGCTTGACATGGGTTAAAGTCCAAAAGTGTAAAGTATTATTGAGCACATGTGTTTCACGTATATTTCATGTTCCAATTTTAAATAAATCTTAATAATCTTTCTTCAGTTTATGTCCTCTCTGAATCCTTGGGTTATATGAGATACTTTTGACCAAACAATGTTGTTAAACTAATAAATGCCCCGAAAAACTATTAATTATCATCGGATATATCGATGATATATATAGTCTTTATTTTTAAAGTGTCTTTTGAAGCACTAGCTAGCTTAGTTATCAAGCCGACATTACGCGGATCGAGTTTCATGCTAACGTACTATATTCACCCGCTGAAACATGAAGGTATGTATACTTATTAAACTATTTCGAAATATTCTTGCCTTCATTATATAGGGAAAACGAGGGATGAATGGGAACACGTCTAATCTCATGTTGTAACCCCTAGCCCGTATATGTAACATATCCAAAAATGTAACGTCACGTTACCACCCCGTATGATTTATTGTGAAAGTTAGGTGCTTGATTTTTTAAAGACCAGTAAATAAAAAACGTATATTGATAATGCTGTATGTTAGTCTCAATTTATTTCACTAGCAGTTCGATCATTCCCAAACGTTTTTTATTCCGCTTATAAGCCCACCCAAAACCCCTTACGAAATTGTATAAGCCCAGGGCTTATATTCCGCAGTTTACGGTATTCAATAATATGGAACCTAAAGTCTGGACTGTAATGGTACATGCATGAACATAAATAGTAAACTTTCATTTTTACCAAGAGAATGAGTGAGGGATCTCTACAATCATAACTCTTCTTACACAGACATTTTCGAGGAAGTTCTGCTGAGTGCACAGGATACTTGAAGCTCCAGCACGCTTAGCACAAATTACTCAAAAGCACCTTGGTACGAGGTTGACTGGCGGGGTGATTTGCAGAATGTGACTACAGTATAATATTAAGTCAGCAGTGTTTGGTCGTTACAGATCATTAGGGGAGATATTCCTCAACCTTCTTCAAAGTTTATTCGTACTGAAGTGACCTGAAATATAATATTTGTTTTTATCCTAAGGTTTGTGTGAATGCCCGATTTCAAAAGCTTCAAAAACTCATTAATGAGGAAAACACAAAGGAAATCAGTACCATGTCGGTGAATATTTGATGTAATAAAACACGCTCATTGTTCTTGATAAATTTCTCGATGGTTTTTACATCTCAAATAAGTTTAATCTTAAGAATTACTTTGCCAATAAACTCATAAAATGGTTCGTTTTGTGCATATGCGCATGCCATATGCAAATGTAACTGATAGAAGAATCATTGGGCAATTGTTTAACTGTTATCTCAACTTTATTCAGAACTTTTAAAAATTAGAATACAATAAAATACTACAATGTATTTCCAAGAAATATCCATATCACCATGTTCATGGAAGGTAATTAATTGACCCCTCCAAGTAAACATCAACTCCTCATATTTACCATATTTCTGTCTAGCCCTTAGTGTCTGCCTCTGAAATTGCAAACCCTATTAAGGAGGTATGGATATTTTCTAGTTCTGCTGTATGGACTATATCAGCAAATCTTAATATAGAAATCTAAACTATTACAATGAAACTGCAGTTATATCTTAATGCCGAATTCCTTCAGCAATGTTTCCTTATGCCCTGGGCACAGTTGTTTTTTTACGTGATCTGGAACAATAATGTTACATACATTCCCCTCACCATGTTTTTTTGTTTAAAGGTGATTGCAGGTGATGAAAATATACAGGCTTTTATTCTTAGAAATACTTACAATAGTTTCCCCTCGTTTTCTAAAAACCCTACACTCGTAACGTTTTTGAAATATATCAAAAGGGGTGGAGGTGGATTTTGACTTGGTTTATCTCCAACCTATTTTCAGCTGTTTGCAACATCACTCATCAACGTCATAATAGAAAACCATACATTACGCTTTTCGAAAGTCTCGCAACATCCCACTTGTTTGGATTAGTATCCTACGAGGAAAACCATTTGGTATTCCTTTAGTCAAGAATGCGAGGTAGCCGTATATGACAGTCAATTAAGTTCATGCAAAATTTTTGTCTACTTTGATATCATGGAAGGTCTTTTGAACAGCACAAAACTAACTAGCTAGATGTTTGATTCTGGTGCGTGCTTCCATTTTCTCAAATACACAGAGAATGAGGACAATTTCTTTGATGATTTTTCGCCCTTTTCAAAATTTACACATCTCAAGGAGGTGGACGGGACAGCTACGTCATTTCCTTCCAGGACATGAACTGTGCAAGGTCATGACAAAGTCGATCAGCTTCGCCTAGTCAGTTTCAAGGTCGAATAAATATATTGTGAACCTTGGCGAGACGATGTGTGATTTTCTTCTGCTACATTTCTCGGGGAATTTGGGCAATCTAAGCAAATGATTTTTCTTTCCCGCTCTTCAGAGAATGGGAGAAGCATCACGAGATTTTTTATTCTCTTCCAGGTCTTGAACTGCAAGGCCATACCAAAGACGATCAGTTTCAAGGTCGAATAATTTATTGTCGATCTTGACATCATGATGGATTATTTTTTGCTCCAAAGAAAAAAAAAAGTAAAAAAGTTTTATCTATGCACTAGGAGCAGAGATTAAATTGAACGAAATAAAGCAATAAATTAGGTTTACCTTTTGTTTACTTCCAATGTCTCCAAGCCATCTTGACAGCATACATAGTCTCGTTCTGCAATCTGCATTCTGAAAATCACCCCCACCACAAATTACATCTCTTCAATTGAAATGAGTGTTAGAAAGGTACATTAATGCTTAGCAGTTATACCTTTAACAAAATGTTTCTGTAATTCAGTTATACAAACCAAATTATAATTACTAACTTCACTCATGACTTTTTGAGTATTAAAACTCCACACCATTCTACAGCGTATTGACAAATGGCAGCCCAGATTCATCTATCTGAGGCTGAGGTTATTTGAATTTCATGATTTAGTTACACATAAGTTACAAGGACTTTAGTTACTTAGGCCATATACCAATAAAAAATTAATTACAGTCAGTAAATCAATAAATAATAAAATAAAATTTAACATGGTTCAAATTAAAAGTTATAAAGGTTTAAAAGTTATGATTTAATATCATCTGGCATAGCATTCCACATGCTTACAATTCTGACCAAGAAAGTGTCCCTGAAGGTAGATGTTCTCGCTATTTAATTGTATCTTGGTATAAACCAGAATGAGCTTATCTGGTGCGACTCGTACAAAAAGATAAATAATCATCTGGAGGCTCTTACTTCTTGTACCAGACACAGAAATTTAGCACTGTATCGTTCTTTAAAAAATTCCGTGTATTTTTGTCCTGTAATTGTCCAATTCATGAATTAAACCTATCCTAGATAAATTTAAGACCAACATAGATAAAAAAAATTGTATAGAATATTCAATAGCATCCAATAGAATATTCTACAGAATCCAATGGAATATTCTATAGAATATTCAATTAGAAATTGCGACATTCTATAGAATTGTTAATGAGTATCTTGAATATTCTATAGAACTATAGAATATTCTATAGAATACAATATTCCATAGGATATTGTATAGGATCTAATAGAATATTCTATAGAATCAAATAGAACATTCCATTACATTCTGCAAGATATCCAAAAATGAATATATTCCTTTACATTCTATGGAATGAAGTAATAACATTTTCTATTGCTATAAAATACTGTTATAGAATATGTCAATGGATACTCCAGTTACATGTCTAAAGATACTGTATTTATCTGGATTTTTATTCATTAAATATTTTTAATTGTAACAATGTCAAGCAAAGACACAGATATTTAAGAAAAAGGCTTTATTTACATACACGACATTCAATTTTTACAGTTGATTCCATATTGTTAAGTTAATAAAGAACATGTAAAGAAACTATTTATATTTATATTTTAATTAGAACTGACAATCAACTTTGTTAGTTCCTAAGCTTCGAACAATGGATTAAGAGACGACCTGTCAAAACCATGTCATATTTTGTTAGCATGAGAACCGAGAACACTGATTGGTCAGTTTTAATTAACAAATATAGACTTTTGTAATCATGCTGCTAAAAGGGATGACTCAAAAGGACCTTCACATTTTTTAGAACTACTAATCCTAACCCTAACCTTGATCCTAACCTTAAACCTAACCGTAGCTATCCATAACCAAACGAAAAATAAAAAACAGGAAAAAACAGAAAGGTCCTTTTGAGTCACCCCTTTTAGCCTTCCCCCCTCGGCTAATCAATTTGTGCAGTGGTGAATTTCCAACTCAGTGGAAAGATGCCAACTTAGTGCCAATACATAAAACCAGTAGAAAAGCTGTAGTAGCCAACTACAGAGCTATTTCCCTGTTGGATCAGCTGTCCAAATTGTTGGAAAGGGGTGTTTTTGGTGAAACTTTAGATTTATTTCGCACAATCTCACAAATTGGCAACACAGCTTTTTCCCTGGACGTTCTAGTGTTATGCAACTTATTTAAGTTGTTCACTTACTCGCCCAAGCATTGGATAACAAACAAGTTGACCTAGTATATCTTGACTTCTCTAAGGGCTTTGATCGTGTGCCCCATTCTAAAATTCATTATAAGCTGGACGTTATGGGTATTCGGGACCCATTGCCTTCTCGGTTCTGTAGCTACCTTTCTCAGAGGCGCCACCATGTTGTTCTTGATGGATTTTCTTCTGAATGGCTGCCTGTAACATCTGGTATTCCACTTCTGTTCCTTATATACATCAACGATATGGCTGATGCAATCACTCAGGGATCGCAGTTACCCTTATTCGCTGATTACTCGAAGTGTTTTCAAGTTATTTTCAGTAATACGTACCAAGATAAACTCCAGGAAGATCTTAATGCTCTGTACATTACGATGATAGTGTTGAAGGGTATCACACCACCATTAGCACACGATTTAGGTCCCAAAACAACATTGAAATGGGGGGAAGGTGTAATGTGTGCCAACCATTTTGTCAACGATCGTCTGAATAAAATCGAAACAATTAAAACCATACATATTCCATTTGGTATGTGAGACACGTCTTAAACTTAACATACCATACAGTATAAGGTAAATGTATTATATTACATGTTGAAAAATATGTATTTATTATGACGTCAATTGCATTATGTTACACAAACAACTTAAGTTTGCAAGACGCGTTTCAAAGTACGATTGGGTGATAAGCAATGCGCATTGGCAATGTTTCTGAACCAGGAGGGAAAATATTATCAACAAATCACTTTAAAAACGAAAATGTCTAAATGAAGTGTTTTGCAAGTTCTTCAGGAAGGTTTATGCAAAAAACAAAAACAAAAACAGAAAATTGTAAATATGGCCGACTGGAACTATTGACGTTACATGATAAAAGAAACTTACGACGAGCTATAATGAAACTAAGAGAAAAGGATCCGAACTTTACAGTGATGAAGCTATTGGAAAGGAGTGGTGTTTCCTAATTACTACAACTCATTATAGAACATTTGTTATACATCTCCAGGGAAGACCACAAACAACAGCAAAAATATGGAAGATTGATGTTGAAACGGCAAGACGATTATTGGAGAAACGATGTTGGTTTTTATCTCGACGGTGTTTCTTTTGTTTTTAAAAATAATCCACTGAGTGACGCTACAAAACCTAAGAATAGAATTTGGAGGAAAAGAAGTGAGGGTTTGGAAATAACAACAAAGGGAAGTAAGGATCTACCTGGGGGAAAACGGCTTCATTTGATGGTGGCCATAGCTTATGGAAAACGTGTAATTCTTGCAGAACAATATGAAAAAATTAACGGAGATTATTTTGCAGGATTTTCCTAATCTTTTTGAAATAGCTGGAAAAGGGGACCCAAACATATTTGTTATCTCAAACATCTGCAAAAGCGAAAGCGGCTATGGCACGAATTGGCGCTTCAATGGAGAAAATTCCTCAACCCAATTGAAAATATACTTCATGTAATGAGAAGAAAAATAGAAGATGGAGTGAAGCAATGCAGTATTATGCATCAGACATGGGACCCAAAGAATATATAGACAAAACGATATGTAGCATGCCAAAACGACTAAAAGAAATTCGACATGCCAAGTTTCCAACGAAATGTGCGGTGGTTAAAGGGACCAGCCTTTCTTGTACAACCAGAAGACAAATGGCCGCAGACCAAGCTAAACTTCTGGGTCGCTGTGTGAACTCATTTGCAGAACTTCCCAATGGATCAAGTGCCTACGAAAAATCGCCTGGCTCCAGAAGTTTATTCAGTGGCTTGGCCGCAAAAGAGTAAAGCCGCCATCACCAGACATGGAGAAGAACACTTGAGAAAGCAAAGTGCAGCGTTATGTTGGTCCAAAGGCAAACGTTTGATGAAGAAATGAAAGAGTTAAAGAAAGGTCCTAGAGTCTCAAGAAGTCCAGTTGTCTAACCAATCCTCGATGAAGAAGGAATTTTGAGAGTCGGTGGAAGGATCTCAAGAGCGACCAATATCCCGAGATGCCATGAACCCGATAATACTCCCCACCATCACAAAGACCCTGATCCGATATCTGCACGAAGCGAACGGACATTGTGGCCAATGAACAAGTCTTGGCCCTATCGAGAGAACAGTCCTGGATTCTGAAAGGACGCGCCGCAGTGAGGGGAAACCCTACGGGCCACGGGGATGCATCAAGTGCAAGAAACGAACAGCATCCAAACAAGAAATGGTAGAACTAACTAGAGTACGACTAACTCCGTATGAACCGCCACTTTCCTATTCAGGACTGGACTACTTTGGTGCATTCCATGTGAAACGAGGCAGAGGAAAGGTAACCGAGAAACGCTGGGGAGCCATTTTTACTTGTTTAAATAGCAGAGCAATCCACCTTGAAGTAGGAAGGTCACTAGAAACCAATGACTTCATCATGGTTTTGATTCGTTTTCTAAACAGAAGAGGTCACATCAAAGAGCTTCGATCCGACAATGGAACCAATTTTGTCGGTGCTGAACGAGATACAGCATGCCATAAAACAGTTTGACCAAGAAAAGATTATGGATGAAATTGGTTATTTCACCCACCAGGAGAGCTTCGCACATGTCCGGAGTATGGGAAAGGCTTATTCGAGCAGTGAAGAGAAGCCTTAAAGCTAGCCTTGGTAAAGATTTAATCAATGAAGAAGTCCTACTGTTTTTACTGCAGCTGAGCGCATCGCAAATTCAAGACCGTTAACCCACAACCCATCTAACCCTGACGACGATGAACCACTTACACCGAATCATTTTATGAACGTGAGACCTTTCAATCTTCCACCCAAAATGGTTTGTGAATGTCACAAGTTCAGTCGAAAGAAGTGGCGACAAGTGCAACTACTGGCCAATCATCATTGGAAACGCTGGCTGCGTGAATATTTACCGTCATTGCAAGGAAGAGGGAAATGGAACCCAGGGTTCGAATTAACGTTTCAAAAGTGCATCGCGATTTTAAAATTATATTTTGACCCCCCCCCTTTTTAACTACCCCCCCGTTTTTTCGGACTTGACGTCTGAAGATTTTTCTAAAGAACTTATCAGTTTTTCGTGTTTGCAATCTTATTAAATAAATATGACATATTCTTGTAATACAAAGATAGCGCATGAATGTATCTCGTTTTAGATGTATTATATATTACATGACAAAATTTTATAAGGAGAACTGTTCAGTTATGCCACTTATGGTTAAAAAATGTTAAAAAATATTTAGTAATAAAAAGTATATCAGTTTTAAAAATAAAGATATAAAAGAAAAGTAGTTGTTTTAAAGAAGTTATTCACTCGCTTTCTTCACCAGATTCAACATCATCGTTCTCCAAATCTGACATAGTCAGTTCAGTTACGTCTATCACGCCATCGTTCGTCGCGGTTGTTTTGCGTTTCTTTGGATAGCTATGGCTGGAACAATTTAGTCGTCGCTGCATCTGGGTTGTAATCAGCAATCGATATCCCACTTCCTTCTTGGCTTATTCTTAGATTTCCTTCAAGCCGATCTCTACCAAGACGATTGCGCCAATCTGTCTTCACTCTTCCCATAGTGCTTAAACATTCGTTCGAGCTTTGCGTTTGAAAATGGAGTTATTAGCAATAACTCGATAATATGCAACACATTCGCGCACTCTTCTTGGAGTTCCCTCGAAGTAAATACTCCAGACCATACTTCTAAGTAGTTGCTGTTATGATTTAGCAAATGACGAAGTCGGTTTTTCAGTATATCCCATTCTGCAGGGATCTCCGGTACATTGCATGCATTCCTCTCCAACAACGGCATAAAATGCTCTGTCAGTTCAGTCATGTTTGAATCCCCATAAGAATGAAGCTCTGTTATACCAGATGGCCATTTCGCACAATCAAGAATTTCCACTAGATTTTTGAATACAGGACAGGTTGATAGATTTTCAAAGCGTCCACTGACGGCATTAGAAAGGGAAGCAATTGTTGTTCGATAGATAACTCTCACCGTACGTTCACTTGCTTCAAAATGCTTAAGCTTTTTGTTTTGATAAACGTAGGAGTTATCATCTAGGTCGAGCGTAACTTCACTTCTAAATTTGTTGTAGTAAGTGAGGCGGGCCTTCTCTTCTTGAGTCAGTTCATTTTGATCCAATGCTTGTAGGACATGTACCTGTAGTTTAGCCATGGTCCATTTGAAATCCTGTATTCGGCGAACAGCTTTCGCTGGATCGTGCTCCTCCTTCTGCTCACTGAGAGACATTCTGGTCAAAATTGACAAAACATCCAGGTATACAGCCATGGATATTGGGTATTTCCCATTCTCCCACTTCTTGAGAAATCCTTTGATTTCGGCACGTTTTTCGGCTTGGCTGTCATTGATTGCAAGCTCTTCGAGATGCGTCATGAATGTTCCATAGTTCTTCAAAACTATCTTGATGGCGTTATAACGATGCCCAATCCACCTGGTTCCAGAGGTTTTCACAGGTTTTGGAACACTTTTCCCCAATGCTTCACCAAGCTCCTTGAGAGCTCCTTTGGTAGAGCTTATACAAGTACACAAGCATTTGGTCGATATCTTCAAAAACTGAGTTTCGAAATGCGTCCTTTGCTGCCAGCTCTATTCTATGGTTGAAGCAATGTATGGCAGTTAACCAGGGTGACTCTTCCTTTAAACGAGCCGCGACGCCTCTATGAACTCCCAGGTTAACAGAAGCTCCATCCACATTCAATCCATGCAAATGGGACGGGAAATCTATAATGCCTATGCGCTGAAAGGCTTCCCTAATGCAGTCAACCAAATGAACGGCGTCAGCTACTACAGGGTTTTCGATGCTGAGAAACTTCAAAACAGCTCGTCCATCTTCTGTTAGGAACATGATATAAACTAGTTCTTGCTCAGTTACACTTGTGTCTGTACTCCCGTCCATCAAAATGGAGTAATATCTCGCTTTCAAAATACTTTCTTTGATGGGAGCTTTAAACTGTTCTGCGATAAAGTCAATGAAAGTTGCTGCGGCTTGGGCAGTGCGATACCCTAATCGCTTGTCAACTCCATTTTTTTCCTGCAGTGCCAGTAAATCAGGAAAATCAGTGAACGGTTTTTCATTCTTCGCAAGATAATAAGCCGTGTTGAATCGCATGCTCAAGACTTGTCTGGAATGCTCTTCCATCTTCATTATTGACTTCCCAATCTGAGTGTTCTTCATGACATTCTCGCTGTAGCCATCGGGGCCTAGCTGTTTTTCAAGGCTATATCGACAGCACGCTTGTGCATATCAGTGTTTAAATGCTTTTTGACTGAGTCAGAAGTCGCGTTTTTAGAACCTTCAATCCATGCGCGACTGTAGTTTTTCAGCCCTTGAAGTCGATCGTCATGTTCTTTACACGTTAAACAGCAAATATTTCCAACATTCCCCCCGTGCTCTTTCTCCCAGTTTTTCACCGTTTTCAGTTTAGGCATATCTCTGTAATACAGTGTATAACCTTTACATGTTTACAGTCTTGTTTTATCTACGTTTTATACTCTACAATTTCTCACTCTTTTAGTTGTTACAAATAAAACCAATACAGGCAGGCAATAAGGCACTGAATAGGTATTGTATTTCGGAAATAAACGGCGAAAAACATAAGGTTTAACATCCACATTTAACCCGGATGCCCATCCCAACTACACACAATAAGCTGATTAATTTGTGATTATTGATTGAAGCGCATGCTATTGTAGCCTATTTGATTTAGCGGTATGCGCTCAATCTGTTAACCAGTTTATAGACATATAGACCAGATCACAACTCTGGGCCTTTTCTCTATTTTTGTTTTATTATATCTGACAGCTTTTGACTAAAAACCGAGGCATTGTCATTGTGTTAGTTGAGATTACAGCGCTTTATTTATATAACGTCATGCTAATTACAAGCGCAGGGTAATTTGAAACCCAGAACACCAGGCTAGGGTTTTCAGTGCCGCGTGAATGAGCATGACGACGTTCATCGTAAGATGAGACATTTTTCGGCCGATATTAATTTTATATAAATCATCAAACAAATTGACGTGGGCAAAGAAGGTTAACTCAGCCGGCAGCGGTGTTGGTTTGAGTTCATTTTACAACATATTTTACAATTTTATATGCAAAATGACATTCAAATATCTTTGTTATTAATTTAAAAAACTAAAAAAACTTGCATCGCGATTTTCTAGTTTTTTGATTTTTTTGCATCGCGTTTTGCCAAAAGTGCATCGCGAATCGCGATGCGTTAATTCGAACCCTCTAAAAGGACGACGACCTCGTCCTCATTGCCGACGATAATGTACCTAGAAATCAGTGGCCTATGGGAAGAATTACAAATACACTTCCTGGAGAAGATGGATTGGTGAGAACCGTTGGTACGATCGAGAAATTCCGTTTACCGACGACTAGTGGCGAAGATTTGCTTATTGGAAGCAGCAGACACCGAAAGTTAGTAAGGATTGATAGTTCAAGCGGTGATCGATCCAATGGATCATTCATGGGGGGGGGATGGTATCACCACTCACGACTTATTATATTGTTATATTTTTATCGCTTACTATTAAGCCACACCTATTATAGACAGAGAAGAGCGAGGACTCTTAATTTGACATTGTTGATATTCGGTGAGATTAAGATATTCTAAGAAGTAGGATTGTATAATATTATAAGAAGGATTACTTGGTGAATAACGGTTGCAAGGACATGTAAGTACGTTTATTATTAGCTATATCGTATCACTACTATATACTGTAATATTCGACTTTGTATGTTTTTAGTGAATCGCTTCACTTGTTTATATTGAATACATTTTGAAACTGAAAGTTGAAGTGATATCTTTCCTTGCGGCCGATTAAACGAGATATACATACAATCCCAACAGTATCGGTTTTATGTGTCTCAAGCTGTTCCTACAACAATAAGTTTTGTTTCTCGAATGAAAAATTAGGTTCTTTCATCAACCAATATTTCTATTTCCACTTCTGCCCATTCTTCCAAAATTATCATGAACAACACTTACTGGAATCTTGTTGATGGCCTGTGGTGATTGATTTAGTTGTTTGTCAAAAAGACTAACTTTCTTCTAGCACAAAATGACATAAACACCAATGGTTTGGAGGTCATTTTCTGTTAGTGTTGGTAATACAGCCATGTCTACCTCAAGAAAACATACAGGTATGTGTACATGGAATTTGTTACTTCAAGTACTCATGCATGAACCAATAAATGGGTTATAAAATTTATAAATGATAATTATATACCTGTAGACCTTTAAAACAGATGCTCTGTTTACATTGTTGATTTATTGCACAGAGGTTTTCTTTGAACTGGGTTATCAATGTCTGCATTTTGCATGTGCTTAACACTTAGCCTATGATCAGGCTCATTACTTGGGGGCATTGGGTCAGTTGGGGCCGTCTGCTTAACATTAAGATTTGCTTACACCAGGCATTCTTAAGTTTGGCAATGAGTATGTGATACAACATTTATTCCCAATACTCTTACAGCATGTGAAAATGTAATTAATAATATTAGCTAGGTCCTGTTCATGAGGGGCTGGCCAGTAGTACCCCATGGGACCCCCACACTTTGTTTAATTGTCACTTTCTCTCTGTTCATAATCTTTGTATGCATACAGGCTCCTGAACCATTACAGTAACCAGTAAAGCAGGATCTTAGTTTTGACTGAGTAGTGATCAGATTGTAATTACTATCATACTGTCATATACATACACATGTATACACAATTACAGTCATAACATACACAATTACAATGGTAACTCAGAATAGCATGAAAACATATTAATATGCAATTTCCCCCTTTTAATTTGTTAAATAATGCCAATTGGCATAATAATATGTTACATGTGTTATAAAGTTATTTTGATTGAAATTTTGGTTTTGAAGAAACTGATCAAATTGAAATTTGATGCGATCATAATTGGCTTGTATATATACCGACAGAGTCATTTGTGATATCAAACATATATATATTTTATTTAGAAGTTGTCTGCAAAACTGTCATGATATCACATACATTTATCCTCTTTTGTTTTTGCATTGCTGTAGTTGCAGTGTTCGTAAAACAATTAATTACATGTATCAATAAAAGTAATTGCAGGTTACACATTTCAAATTTAATTCAAGATGGGATTATTACTACTATTCAGAGATTAATTACTTATTTGTATCAGCTAAGAATGAGGAGATAAATAGACCGATGAATTTTGTACATGTGTTTTCAAACCTGACAAAGGACGATGATCAACAGTTGATATGAAGTTGTTACACTAAATTCAGCGTTTCTGCAATTTCATAACTATGAAAATTTACAATAAACCCCTTCTGGTATTTTTGCACTACAAAATATATTTCATCTGATGTTTGTCCACATCAAAATATTGCTTATTTTGCAAAATTGTGTGATGTCATTTTCTATAGCTGCAGCTAGGAACAGATTCTGTTTGCAACTGGTTCCAAATAGTGAGATTTTGCTTGCCACAAACACTTCACTGCCTTCTTCAAGCTGTAGAAAATCTTTCACTACTTCACCTTCTTCCAATGACTGAACTGCAGTCATGCAGCCTCCTAAGCACTCAATATTTTAATGTTAATTATACTTATTAATTGTGAACTATTTATTTATTAGTCTTGTAAATTTAATATAAGCTTAGTTTTTAAGTATTTTTTTTGTATATCTGAGGGCCATTATGAAAAATGTTGGCATACCTATAATTGATGTTTACCCTCGTTAAATAAAGTATTTCTTCTTCTTCTTCAAGTCATTCATTCCCAGACCATGCAGTGCATTGCAAAACTTGGTGTTTGAATGCCACTGACTTACAAATATTTTTAAAATTGCAATTCACAGAGGCTACTCGTTTGTTGAACCCATGTTTCAGTTCATACTTGAGGCACTGCATCGAAACCATGGGGCCAGACATTCTTATGCAGGTTGGGTTGGTGGGTAATGAACCATATGATGAACTTTCAGGGAATAGCATTTTGAATTATATGTAATGTTCACAAATCAAGTGCTTCAAGTAGACAGTTTGACTTCAGGACACAACAAAGGAGTAAAAGCAATAAATTATAGTGATTATTATTGCCTTCTGGAATGCAATCTCCAATGCGAAATCGAAGCATTCGAACAAGACACCACATCTGTGCTGCCTTTGCCCTACTTTATGATCAGATTCCAAAGCAGATGTTTATTGTTCTTATTAAAAGAATAGTGAAAAGATTTTGCGTTGGTTTAACTCTGCCAAGGTGATGAGTTCATCAGCAAATATGAACTGGTTCAACATAAATTTAACTTCATAGGGGCAAACTCCTTCAAGCATGTCGTGCATTACATCCAAATTATAGTTTGTTACACAATGGAAGTTCTGCAGATGGTTCAAGGGACATGATTGTCTGACACTGTAGGAGACCAATTAATTATCGGGAATAGTTCACTATGGTTCCAAGATTACCTTTCCAATCGAACTCAAGTTGTTGCTATCGAAAATGAGTTATCAGATGAGTTGGAAATAGTATCTGGAGTGCCCTAGGGGTCTATCCTGGGTCCTATTTTTTACGTTATCCCCTCGCCCGGCGCGAAGCGCCGGCCGAAGGCCTGAGGGCGAGGGTGCTAATATCGACCGGCGTTTAGTCCCTCATCACGGATACCAGGCGTAATGTAGAGTCACTTTCAGTTTCCTTGTATATATATATATATATATATATATATTCAGGATCAACGTCGTCGATCATGCGCGGCATTGGAAAATTTGGCCCTGGTAACGAGATATAGACAGAAGCTGATTGGTAGACCTGAGCTTCTGCATTTGAATTAATATTTAAATTGAAACCGTCACATGATTGCGAATGCAAAAATTGAAACGGTATTGAAACGGTTTTTTGGTGCGTTAAATTTGGCGTAATTTAAATTTAAATTGACGCCAGCGCGACAAACCGCTTTCCGGAAGAAACCGCCATTGACGGCGAAATTTATATTGCCATAAAAACCTACTGCAGTGCATCCGATGATTTTGTGAGGAAATGGCAATGTTTGTTTGTAACAAACATTACTATAGATATTATCTGCTGATTTAAAGCCGAAACTGTAGTGTTGAAGGACAAGATAATCAAAGACAGACACAAGTAAAAGGACTATTATAATTATGTACATTGTGATTGTCACCGACTCACCGGTCTGTGTTGAGCAATTAATTTGCCTTTTCTGCATAGTTTTTTTTGGTTAGGGTTAGCAAATGGGTTAGGGTTAGGGTTAGGTTTAGGATTTCGATGATATTTACCCGCATTTCGTTGAATTCTAAGAGACTATAGCGTCGTACGGCTACCGTACGAATAACTAGCCATTACCTTCGGCTTCAGTTCAGTTCAGTGCTTCACTTTATCGTTTAACTTTTTGACTTGACTCGCTAATTTTAATGTGATTTAAATATTGTAGACTGTATTGAGTATTTGCTCCAAGCTCCGAAATCTAATAGACACATTTTGAAATACTTAATTGAAGTTGTGTAATGTTTTGAATTTTCAAAACATATATGTATAATATTTTGACAGTTGGAATTAAATCCATGCAACAATGGCCAGACTGTCCTAGCCTGTTTAAAATATATACCATTTGTTCTTTATAATACTGCTGAATAGTAAGTAGTACAAATTTTGGAATTGCATGTACAGTATGTTTATTATTTTTGTGTACCTCAAGTTATAAATACTATATGTTTGATAATTAGCTTATACATACAGTAGTTTAGGGTGAAAAAACATGCATACTATTGCTGTGTTTATATGACCTGGGCCTGGCCTACAATTTAGTAGGAATAATTAAGCATTACTATGTATACTTGTCAGTGTTAATACTTAATATATACACTGCTGTAGTGAATAAGGGAGAGCTCGGGGGGAAACAGACAATACAGTACATGGATGATTGTCAAGCAAGCTCATATCCTCAGAAAAATTATTGTGTGTCCGGACAGGGATAACTTTCTGATTTCCAGTGAGATGCTCTGACCATTGAGCTACCAAGACTCAGATGGTGAGTGAACGTTACATTGATGTACTGATTCTATTGATATAACAGCAGTGTATATATTAACACCCAATCATTAGTCATTACTGAAATATATAGTAACTGCTGTGCATAGGCAGTACATATATCATTAGAACCAGTGCATCATTGTAACGTCTCTCCATCTGAATCGCGATGGCTCAATGGTTAGAGGCTGTCACTGGCAATAAGAAGGTTATCATTTTTTCAACCAAGGATTATTAAGTTTCTGACGATATGATCTTGATGTCCATGTTTTGTATACTGGCATGTATTCCATATATAATCATTCTGTGTTTACAGTACAGTAAACACCTGCTATGAAGAACCTACATTTTCCCGAACCAGCCTGGGATAGGTTATTATATATTTGATATCTAACAAAAAATCAGGGTGTTAGGTTCTTATAAATTGGTTTGTAATTATTTTACCATGCAAAAAACTGGAGAAAGACAACTCAATAAACCATAAAGCCACAATTCAGTAACTGATAAACACTTATGTCAATGAGATGATATGGATGAAATTAACTAAGCAGTACTTTCAGTTTTCTTTGAGATGATAAGACTAGTATATAACAATATTAAGGTACATCTTCCTTAACACTGAACAGTTCTATTACTGCTACAGCTCATAGCAGTACACTGTTACATGACTGACATGCTATTGTATGTCTGAAATATGTGTATACTGTAGTACTTTCTCTTTAATGGTTTGTTTAATCCCTATAAGAAAACAGTAAGCATCTTCAAACTGAACAGGCTATAATTTATTGTGATCTGAAATACTGGATGTACCGAACTAGAATTTTGAGATCTACGTCAACATGTAAATGCATTGTACATTATTGTATAAAAGATAAGGAACTGCAACCCAGATGTTGGTGTCTGATCCTCATTTGGGACTTTGCTACAGTGGAATTATAAATTGATTTTGTGACATAAGAACCTATTTCAAATATCAGGCTCAAACAGGTTCTTATTGAGAGGGGCATAAAATCCCTAATTTCAGCCTGAGGTTCTTATAGGTGGAAGGTTCTTCATAGCGGGTGTTTACTGTACTCCATCTATAGTACTATAGTACACAATGCCATATATATGCTTTGTTACATGGCAAATATGGTATCTGCAATCTGCATTCGGCATTATTATTAGTAGTATTATTGTCAATGCATTATTATTATTAGTATTAATGGAAACTTTATTAATATAAATTTTTCTTATATATTTACAATTGCAAATCTCACTTCTTGAGGTAATTTACAATTGGCTAACTTGAATCACATATGATTATATACAGTATTAATATTTCTAAAACAACAGAAACAAATTTATAATTAAATTAATGTTTAATGTTCAAATGTTTAATGTTTAACCACTAAATAGTGGTTCAGGATTGGTCCATTCTTTGTTTCTACAACAGAAGATATAATACGTCGTTCTAATGGCGATAGAGATCATGTTTCGGATGTAGTATTGTTGATGTTTGTTATCGAGTCCTAAATCATTTAACATTTCAATAAAAGTATAATAATAATAATAATACAATAATAATACAATATTTATACAGGATAGCCGGGTCTTGTTTTCTAACAAATTACAGTTGTTACAAATTTCAACACATATTCATCAATGTACAGTTCAATGTTACAAAAACTAATTTTAACTCAAAAGTTACATCCTTCACATATATTTGGCAATAGATAATGGTGCTATAACATGTATGAACAGATTAATTGAAACATGGAAAATAGCTCTTTAGTGGTAGATATGATGTTAAAATGCCATGGAATTTCCTAACTAGCATTACACAATGTAACTTGCTTCTAAAACAAGAGGTACAAAACTTGGGATTTCTATTAACCAATCAGTTTCAAGTCTCGACTTAGGAAAGTTTCCCTGACATGCCTAGAGACCTCTGATTATGACCATCAATATTTAGTTATCCATATTCCTGCCAGCTCCACATCACAGTAGTCGAATGTGGGTAGAATTATCAACTTACTGTTACTAAATACTGCATTGATTATTTCGTGAGTCATCAATATTGTGATCAAAGTAATTTCTTTCTTAGTGATTGATGGTAGAAACAGCAGTAGACCCCCACTATTCTGTTGCTGCACTCAAAAATTAAAAAGTTTGGACTGCATGTATTTATTTTGATGTCCTATGAAACAATTAAATTCAGACAATACAAAGCTGAGAGATATTGTCCACTGAAAATTTATTTAGTTTGGCAAATGAAGTGGCTATTATCTAATTCAAGTAATTTAGAACCAAAAGAAGTACTGTACTGTAAGTTTGAAACAGCAATTGGGCGAGGGGTTGTTGCGTATACGTATTTCTAGTATATATATATTGACTTGCCAAACTGTGCAAATTGACTAGGTTGACTGCCATATGAGCTGAAACCAGCTCCAGATGTGGGATGGTCAACCCTTGCTTGGCTAACCGTGCCTTGGCTGCCACGAGTCCTTGATAGACAGACGTGCGTCGGTTGGGTGATATTCAAATTTGAACTAAATATATTAAAAAATGATATTTTAAAAATGACCTTGATATTTTGCTCACTATAGTGCCCTCAGAACGCAGGAAATGGCATTTCAGAGAACGGAAATTAACCAAACCGACGCACGTCTATAACAGGAACTGTAAATAAGAACATCGAAGTGCACGATTTGTCGGTGAGTGGTACAAAAGGGAAATGCGTAATACCGGTTTGCGTGACAAGAATCGAAAGAGGAGAACTGTTGTCGCTGACTAATCCAAACTACGCTAACATGATCGAGAAATACATTCATTTGAAGGGAGTACACATGGAAGATTCTGACGGTGTGAACGAGTACATAAATAAGCGAATCGGAGCTATGGGTGAGCCTGTGGCCGAGCGTACAAAGTTTGGCTGGCCAATCATGTCATTAACATGTTTTCCATGTTGGCTTCTTTTCCTGTGGACATGATTGTCCAGCCAAACTTTGTACGCTCGGCCACAGGCTCACCC
Source organism: Chrysogorgia sp. JL179-B06 (assembly GCA_035772405.1). Classification (NCBI taxonomy): domain Eukaryota; kingdom Metazoa; phylum Cnidaria; class Anthozoa; order Scleralcyonacea; family Chrysogorgiidae; genus Chrysogorgia; species Chrysogorgia sp. JL179-B06. The sequence continues at coordinate 2,224,732 of JAYKKM010000263.1, forward strand.
ATAGCTCCGATTCGCTGATTTCCGGACGTCTTTTTCTTCGTATAAAGACAGCAAACATGGACGGAGATTCAAAAACCATGACTTCCAAGCGAAATGTGTCTACTTTGGCGTATTGTTTGTGTGTATCACTGCTCTTTAATCGGTGGAAACATTGAAAGAAACGCTGGACCAATTGAGCAAGGAGAAAGTTATAGACTAAGTACAGCGAAAGGTCTAAGGATTTGTCATCTAAATGTACGTAGCCTTGTCAACAAGATGGACTAGATCAGAGTGTTCTGTGAGGCTCACAATCCTCATGTCCTCTGTTTAAATGAGACATGGCTTGATGTGTCTATCGGTGATGGAGAAATACAACTTGATGGTTATTCACATGTACGACTGGACAAAACTCGCCATCAAGGCGGTGTTCTCGTGTATGTCGCATCAAATCTTAATTATAAAGAATGTGAGGAGATCGCAGGAGAGGGAAATAGTGAACTTCAATGTTTATGGTTAGAGATTACACCTCCTAAAAGTAAAGGCTTTCTTCTTTGTGCATGTTATCGTCCACCAAACTCCGATAACGAATTGGTTTATGTGGAGGGCATACGAAATATGCTTGATAAAGTACGCGATGGACAAAGGGAAGTTGTTATTACGGGGGATTTTAATTTTGACTGGAAAAAGACTACAAAATCGGCGTCGTCTAAGCGCTTTGTCGATATGTCAAGGGAATTTAGTTTGAAGCAGATTATTCATGAATACACTTGTGTAACAGAACATTCCAAGACTTTGATTGATGTATTTTTAACAACCGGTTGGGTTCGTAAGCTGCATCGATTAAGACGTCCACCTCCACCTCCACATATAATTAGCACTCGGAATTATAAACATTTCAATCAAAGTGCCTATGCTGAAGATTTAAATAAAGTTCCTTGGTCGCTGATTGACACTATTGAAGATGTTGAGGACTCATGGGATACTTTTAAGAAGTTATTCAATGATGTCGCGGATTCTCACGCACCACAGATTCACGTTCGAACGAGAGGTCAAAAGGTGCGTGGTTGACACCAATGATCAGAAAATTGATGAAAGAAAGGGATGATTTACAAAAGCTGGCGCATAAAACCAACAGTGAACTCCACTGGAGCTCGTTCAAACGTCTGCGAAATGTTGTAACCCTCAAGTTGAGAAGAGAGAAGAAACGTTATTTTAATGAACAATTTCAGGAGAATGAAGGAAACCCCCAGGGGACCTGGAAAAAACTTGAAACACTTACTTGGAAATCGCGAAAAGGGAATTGGATGCTCCGCCGCTGGCTTAACAGTAAATGAAGTGAAGGATAAATGTACTTTAATTAATCGTTTTTTTTGTTTCTTGTGCCGCAAACCTAAGATCAGTTTGTGGCACAGCTAGACAGTCGTTTAAAAAATGGTTGCCCCAAATGGAACATTTGCAAAGCTTTAACCTTCAATATCTTGCTGTTTCGGAAGTTCAAGCTGCATTAGGAGAATTAAAAGTAAAGAAAGCTACCGGTGTAGATGGCATCTCAAGCCAACTATTAAAAGACGGAGGTGGTATACTGGCTTATCCATTGACAATTTTGTTCAATTTAACTATCCAGCAATGTAAGATCCCCAGGGAGTGGAAGATGGCAAAGGTGACTCCACTTTACAAGGCTGGTGCGAAAGATGAGCCGAAAAATTACCGCCCTATTTCGGTTCTACCGGTAATATCTAAAGTTCTCGAGCGGTTGGTTCATAAGCAACTTGCAGCCTATTTTGATGAGCATCACAATCGGGATTTCGAAAGAAACACTCAACTGAAACGGCAGTAACCCATTTTTCAGACGAAATTCTTATGAATATGGATGAAGGGCTTTTGACTGGTGCTGTGTTCGTTGACCTGGCCAAAGCGTTCGACACTGTTGACCATGATGTCATGATTTACAAACTGAAACATTATGGTGTATCTGATGAAAGTTTATCGTGGTTTAAAGACTATTTTTTGCGAAAGAAAGCAGTTTGTAAATATTGATTAACAAATATCTGAAGAGCTTGACATCATGTGGAGTACCACAGGGGTCTATGGTTAAATGTTTGTCCACACCTTCGAAAAACTAGACCAAACTTAGAAAATAACCCTGGAAATATTGCTTGAACACTGTATCAATGATTATAACAACATAAACGTATTGAAAATATAAAATTGACTCTTACCTTCACTCGACGAGCGCGTGAGAAGCAGAAAAGAACGACTCCAAACACTGCATTCTATAAATAGTCGGGGCGGGTTCGGCGTCACGTGACAAGCTGTTGATCTTTTGAACGATGTATTTTTCATCCTTTAATACGGTAGTCGTGTTTACACTGTATTTCGTCTGACGAAGAAGCTATTATTTTTCATATTTGGACGCCATTGTACATCTAAGAAGAACTCTTCGCAATTTGGTAAGTCTTTTGAAGATGAATTTTAGTAAACTTGTAAGTGTGGTCTACAGCGGTTTTCGTAGGTTGTGTACCGGTATGTTTAATACGATTAGTTTCCTCAAAAATCAACTAGGCCAAGGAAGGTGACCGCCATGGTCGACAAAATATGTGTACATGCAGCCCAATGTTGTCATACCTTGAATTTGTTTAAAGCAATCGAACTCAAGATATTTCCTTCGGGGAACAAACAATTCCCTTCGGGGAACAAGCAGTTCCATCCGGGGAACAAACAATTCCCCCCAGCGAATAGAAGTTACAAGAAAGAATAACTCTCTTTGGAGGGCAAATCAACCTCATCGGGGGACTAAAAAGCCTCTTCAGAGGGAAAATCAGTCTCTGAGAATAAAGAACCCTCTTCAGAGGACAAATCAACCTCTTCGGAGGCATTATGACATGCCTCTCCGACTTCAGAGAAAAAAGGGACCTGTTGTAGTTCAAAAGCAAACTAATATAAATGCTTGCATAGTACACATAACTGGTATCTGCGATATGTACAATTCAGATGTTTGTATAATCCAGTACAGATCATCTGTACGAAAATTAATTAAACAGCCAAATATGAAACGATGTCGGGACCGTGAACCATCTAGAATACCTCTCAAAAAAATTATATTAGCCATGAGAAAGAAAAAAAATCGACGACTAATGAAACATGTTCTTAAAACATCGACCCCTGCATCATCTATTTTGAACAAGTTAGCTACTAATTTTAAACAATGTTGTTTCAAATCTGTGCACATGCAACATTTTTTTATTAAGACTTTTTTTGTATTTTACACCAGTTGATTTTGTTAAAGTTCGGAAAAGCATTGACATAGTTGAATATTCCTTGCCATATGTGCCATTCAACAGTCCATGTGCAAATTCTAATTTTGCAAATCAACAATATTATAAAAAAAAGCTTTTAATGTCTGGAGATATTGAATTAAACCCAGGTCCCATGCAAAACAGCACTAATGAAACTAGTATAACAATACCACCACATGTACGATTGGAGCAAAGATTAAGACAATTTGAGATAATCCCATTTGATGTTGGTGCAGGTGATTGTTTCTTCCGAGCTGTCTCACATCAGTTACATGGTGATCCAGGACACCACTTAGATATTAGAGCTGCTGGTATTGCATATATGAAAGAGAATCCAGAACATTTTCGACCATTTAGTTTTATACGACCTGTATCTCCAACACAGCGACCGACTTATATATTTTTGGGACATATAGATGAATACCATTGTGTATCAACAGTGCCATTTTCTGCAAGCCCAAATTCATCTGAAAATCAAGAAACTGATTTGCAAAAAATAGAGAAAAATATTTTAACAAATCAATTGCTTGATGACAATATTCATAATTTTAGAAAAGCAAGTTCTCCTAGAGAATAAAAAGAATGCTTACATGAAGGAATATATGAAAAGAAAACGGTCAACTGAGGACCCACAATCTAAGCAGAAAAGAAATGATCAGAAGAAGGAATATATGAAAGAGAAACGATCAACTGAGTACTCTAATTCTAAGCAGAAATTAAAGGAGCACCGGAAACAATATGTGAAAAGAAAACGGTGAACTGAGGACCCACAATCTAAGCAGAAAAGAAATGATCAGAAAAGGAATATATGAAAGTGAAACGATCAACTGAGGACTCTAATTCTAAGCAGAAATTAAATGAGCGTCAGAAAAAATATGTGAACAGAAAACGGTCAACTGAGGACCCACAGTCTAAACAGAAACGAAATGATGAGAAGAAGGAATATATGAAAAGAAAACGATCTGAACCTGTCAATCAATCAATACAAAGTTTAATTTTTAAATTCCATAATATTGTGTCTCAGGGACCATTATATATGCACTTGTTGTGACCAATTGTGGTATAAACAGTGTTTTGCCTGCTGCAACACTAAAGAAAACTAATCCTGCTATTGAAAAATATCTTCTCCATAAAACTAGTGTTGATAACATTGAATGGTTGTGTAGATCATGTCATAATTACTTAGTAAAAAAAGAGTGCCACCTTGCGCTGCCATAAATGGGATGCAATTCACAGTAAAACCAACATTTTTTTACTTGAATGAATTGGAATGTCGATTGCTTGCCCCTAGATTAGCATTTCAAAAGCTTATGCAAGCCCCTAGAGGGAGACAACTTAAAATCAATGGCAATATTGTAAATGTTCCAGCAGATATTTCTAATACCATTAGCATGTTACCAAGGTTACCAGATGAAACTGGAACAATTAAAGTAAATCTAAAGAGAAAAGTGCAATATAAAAGTTCAGCTTTATCATTAAATGTTCGGCCACACAAAGTAGTACAAGCTGCAAATTGGCTTATTAATAACAGTAGTCTTTACAAAGAAGAAGGCATAAGTTTTAATCAAAATTGGTTTAACAACTACCCCAATGGGTTATTACCAGAATGTGAAGACAATATTCAAGAAAATGAACATCAATAAAAAAAAAATTCTGATCAAGTAGCAGCTAATGATATTGAAGATAACTGGAGTGAGGATGAGGTAGAAATACATGCTGGGGTTACAGATACCATGTTGACAGCAACTGATTTCATGACAGACAATGAACGTCAAAAAATTCTGAATGTTGCACCAGGTGAGGGCAGTATACATCTAAGTATATTCAGAGATAAATATTCTGAAGAATTAGCATATCCAGGTATTTTCCTTGGTGAAAAAATACCTGACAATACTAGCAGAATTACAGATGTTCATTATAGCGAAATTTGCAAATCTGAATTGAGACGATCAGACAGAAGGGCTGCTATGTGTGTAGAGAATATATTCTTTAAAACAAAGAAACTTCAAATGAAAACCTTACTCGGGCAATCTCAAGTTGCCTTACGGAAATGTCAAGGAAACAATGGATTAATTAAAGCAGGTCAGCTCAAACAAAAAGGGGCACTAGAAAAGCTAATTCATCATGATGAAGGTTTTAAATTTCTGAGAGCATTAAGAGGCTCGCCCCCATATTTTTAAAAGGCTAAAAAATATATTTTTGCCATGATTCGACAACTGGGCGCAGCCTCGCTATTTTGCAGTTTTTCTTCTGCAGAAACACAATGGACTCATCTTCTTCAAATACTTAATAAACTTGTCAATAATAAAGAATACACTGACAACGAGCTAGAAAATCTTAACTGGGAAGAGAAATGCAAATTAATTCAAAGTGATCCTGTTACATGTGCAAGACATTTTGACTATCAAGTAAATCAGTTTTTACGAAAATTTCTCATGAGTAATCCTGCACCTCTAGAGAAGATTGCGGATTGGTTTTATAGAGTTGAGTACCAACAAAGAGGTTCCCCTCATATCCATATGTTAATATGGCTAGAAGATGCTCCAGTCTTTGGTGTTGATAATAATATTGAAGTTATAGAATTTATTGATAAAATAATTAGTTGTAGAAGGCTAACGGATAACCCTGAATTAGATAAACTTGTAAACAGGCAAGTCCATCGTCATTCTCACACTTGCAGAAAAAAGTCTAAAGCATGTCGTTTCAATTATCCACAGCCACCCATGCTGTCAACAAAAATTCTTTATCGAAAACAGTGAAAATCACAAAAATGTGTGGAAGTCAATAAAAAAGTATTTGAATGATTTGAAAGAGGGTGAGAACATCACATTTGATGACCTGTTAATAATAAAGTTAGATATAACTGAAAATAATTATTTGCTTGCTGTACAATCAGGGCTAAATGCACCAACCATATTTTTAAAGAGGCAGCCAAATGAATTAAGAATAAATAATTATAACCCTGCTTGTCTTAGTGCATGGCGAGCTAATATGGATATCCAATTTGTTCTTGATGTCTATGCATGTGCAACGTACATTGTATCATACATTTCTAAAGCTCAAAAAGGCATGAGTGAACTCTTAAGAACTGCGTGTGCTGAAGCTAGACGAGGAAACTCCACCATTAAACAACAAGTAAGAGACATTGGTAATAAATTTTTGAACAATGTTGAAATTAGTGCACAAGAAGCAGTTTATATTGTGCTGCAACTTGCAATGAGAAAATCATCTCGTCAAGTAATTTTTATTACTACGTCACCTCCAGAAGACAGGATTTGTCTTTTAAAACCAATGAATGAGATTAACTTAATGGCAAACGATTCAGAAGAAATTTATGCAACAGGTCCGCTAAAGCGATATACCAAACGACATGCTAGCCTTGAACATGTATCCCTTACTGACTGGGCTGCTTGGTATGATTCATGTGGTAAGCCATATGTCAAAAAATCTCATGAACTTGATATTGATAATCTGCCACTTGAGACAAACTTTAATGGTATTAATGATGATGAGGAAGAGGAGGAAGAAAAACAGCCATCAAAAAATAAGAAAAGATCAAAAGCTAGAATTATACGAAGTGTTTGGTTTAATAAGCAAGTAGATTCTGAGAAACATTATCGTGAACTAATCATGCTGTTTACTGCATGGAGAAACGAAAAAACTGACTTGATCGGTAATTGTTCTTCATATCAAGAATACTTCTTTGAAGTAAAAGAACTTATTGATGACCAAATGAAACAATATGCAATATGTGCTCACGATTTAAATGAAATCGAAGATCAAATACACAACATGGAAAATAATGATGATAATTATGACTTGATTGCCCCAGCAAACCAGGACATTGAACGTCAAGATGAATCTGAGGGTGCACAAGACCTACACCCTGATTTCAATGAAAATTATGATCTTTCCAGTGATATTGGGATTCCTTCTACTGCTTCAAATAGTGAACAGCTTATATTAAATGAATTAGAAGACCATGATTACAGACAAATGGTGCAGAAATTAAACAAATAACAAAGAGTTTTTCTTTCATATTTTACATCTAATTAAAACAACAGATAAGCCATTTAACTGTTTTCTCAGTGGAGGAGCTGGTGTTGGAAAGTCGCATTTAACAAAATCACTGTATCAAACAGCACTCAAATATTACAATACAAGAGCTGGCGATGACTTTCATCAGGTAAAGGTGCTATTGCTTGCCCCGACTGGTAAAGCTGCTTTTAATATAAAAGGGAATACAATCCACAGTGCCCTTGCAATACCAGCATGTCAATCACTAAATAATTACAAACCTCTTGACTCAAGCAGACTAAACACTTTACGAAGTCAACTTGGTGGTGTAAAATTGATATTCATTGATGAGATTTCAATGGTGGGTAGCACAATGTTTAATGTTCAGATAAATAACAGACTCAAAGATATTAAGGGAAGCAAAGAACACTTTGGAGGTGTAAGCATACAATTGGAGACTTATTTCAGTTAGAGCCAGTGATGGATAGATACATATTTAAAGATCTTGACAATTCAGAATATGCCATTCTTGCTCCTAATCTATGGCAAGACTACTTTAAAATGTTTGAGCTTAAAGAAATTATGCGACAGAGAGAAAGCAAAGTGTTTGCTGAAATTTTAAACAGACTAAGAGAAGGCAACCACACAAAAGATGACATTTTAAAAATAAAGGAAAGAATCATTGAAGAAAATAGTCTACAGGATCCTATGGATGGAGTTATACTATTATGCGAGCCATGTCATTTTCAATGCGAGCCACATGATTTTCAATGCAAGCCATGCAATTTTCAATGCGAGCCACACGATTTTGAATGCGAGCCATCGTATTTTCATTAAATAATTATATTAACGAAACCCTGCATAATTCAATCAAATTATGTTACTGAATAGGTAAAGAGACCAAAGTATTTAGTTAATAGCTTAGTTAATAAAGCGCGCTTAATTGATGATACCAATAAAGATGACGGAGGTACATTTAACAACAATCGACATAATAGTTATAAAATTCATGTATAATTAATGAGGCAATTACTCAATCAAAACGCTCCATTTAAGTCGCATGTATACCTTTTGTATATCCCAATAAAAGTCAGCTGCTTACTCACCAGATCTTTATCAAAGTTATGAATACTAAATAGAAATGTAGCTGATCTTTATCAAAGTTAATAATACTAATTAGCTAAATTATGGTATTCATTTTATAAGCACTTACAATGGCGTAAATGCCCATAAAGATCGGCCGCTCATATTTTAACTAGTACTTATGAAATGTTCAATATTATTAAAAGTAATGTCAAGTCCGTATGTAAACAATGTGGTTCTTTACGTTTTGAGCAAACTATTTTCTTAAAATCATACCGTATTTATTCAACATCTGGACTCAACAATAGCACATGCGCAGAACGGATTTGATATTATCTCTAAGTGTGCGCAAGCATAGTGGTTAAATGTACAAGAATCGAACAGAGCAAGAAAGACTTGTTTGAAAATTCTAACTAAGAACAATTACAATACACCTCAATCTTAAATCGTTCTCGCGAAAAATGTATTCTCAATTTAAATAACATGACGACGAGTAAATATACTGTATAGTGTTTAACTACCAACAATTTGAGCCTAAACAGGTTTTTATTATCAATGTCTACGCAGAGTTCACACAATATGCACTGTCCATACATTTAAGAAAGGTCAATGCTGCGCCTTTGTTGTATTGTCAAACCTGGGTGAAAATGTAAAGTCATTGTTGATCGACAAAAAGCACGAATGTAGGAATTTCTCGGTATTGTTGTGAGACAGGCAATACTGGGACAAAAAAAGAATGTACGTATAATCCATCTTCGGTGAATGGTACGGTAAGCACCTTTTGTGCAAACCTGAATGTCTCCCAAGGTTAAGTTTTTCTTGCATATGGCACATTTTGCATCTCTGTCAGTGCTGCGGATACAAACACTGTACGTCTGATCTTCTACAGGTGGTAACCGAGAAACAGGGACTCGTTCTGGAAAAGCACGCACAATGTCTTGCCATTCGGCTTGCATAAAACATTTTTTGTATATCAACGGCTGAGACTTTAGAAAATTAAAAACACGATGGAACACCCAAACTAGGTGGTGGCATTTTTGCCTACATGCAGGAGAAGAACAATGGGTCGCGTCTTTGGTTAAAGTAACATTTTCCAGATAACCCATCGTATCCAAAATCGTGAATGTAAATTCTGTGATACTGCTTTTGTAATCTAAAATATCCATAGAGACATCCTCGACTTTCTTCTTAAAATAGGCGAGCTGTTTTTTATTAACAGATCGAGTGTCTTTCTTTTTTCGTTTTTTGATGTTTTTCTTGACTTTATCGGCTCTGTGACTATCCCTCGTGTTTACTCTGTAGTCATTCTGGGCAGATTCAATACTAGACAGAGAAACGATATTTTCTGACATGGAATTGGCCTGGTCGTTTATGTATTGGACAGCTGAAACGAACTTGTCTTTATTTAAACGCCGATCATTTTCAACATTTGCATTTCTATCAGCGATAGAGGGACCCCTTCCAACGGTTTTTAACCCAATGTCTTGGCGTTTGATTTCGGCGTCTTCGATTATTGCAGCTGAGCACTCGGTTGAAACCACGTCTAACAAACGTTTCCTGTAGCCTGAACTACTAATAGACTTTGCGTTAGCCACTTCAGCAGACGACGCAGAGCTCGAAGAGTACGCCCTGCACCATTGCTGCCAACGAGATCGTCTTCTCCACCACCATTTCTTAAAATTGTTCATTTTTGCAAGGTTTGTTGACCGCTTTGTAATTAAGTTCTGTAAAGCTTTCTCTGCCTCATCTGCATGAATTGACGTTGGTGCATTATATGCATCTAGCATAAATTTCTCGAAATTCTTTCCATCCTCACTTTTAAAGTACTTTGAATGCCGACGGATATCTTGTTTTATATGGAACAAATCTGACACAGTCTTATTTTTTACATCATTTCCTTTGGCTTTACATAAACCACTCCATAAAGCACCTCCTTCATCACCGACATAGGCATGGGGATCCAAACCTTTACCAGTAAAGTCATTTGGGTCAAGGCCATATTCAAGAGCAACTGATGGTAACATGTTATTTACAGCCAATTCAAACGTTTGTATCATATGCGCTACGTTATCGGAATTTTCGCCTGGTTTAGGTACAAACATGCTTACCAGTTTCACGTTTCTTCTCAACAATGGGTAGTATGTGGTCATTTCCACTTCTGTGTACTCTTTGGCATGACTTTCACACCCATCCAAACTTACAGGTTCACTTACTTGACCAAGAGTTATCAGGCATGCAAGACGAATTTTTTTCTCGCTAGAAAGTATCACAGAGTCTTCCCCAACAGCCATGATCAAATTTTCATCCAGACCTCGCTTCTTAAAATCATCTTTCATTAGCCGTATGGCTTCTATATCCGATCCACCTGGTCGCATCTTCTTATTTATAGAAGTGTGAAGGAACTGCAAGTGCCTTTTGTTCTGTATTGCATAGCAACATCATTTATCTCCTGTGCATTACTGTTCCCCAGTAAAACCTCCCGCACTTTGTCAATTTGGATCTGCCCGGCTGTAATAGTTGGCCTTTTTCGAAGAACACTCTCCACGTCTTCTTTGTCAGGCTTTGTTTCACTTGTTTTGGGGGTGCACACATGTTCACCAATATATATCACCGTCATCTTATTGTGACAACGATAATTTTCAATATATTTTCTTGCTGTGCAGGTAACATGTGAAGTTTCTTCTTTGCAATGCATGCATTTCTTTGCCCGAGTAAAATCAACTTTGTTGATTTTATGGTAGATTTTTCTGTAAGGGCAACTGGTGTTGGGGCATTCAAATGAACCACGACAAATCTGCATAGTCCGCCTTCCACCCTCGCAGAAACCTTTCCTTTTGCAAGGTTGTGTACGGTCCCAGTTCCAGTTGTCAGTAACGGGTGATAGAGGATCGTTCTTATTGTATCTCACACTATACTTCGCTGGACCATTTGGAGTAGGAGGCACTTTAGGCGCTTGAATCATCTCTATTTCGTCAATAGTTTCTTGATTGAGATACACCCTATTGCCTTTCTTCACAAACATACCATGCCTATAGGAAATTAAATAATAAAGTTGTTTCAAAAGGACTAGCAATGGATATACTACCTCTTAATTTATCATCCTGTCTGAAAAGTGTTTTAAAGTTAATATACAGTACCACGTATGTATACATACAAGTATGCATGTCGTCAAAAAAAGAAGAATAAAAAGTGTAATATAAATTTAATCTATTGTGAATGGTATTAAAGTGCCTATGACACCAAAATTTTGTGTGAAAGATCATAAAAAAATAAGCAGATTTGCTTGTTATTGTTCCTTTCTATCTTTTATAGTTGCAGAGTTATGATGATTTGAAGACGTGAGAATCGAGAAAAGTTTTGGTCCAATTTAATTGCTGATTCAGCAAAAATTGTGACGTCATTAGCAGGGCATATTTATTTGGTGAATGATGAAATGAACTATAGCTCAGTTACTATGTATTCGAATCAAATGAACTTTTGCACACACATAGTATAAGATAAGTCATAGCTAAAAATATCACTAATTTTGTTGTCAAAGTAACACAGTCGTACCCAGGCCTCTTTCGTGGATTTTTGGAATTGGCTTTATACTAAGGTCCTAATAAGAATTACATGATATCGGAAGTGTGATGATTATACCTATGCCAACCAGGAATAGGTTTACATAATAATAATTTAAAAATTGTACTCAAAGTGATAAATATAGGGTGTTATATAATATCCATGAAAGGGGCTGGGTACGACTGTATTACCATGACAACGATATTAGTGATATTTTTAGCTATGACTTATCTTGTACTATGTGTGTGCAAAAGTTAATGTGATTTATATAAATAGTAACTGAGCTATAGTTCATTTCATAATTCGCCAAACAAATATGCCCTGCTAATGACATCATAATATTTGCTGAATCAGCAATTTATTCGGACCATATTTTTTTTCTATTTTCACATCTTCAAATCATCATACCTGTAACTCTGCAACTATTAGAGATAGAAAGGAACGGTAAAAAGCAAATCTGCTTACTTTTTCATGATCTTTCACATAAAGCAATACAAATTTTTGTGTCATAGGCACTTTAATGTATAGTGCAGAGGAATTTGTTTGATGTAAATTTTATGACTACGTCATGAAGGGCAATCATGAAGAGGCTAATAAGTCCAAGAAACCATTGAATACAACAAATACAATAGTATATACAAATTTACAATGAATGCCTATAAATGTAAACTGGCATTGGCAGAAGTAAATTTACACCTTCTCATTTGCAAATAATTCCTTGGTGCAGTTGTCAATATCTTCTTTGCAAGTCAATCCAGTGGTGTCTTTTTTAGATGGAGTATTATCTGCTGAGCTCAGTCCACTTAATGAAACTATGAGGTCATGAATGTTATCCTCCTAAAAGCAAAAGTAGCATTTCATCTTAATTCCCAACAAAGACAACTTTTAGGAACACATGCTTTTTTTCCCACAAACCCTGATTATCCCAAGTTCTGAATACTAGTGGTATTTATCCTGGATGCCTGAGGTTTTTCCACTCTCGCACAATCAAACTCCATGACGAGTGGCAAAATGGCCAGCGGGAATGTTTGCCCGTATAAAACACAAACATTTATGTTATATTATGCATGGTAAAATGTCTTTCTCATCTTTACCACCCGAATCCTCTGGACTTGGGAGGATTTTTCTACTTGTGTACTGTAATGCTCAGCCAACCGGATTTGGAAAATTGCTAATTTTTCAACTGGTCCCTTTGTGTTCAATAACTTCACAATATAGGGGCATACAGTACGTTACCCAAATTTCCCACAAATGCTAAGGTGTTAGTTCATACTGTTCTATTTTTCGGAAACATTTCCTTAATATAACACTGCCAGTGGTGACAGTAGATTCAATGCGAAGCTTGCTTTTCAAGTATTTTACAGTACGTTCTCAAGTGAAAATACAGTATTATTGTTTTGCAGTACATGTACAGTGTATGCGCACAGCACAATTTGATTAATTAAAATGTTATAGTTGTAATGTTAGCATTTTTTTTCATTTTAAGACCAAAGACATAATGTACAACTTACTTCAATTTCCTGTATCTTTGATCTCTTATGCTTTCTTGATTTTTTTTTGCTTTTAAAGGGAAGTATATCACTGTCATCTGAGCTTGAGGTACTAATAGTAATAACATCATCTCTTTTCTAAACAAAAAAATACAAAAATTGCTTCAATAAAAATCTGTAACATACATGTTAACATGTATGTACAGTATACCTGGCAAAACTAGACTTACACCACTTGTACTGTACATTGTACAAGTTCATTCTGTTGTGGATCATACAGTTTATAGATTTTATGTTATGAGTGAACTGTAAATTTATAACTCACCTTGGTAAAAGTATCACTATTACTTGGAATGCCAGTTATATCTTCATCAGAGCTTTCTACAATTTGGCTGTACATGTAAGTATCATCTAACTGAGAAAAAGAAAATGCACAAAAATATGTTTATTAGGCTACTGCATATACTATTAATGTATATACATGTACAAAAAAATGTTCAACTGTGCTTGGTTCTGTAACAAACATATCTGGACGAAAATGGGGACTTTAACACAAGGGCGGATTTTAGTTTCATCCAAGTTTTATCCAAATTGCACTGCAATTCATACACAAACCTATACAGTACATAAAATTTGTACTATTCATACATTGTACTTGTGTAATTACTGTAATACATTTTCATACCGGTACCTTTAATGGCTTGCCTTTGAAAACACTAATGCCAGGATTGTATTCTTCTGCACCAGAGTGGTTGAAAACTGGAGCACCTTTGTGTTTCTCCTTCGGGTAGACTGTGAAATAAAGCTTAGTTTATTAAGTCTAGAAATATATACATTTTAAATACAGTAATACTGTCGAATTAAGGAATTAAGGTTGAAAACAATGTTTTTGTCACTACCCCTCATCTTTAGGACATTGATTTATTGGTAAACAGCACATTCATCAATATTAATTGATTGGTAGTGAATAAATTCCCTTTTAAATTTTATAACACTTATTTTGCCATGACTGTATTAGTCTTAATTTAAATGGAATTACCAAATACACTGTACCATTACATAATTAACTTACAGTACTTACATTGATCATGTGATGCGAGCAAGGTCTTGTCTGCTACAACACCAGTGCAGATATTCTCAGTGAGCAGCATGTAGTGAGATCCCGTATACGCAAGATGAACATCAGAATTTGAAACAGAACTAAAAGGTTTGTTGACTGTAACTCTCTAAAAAATGAAAATAAACTGTGCATTGCAGTTGCATGTCTTTAGAATGATAATAATTTTTACTTCAGACTTTCATCACTATATTCTCCACAGGAATTTGATCTATTAACTATGGTTGAGCAAACAGTGTTTTTGTTTTATTTCCTGCTAACCTGATAATCAAGTGCCGTATGTACTGTAGGAAGCACTTTTGTATTGGAGGGCTATCAAAGGTTTTGTTGTTGCATATTTGCTTTATTTCAAAAATATTGCAATTTTTGTCATTAGAGAAAATATCCAACCCCCTCCAAAAACGGGTACTATGACCCGATCACTAAAAACATATTCCCAAGATGGCCAATTTGGACACCCAAGTTTCAGATCCTAGCTAAGATCCTGCAGCTTCGTCATGCAACTTACAAGTAATGATTAAATGTACCCTTATGAAAAAGAGTTAATTTCGGTCAGCTAGCGCTATATTTGTGCATGCCATTATTTGAAACCTCCCAGATTAAATATGGTGACACTGCAATCTATATCACATCGTTTTTTCTGAACTAATTCGAACCCTGCATATTGTGTCACAAAATTTAAAAAACATTACTTACACCTCTCCAATCAACAATATTGATATTCAGTGAAAATATTGATGCAGCAGCTCGTATTACCACATGATTTGCCATTTCATTATTCAATGCAAACAGAGTCTTCCCATGTACCCGGCCGTTTAGAAAGCCTTGTAAAATCAACATCGGAGAGAAAGTGCAAGAGGTCTTGTTTCTCTTCTGTACCATCCTATTTGGAATAAATATTATATAAAACAGTCCAAACTAAGGCTGATGGATTTGAGGTTTCAGGGAAAAATTCTCATTGGGGGCCCTCTTCCCCCCTTCTTCACCATCGCTCCCATACCCCCCCCCCCCCCCCCCCCCTCCCTAAGCCACCCACATTATTTGACATTTTAACAATAATGTTGATGCTTTCACATCGAAAACTGTATATATTTCCAGATATCTTTCCAACATTAAAACACATGAAATTCATGGAACAGATCCAGTTCATGTCAAAAGCACTTTTCAACACACAAACAAGAACTTCAAAGGGAGAATTGCCATTACTATGTATACACTCTTGACTTCATCAAAGTTGACAAACTGAATAATTGTACTTAACTAAAGTGGAAAATTCTAGTTTCAGGCAGAAAGAAATAAGCAAGCAGAAAGAAATTAAGCAAACAGAAAGAAAATAATGATTACATGTAATGAATAATTGCTTTCTTCAAGTTACAGTAAGCTGATACCTCAATTCCAGTGGTTCAATAACAAATAACAAAATCAATCCACAAGGGCCCCCCATTCCACTTAATATACCCCCTATGGACGAGAATTTCTGAGGGGTGCTCCAAAAGTCGTTTCTGAGGGGTTAAGCCTGTCAGCATCCTTTGATCTTCACAATTTTTCTGAGGGGTAAGGGGAACATTTACAAATTCCTGAGGGGTGTTTTGTGTCGGCACTTTGATCTTTTTTTCTAAGGGGAGATAGCAATCTCGAAAAAATTCCAAAATCTGTGACAAAAACTATTTGTCGACAGCCACAAACTATTGAGACCCCCAATCTCAATAAAGCTTTTCTTGTCACCAAATCTGATTTGGACAACTCATTAATAGGCAAATCATTGTTGTCTGAACTTGTGATTTGATCCGCTCTGGACCTCTTTGCCCAATTTTATTCTGATCACACAAAGAAGTTCATTTTTCTTCAATCAAAGCTATTTGCCCTATTTTTGTTGTAATATTTTTTGGTACGGGTGTATGTTGTATTAAATGCTTTCAGCTTTATATATAAATAAGCTTACCTCCTTCGTAACACTGATCACTCGATTAGACAACAAAAATGCTTGGACCATATCAACAACTTCTTGTTCGTGGATTCCCAGAAAGTACGAAATACATTGATAAAAGCATCGGTTTTGAGCACCTGAAGGGTCAACCTTTAGAGTAAATCCCAACTTGTTTGCTTCGCGAAGACAAGACAATCGGCGGTCCATCTACAATTTGAATATTTTTAATGAATTGACCGGTATATTAAAACATGAATAAAACATAAATAAAACATGAATAAAACATCAGAGTTTTTCAGTAATTTCGACTTACTTTCATTCGATTTTTCTTTAACACTTAAAATACGACGATAGATGATTCCCTTCGGATATTAAACGCGAAAACACGAGAGTATATAATACAAAACTCAGACAGCACGAGGAGAAAGAATGTTTACTGTAAGAATCAGCAAGGAGGGTACTACGAGGGTCATTATGGTACAAAATATGCTAATTTCAATGCGAACAACTTTCAACATTTGAGTGGCTCGCATGGCTCGCATGGCTCGCTGGCTCGCAGAATGTGCATACCCCTATGGATGCACCACATTTGTTTATTCAAAATATTAAGGTAAACGAGTTCAATGAAAGAGTCCATTGTGCAGCAACTGGTGAGAAGTACACTATTAAAGCAGTTGATAGTGTAATAGGAGCTAACTCTGCTCAGCTCAGAGATAAAATTATCAGTCAAATACCAAATGATCCTAGGAAGACTAAACAAATCATTTCAAACCTCAAATTATCAGTAGGTGAAAGAACAGAAATAGCAGTAAATGTACGAACTGAAGATGGCATGACAAATGTGCTGGTAATGTTATTAAAAAGGTACAATTAAACCAACGAGATAAACCATCAGGAATAATATGGGTACAATTTGACCATGCTGATGTTGGTGAGAAGACTAGACATGAGAATAGACAACTTTATGTTCAAGATATTGAACATACATGGAAACCAATTACCACTCAGTTCGCTGTTGGTAGAAACCAAACTGCACAAGTTGTCAGAAAACAGTTTCCATTGCGACCTGCTGCTGCTAAAACAATTCATCGATCATAAGGTGATACTGAGCAAAAAATAGTTGTTAACTTTAATACTAGAAGAGCAATACCTCATATTCATTATGTTGGCCTTAGCAGAGTAACAACCATAGAGGGGTTGTATATCACTGACTTGTGTGAACAAAAAATAGCTGTTAATGCGCATGTTAAGACTGAAATGGAAAGTCTACGAGCAGAACGCAATCTTGAACTTAGTGTGAGTCCTGGTTATAATCTTGACCAGATCTCATTTAAACTTTGCTTCTTGAATGCAAGATCATTACATAAACATATTGATGATGTCCGTCATGATTTAAATTATACAAGCGCTGATATTAATATTTTTACAGAAACAAGATTTATTAATTTGATGATGATAATATGTATACAATTGATGGCTATGCCTTCTTTAGAAATGATGTGCAATCTTCTGGGACTTCAAGACCTTATGGAGGTACAGCAGTCGGGTTAATTTTATCCCTGGCTACCCATGTGTTCATAATATTAATGGTGTTGAGATAACTATTATGAAAGTCATGATGCTTCCACATGTGACCATAATAGGTCTGTACCGTTCACCTAAAATTCCAGTGCAACAATTGTGTCATGCTTTGAATGAAATATTGAACATAACAACTTCTCAGTTCAATATTGTTATTGGTGATTTTAACATTAACTGGCTTGTTGAATCTAGTAGAAGGCCTCTATCGAGTTCCAGCAGAAAAACGTCTGCGGCAAGCGTGGCTGGCGAAAATTCGCCGAGCGAATCCTTGCAGCCGCGATAATTCATTTGTTTGCTCTGAACATTTTACCCCCGATTCCTTCGAGGAAAACTTACCTGGACTCGTATCTGGTTATCGAACAAGAAGACGACTAAAAGCCAATGCAGTTCCTTCAATATTTCATTTGAGAAGTACAGATAAACCCAAACCAACTACCCAATGAAGAAACCTTCGACGTTGTAGACAAGAGGTATTAATATAACTAGAAATTACTATCGCAAGTGAAGTGCTGCCTCATTTCAAAGAAATTCCAATATTTTACAAGACAGATTGGCGACGTAAAGAGGCGCGGGTAGAACCGTAGGGAAACTGCTTTGTTATCGGTTTGCGGTTTACCTTCATCGTTGCAAGAAGCAAACATGGCGGCATGAAACGTAACATATAAATTAGCTTTGTTAGGAGAGACGCACCTGAGCAAGAACTTGTGAAGAGACTTGTGACTGAGAAGAGCTTGTGATAGGATAAGCTGAAGACCTCAACATAATGGTTGAATCTGTGAGTTGTTATGTCGCCGAGAATGCAAGAACCGTTAAAATACAACAGTTTGGCTGTTTGGCTTGGTCGCGGGTTTGGTACTGATACGCCACCTGTATTAGCCGTTATTTCAAATTTGGTCATTTCGTCACCTATTGACAAGCTAAGTTGTTTCATTTTATACCCTTTTGCGGGGATTTGTTTTCTAGTTCTACCATACAAGTTTTTCACTTATTCGTAGAGTAAACTTTTAAATAATTCAACGTTTATATTGGCAGTTGTTTTGTATATCTTTTGTTTTGTGTATCCTAGCAACAACATTATTGAAATTTTCTCTGTGAATATTGCCTCTTTCATTGTTGATCATTTATAATTGGAATCGCCAGGTCTCCCTCTATCCAGTAATATTCATTTGCAAAGCTAGATTGTTCTTGTTTTTTAGTTATTTTGTTTTTTGTATGCGACGTCTCACGAATATTATCAATGATTTGTTGATCTTCGTCAGACATTAACTGGCTGCGACCTCTTTTTCGCATTATATAGCGTATTGCCGCAAGTTTTCTGATACCTCAATAATTTCATATCGATCGCTCGACTTTTAATACACATCTTAGCTAACTTTCGCTGTGTTGGGCCATTTCTTTTTGATTTTATATGAATATTTAAACTTGAAGCTTGTCCGGGCTTTCCCGGCTGACTATTGCATTTAATGGCTTCATTATTATATTAAAAGTGCTGTTTAAAAAAGTTAGGATGTTCATTAAGTCATATGGTTGACAATTTATACGGGTATAGTTAAAAGGGAAGGCAACCTTTCTAGGAGAAGGAAAACTCTGAATATAAACCTCCATTATGATTGTGGGAAAGGGTAGAAAGAGCTCTTAGTCTTGGTTGATAATCTTTCTAGTGATGGTATCACGATAAAACACCTGGGTTCCTGCTCCCAAAAACAGGTTTGTGTTAGGAATGGCATCCAGCTGTAAAACTTTGCTACAAACTCATGATGATACAACTTAACAATACTAAATACCGCCTTGCTCGTCGTGCGGGTAAACAAGGAGCACGTCCCTCAGTGAGTTACCAGGCTGGGGTCGAAAAATATGCTACTGGTAAACCAGCCACTTTGAAAGCTGGGATTATCCCAGTAAGAGTTACTTCACGCCCTACGGTCAAGCAGGTAACAAAACTTACAAAAAACTCAAGCAACCTGATAAATATCAAATTTGATAAACAGAAAACGAAATGTCTTCGACGTCTACGTTTTGCTGTATGGAACGCACATTCAATCAACAAGAAATCTGCCTCCATTTGTGACTTTATAATTTCAAAGCGTATTGATGTTCTTGTGGTTACTGAAACCTGGCTTTCTAACAAGAATGCAGTAGATACTACTATAGCTGAAATTATCAATACCTTACAAGATTACAAGTTTCTTCATTTGCCAAGATCCCATTCGAAAGGAGGTGGAGTTGGGGTATTCCTTCGCAAGGGTTTCACCGTAAATAAAAATGAAGTCTCAACATTTGCGTCAATGGAATATATGGATCTTTCCATATCATCGTCTCAAAAGCATATTCGCCTCATCACAGTTTATAGACCTCCTCCATCTCGTAAGAACAAGCTTACGACATCCATGTTCTTCAATGATTTTTCAACGATTTTAGAAGAGTTAGTTGTTGTTCCAGGTTATTTGTTAATTGCTGGGGATTTCAATTTCCATATGGATGTTGTTAATGATGACGATGCTACTAGGTTTACGGAACTCCTGGATTCAGCAGGTTTACAACAAAGAGTTACTGGTACGACTCATCGTTGTGGTCACACACTGGACCTTATTATTGATCGTCAGGAGGATAGTTTGCTGTCTACTGCCATGGAGATCGTCTCTGATTTACCTTCAGATCACAGTGCTGTTGTTTGCACCATGGATTTTCCGAGACCCCAATCCTCTAAAAAAGTTATTAATCATCGTGATTTACGTCGTATAGACTTACAGGCATGGCGAAAAGATATCCTTGAGTCGCAATTAATTTGTTCATCCGTATCTGATGTAAACACTGCTACTGAACAGTTCAATTGTGTATTGTCTGAGCTTTTGGACAAACACGCACCCAAGCGTACACGCGCAATTACCCTACGCCCAAATGCTCCATGGTTTAATGATAGCTTAAGAGTAATGAAGAAACAAAAACGACAGTTTGAGCGTAAATTTCTCTCTACACGCCTTCAGGTTCATCATCAATTGTACAAGGAACAATGTCGTAAATACGCAAAGGCAATTGATTTTGCAAAAACAGATTATTATAAGGCTAAGATATCTAACTCTAATCAGAATCAGCTATTTCACATGACTGAGGGGATGTTCCGAGTAAAATCTATTCCTTTATTGCCATCACATGATTCTTCGTATGACCTGGCTGATGCTTTTAGTTGTTATTTTCAACTAAGATTCAGTTACTTCGAGATAAACTTACTAGTACACATGGGTCAGTTAAGAAGTTATCTATAGCAGTTGACTCTCCTTGTTGTAAAAGCTCTCTCAGTGAATTTACTACTGTATCTGAAAGCTTTGTCTGTAACACAATCAAACAGTACTCGTCTAAATCCTGTGCCTTAGATCCTGTACCTACACATCTGCTAAAAGAATCTCTTGACGTGTTAGCTGCCCCAATTACTGACATTATAAATTCATCTTTATCCTCAGGAGTATTTCCTCTGTCACTTAAGAAAGGTCTCATCTGCCCATCTATTAAAAAACCTACTAGTGATAAAGAGCAGTTCCCTAACTATAGACCTATTACTAACGTGGCTTTCTTGTCAAAAGTATTAGAGCGGAATGCTGCCAGACAGACAACAGACTATCTTATTGAGAATAACCTCCTTGCAAAAATGCAATCTGCTTATAGACTCTTTCATAGCACAGAGACAGCAGTTCTGCGTGTTTTCAATGACATCCTTAATGCACTTGATGAAAATCAGGAAGTAGTGTTGGTACTGTTGGACTTATTATCTGCGTTCGACACCATTGACCACAATGTTCTATTGGAGAGACTTAAATATCGTTATGGGTTTAGTGGAACTGTACTAGCCTGGTATCGCTCATACCTTTCTGATCGGGTACAGTCAGTTATGGTGAAGAATACGCATTCCTCAAATAAACCATTGCAATATGGTGTACCTCAGGGTTCTGTACTGGGTCCATGCACTTCTGTTTTCACTCTTCTTTGCGCCATTGGAAGATGTGATCAAAGCCCACGGCCTTGATTGCATAATGTACGCTGATGACACAGCTGTATATGCCTATAAAATCTCCATGTGATCGACCTGCTGCTCTAGCTAAACTTGAGTTATGTATTAAGGACATCACCATCTGGTGTACTATGAATGGTCTTATATGCAATCCAAATAAAACCGAGATTGTCCATCTATCATCACGTTTTATGCATTGCGAACCAATGCCAGAAATATGTGTCAATGATGTGATAATCCAACCGGCTCCGGTTGCACGTGATCTCGGTGTTGCTGTTGATAGACATTTAAAATTAAATACTCATGTAAATAACATTTGTAAATCGGCCACTTTGGCTATCAGAAATATTGGCAAGATCAGGAAATATTTGAGTAAAAAGGACTGAGAAGTTGGTGCATGCATTCATAACATCAAAACTTGACAGCTGTGATAGCATCCTATATGGCTTACCAGATACTGAATTGAGCAAGTTACAGCGAATTCAAAATACAGCTGCTAGACTTGTTGCAGGGGTTAAAAAATCGGAGCATATCTCCCCTGCGCTGCGTAATCTTCACTGGTTGCCGGTGAGATCACGGATTGTTTTTAAGATACTAATAATTACTTTCAAGGCCAGGCGCCTGTTTATATTACTGATTTGCTAACTAAATATAAACCTACTCGTACTTTGAGATCATCTGACCAAAATCTGCTACTCGAGCCAAAATCCAAAACGGTGACTCATGGAGACAGCATTCTCGGTTGCAGCGCCAAAACTGTGGAATTCATTACCACAGGAAATTAGAAGCTTTGAAATGTTAAGTAATTTTAAGTCTGCAGTTAAGACTTTTCTTTTTTAAAATTAATAGTTATTGTTCATAGTGTTAATATATGTAGTAGGCTTTATCTTATAATGAAACTGTAATTAGTTTTAAAAGTAACTTTAAGAATATATATATTGTTGTAAGAGCATTGAGACTATTGTATAATGCTCCTAATACGTCTTTATTATTATTATTATATAATCTATTTGTCAATGAAAATAATTACAGGCAACTAATATGTAAGTATACTACTAACAACCAAACTGCTATAGATCATATTTATAGAAATTTACCACAATCACAAACTAAAAGTCACGTGTTAGAAACCTATTTTTCTGATCACAAAGCAATCTGTGAATTAATTAATTGTTTCAACGAGTAATTACATTACTGAACTTATTCATAGTGACATGTAGCTCCAAACAAGGAGATAATTTAGTTTTGAATAGCAGACAGATATTCTGCATACAATAGAGACAACACTTATTTTTTAATATTTATTTTTAATTATTTATTTATTTTATTCATTCCAGTTCCCAAATTACAACATCAGGTGAGCATATTTTAAAAAAAATTAAAGACCTTAGTTGTAACACCCTCTTCTCGTCCATATAGACATCATTGACACTGCCACTAGTTAACACATTAAAGTGTGCTTTTTCCATGATACCAAGTTCACGAGTGCATCGACATTAATGTTTGAATAATACCAAGAAATACAAGATAATGTTAATCCCAACAAACCCTAGTTTTTAGTGCAAAGTTTTTTAAACTTTGCAGTATTGTGATGAGTGGCGAAAATTCACACGATATATAAAGTCAGTCAGTCAGTGATCGATTTGTTAACATCCGGGGGGGGCGACATTATTATTTCGTAGTATTTTGGTCCTTCAATTTACTATTGTCAATGGAAAAATGAACAATTGAAGTTTCTGAACAATGAGGGCAGACCGTAAAGTGAGTTATCGTGTCAAATTGTAATGCAGTTTGATTTCGATATCTTGAATATTTCATGTATCGAATCTTGAGTTTTATGTTAACATGCTACTGTGCATGCGCGCAGTGATCAAATATGGAGTAGCCAAGCTAGGAGTGAGTAGCGATATACCTTCTCGAAACAGGGATTTTGTGGAGTTGCAATATTAAATATGGTGTAGGAGAACGAGCGAGCGATAATATAACTTTCGAAACAGGGATTTTGTGGACTTACAGTATTGAATATGGTGTAGGAGAAAGGATTTATTGTCTGCGGGGAAGTCTGACATATTTCAGGATATTTCTGCCACGCTCTCGAGTCAAGGTAAGCGCAGCGTATTTGTCTTTGTTTAAATACACTGTAATGATACTCCGTGTCTCTGTTTTACTGCTCTGCAGTTTCTCGTTTCATGTTAATCATTCCATTCATAAACTACCGAAAAAGACCAAGAAAATCAACATCGAATCATCGATCACTCAAAATGGCTAAATATATGAACTGTGGTATATCTGATTACTGATCAGCAAACTTAATAACATTTTGCAAGTCCTAACAGCTACAAATGACTAAAACTACAGCTGTGCATAGTTGGTGCTACTGTGCTGGATGAACTGTTAAACACTCAATAAATGCTAATGATGACTTGACTAAAAGTTAATTGAACATGAAATTACCAGAAATGTGTTATATCCACGTTGTACAAAATAATAGGAACTCCTGATATATTACATTTACATGCATGTATCGCCCAATTAAAAGGCTAAATAAATAATTTGAAATATAACAAGCTCATGTGTCGTTTTCGTAACTACATGTACATGTAGAATCAATTCCCTTGCCACGTTCGTTGTTTATAATGTCTCGATCAATTCCAAGCGTGACCATCCCCCCCCCCCCGGCATTTGACGGGCATTTACCGACTCTCCAGCTCCCAGTGTCGGCATTTGCCTTTACAAGTCATCCCGGGGTGGGGTATTTGTGGGGGAAATAAAGTGGGATATTTGGCAAGTAGATGCGTATCCCATGGTCACAAAGTTTGAGGCAATGGCA
Source organism: Chrysogorgia sp. JL179-B06 (assembly GCA_035772405.1). Taxonomy (NCBI): domain Eukaryota; kingdom Metazoa; phylum Cnidaria; class Anthozoa; order Scleralcyonacea; family Chrysogorgiidae; genus Chrysogorgia; species Chrysogorgia sp. JL179-B06. The sequence goes on from JAYKKM010000263.1 coordinate 2,249,616, forward strand.
ATATGGTTGCCAGTGAATTTCCAAAATTCGTTGGCACACTGCACATTTCATATTAAACGAAGTCCGATCCTTTGCTCTAAAGTTTCAATGATGTAATATTCGGTGTCCGGTACACAAAGTCCACAAAGTAGCATCCCCAAACGAACGTGCATATTTAAAACGTAAATGCAAAAAAAATCGCATGCCAACTGCTATTTAACTCATTTCATTGTGGGGCATTTGCAATGCTCTTACGCCAAAATGTCAAATGCCCGTCAAACGCCGGGGGGGGGGGGGTGGTCACGCTTGGAATTGATCGAGACATAAGGAAGTAACATACCTGTAATATGTTATCAACAGCTTTTGAAGCTTAAAACCTTTTGATTTTGAACCCCCAATTTTTTAGCTATTTATTAATGAAGCACTGTTGATCTGCACTGTAAAGTATACTATCACATACTCTACTGTACAATGTACATTACAACTGAACATAGTTATATGATATGAAACTTTGCACTATCCTTGGGATCTAGTTGCCATCAGGCATCAACTAAAATATAGAGGACGTTAATATTGTCATGATCATGAAAAATACCATAATTCATTATTGTATTTAATTAGAATATATAGAGACCATATGCAAGCCATAACGGGGTCTCCAAGAAGTTAAGTTTAAATAAATTACTCTTCTTACTGTTAAATTACAAAGAATTTTCCATCTTTGTGATTGTAATTTATATTATTGTCATTTACTTTTTCAGTTCATGTTGATAACTGATGCAAATAATAAGCTTTTTCAATACAATTTCACCAACATGCTTTATTGTGTCGTATCACTAGCAGTCTACTCAGTAACACCTGGGGCGATATACAGTATTTCAATTTGAAAACATTTAAAGAGAGATATATTAAGAGTCAAATACTAATAATCTGGTGTATTATTCTCTTACTTGTTCACTATTAGGTTAAATATTTTGTGATCGTTCCCGCGTGCCCGGGGATGCTTGGCTGTTGGTACGAGATTGGGTTTGCCCATGGCGCAGATACATGTACGACATGTACGCTATGCGTACCTTTTGTTCAATAAAGTCAGCAGAAAATTAAGTTTTTTTCTTTTTATTCATTTCTAAAATAAAGAAATAATATAAGTATAGTTCTTTATCGTGTAATATCCCCATAAAATCTACTTCTATATTTTTACATGCTAACTCTTTATTTATAGTATTACCATGTAAACATAATGTATCTTGTATATTTTTACAACATTTAAAACGATAAGAAAATTTTTTTGAAAGTATTGTTGGGTTTAACATTTTTGGTGAACAAACCTCATCATCACTTTCTACTTTTTTTCTAATTTTCTTAATCTTTTCGGCTTGAACATCGTTGTCGTCGTCGTAAAAATTGAGTGTAATAATGGGTTTCTTTTTCTTCAATGCTCGTTTTTTAACGGTGGTAGGTGGGGATTTATGGCCTGTAGCATGATTATACTTTCTTAGGGCAATAATAAAAAACACCATAAATTAGAACAAAACACCATAAATTAGAACAACGCACCATAAATTAGAACAGAACACCATAAATTAGAACACCAGACTAATATTTACGTTGAAAGAGTTCCATGTGTTATCCATCAAAATATCGAAGGACGCTATATTGGCATTTCTTACCTTGATTATCAGTTAGATTTACTTTAGCCCCAGACAATAATAGACTTTTCACCATGTCATGGGTCGTAAATCGTGCAGCATAAATCAGCGCCGTTGTGCCGTCTTGGCATTGAGCGTCTATGGCACAGGTTTTATGTCTTAGTAAAATCTAAAGAGAAATTGGGAAATAAATCTTAATGCCATATGCATTAACAAATTCTGTCTATCAGATTTGCCATTTCTAAACATATGTTGACCATAAGTTCAAAGGTCTGAAAAATCAATCTCACCTGAAAAACTCCTGGTGCATCTGCGGTCACTGCCAAGTGCAAAGGCGTCCTGCTTTCGCGCCATCGCCAGTTCCGTCTGGTGACAAACAATCATGTCGAATATACATCAAGCTTGTGTTGTCTAGTGCCAGCGCAATATGATACCAAACGCTATTATTTCGCTCGTTAATCAGAGAGCAGTCAGTGTGACTAGTGTGACAGAGAGAGCAAGACCTTGTGACAGCGTGTTTTCAAATAAAACTAAAACTCAGTGATTTGTCTTGGATACTTTCTTTCGGAGGCTAAGAAATTCAGGACAAAAAATAGGTGTACAGATTCTCTCTGTCCCCATCCATATCTGGTAAGACTACTCTTATGGTTATTAAATCTTTTGCAAAATGATGTAATCGTACTACCTACATGTCTGCAAAGCATTGGGGAAAAAGTAAAACATCCACAACATACAATATACAGCATCAGTATTTGCAGTGAGTATTTGGGGAGCACAGATGTGCTATTAGAGTGCTGCTTCTCACCAATAGTTGTACAGGGCAATTTGCCACCTGGTGAAAATTTATTTCCAATCTTGTGCCTGCAGTGAGCCAATGTTTCCTGGTCTATGACCCAGCCTTTAATAAGTATAAATTAATATGAAATTTTCTGCCACTGACATCATTTCCAGCCTTTGTATTACATGTATTTTCAATTTTGTGTATTTTTTAAAGATTTTGTGTTTAAATAGATTTTCAATAGATTTAAATAAATTGCATTTTTTATTATTTAAGGGTGATCTATACAGTACTCGGACCTTTTCATGTACAGTATCTGATTGAAAAGTTTTTGGTTATTTTCTAGTACTGTGCGTATGCAAAATATAAGCAGTTTCAAAAGAAGACTATTCTTCATAAGTCGTCTACTAAAGAAGCATGTGAGACAAACCTAAATTTTGAGGGGGTTTACAGGGTTATTTTGGAACGCTTGTCATTTTTGCTCAGATTTGCCACCCATTTGAACAATAGTACAAATATTTACAGTAGATGTCCATACTCAGCATGTGAAGAAGATTAAATTTGAATGAGGTTGAATCGGTCAAATAACTTTTCTACACAACATTGATTTGACAATATGGCAACAATTATAGCAATGTGAAATCAGAAATGCATCTAAATTTAAACTTTAGACATACAGAATTTCCACATGCAGTACTTACAGTGCAAAGTTAATTCAGGCCTTTTTGTTTAACACATGCAATCACACACTGGCGTACAAACCCCATTACGCATGTTTTTTATCACACACATGAAAAGTTATGTTCACTTACCCCATAACTTAAAAAACTGCTAAAGCTTCAGTAGTTATCACTTCTCACCGTGTGATATAAGATCTAAAAATGTAATGTTAGGTCTCACAACATAACATATTTTAAAGCATCTTGGCAACAACTATAATAAAGGTTTTATTAAGCATCACCAATGAAACAATAATATAAATGTGTTTAAAAAGTAAAAATTTCTGCATGCTTCCAGGCTGGGCGGAGAAGCGAAGTACTTCATCAAAATATAGTCTCAATTAATATGACAAATTTATATTGCGTGGAGATAAATACAGCATAATCAAATTGATGATCTTGCACATTTTGCTAGGCATTCGCCCGGGTATCCATTTAGATGAAGTCCTAAACAAATCCCACAATTATCCTGCACCCAAAACGAAACCCATAGAGAAAGGCCTAAAAAATAGGTTCCTGCACCCAAAACGAAACCCATAGAGAAAGGCCTAAAAACTAGGCTACATGCATCCAGCCCTCCTAGGCGGGGTCTGTATAGCGAGAGCTCGTCTAGGAGGGCTTCTCTAAGATTTGATAATTAATAAATCCCCTACATGTTCTGAGGATTTATGGTGAAGGAAAACCTCGAGTGGTGGAATATATACGGGACCAGTTGCGAAAAATGCAACTTCAAGGCCTTCTGGCTGGAATTGAACCCGCGACCCTGCGACGCCATCGCAGTGCACCAAGCCACGGAAGCCGGTATATACTAAAGAAGAGGTGCTGAAAAAGTGAAAAAACTAGAGCGCGAAAGCAGCAACATGAAAAATGAGCCACTGGTTGTTTATTTTACATTATATGTATTTTGTTTGACTTTGATGTCCAAAAAATAAATTTACCATGCGCGTAAACCAAATAACACGCACGCAAACCAAGACCAGTCTGTAAACAATGGAGAAAAAACAAGACGTTTCAAGACAGCATTCAAGGTTGTTTTGGTATAATATATAATTTATAGACCTCCCGCTCGGTGAATTCGTCGAAATATTACCCCTCGGTATGACATATCCCAATTGTGCATCCGTCGGGGTAATAGTTTGTTGAATTCCCTTCACTCTGTGTCTATAAATGATAAGAATTGACTCATGCATAAATAAAATCATCAACATCACCTTAAATATTAAAGGCTTTCTGAAATACACTAGAGATTTCACTGTGAACATCTGCCTTCTTCCACGTTGAGGTTAGGCTAACTTTGCCAATCAGGCCACTTTCAGCAAGTTGGGCTCTTTTTGCACCACGTGGTATTGGAAATATTTCCCCAGGTGCAGACGGAATACAGACGACATCTTTTGTGTACACTTTAACTTTCCCAGTGGCTGCAGATTTTCTAGTAGATGAGCCTATCAACCTTTTTGGTAACTGGTAACACAGCTGATTAACATTCCTTGGTGTAGACTCCACAAATGAGGAAGGTAATGAGGAAGGTAATTGTACAACTTGTTGAGGTTCAGCACGCTCGACTACATGTACCTCCTGACCTGCACTTCTACGTGTACTCCATAAAAGATGTTAGTACACGCCTCCTATAAAAGATGTTAGTACACGCGACAAAGTTTATCTTGACCGATATTTTTGGACAACTTTTCATTTTCACAAGTTGTGTTTGTTCATGTGTTGGTTAAAAATTGAAAATGTACTTGTAAAAACGTGATTTCTGGCATCGTGGGAAAATAATTGCAGTTAGCTCGGTCATAGTTAATATAACCTAGCCTGTGGCCCTGTGTACAGCCTGAATATACACCTGTAATACAGTCTTATTTATTTGTATTACAAGTGTATATTCAGGCTGTACACAGGCTAATATAACCGGGTAGGCAGGCTAGCCCTCCTCATGTAAACACGAATAAAAATCAGCTCGGTTACCCGGGCAGGGCTAGCTCGCCTCATAAAAAACACCCCCTTAGATCTATCTCAGATTGATGTCAAACATTGTTGTGCAATGAGCGGTTCTCTAGGAAGCATTTGGGAAAGCTTTACGCATGGTTTAACACTGAAAATGTATAATTAAACATTCATAAAGATGATCAAATATTAAATTTAAATATTTCTCACCTTAGACTCGTGGTTGGCAAGTGCTTCTGACACAGCATTTGATACTGCGGCCGAAATTCTGCTGATCATGTTTTCATTCGGCCGATTTGTATCATTTGACAACATTTTGCATGCTTAATACAACCAGTACTGATCTACATTACATGAACCAAGATTGCGGACGGCGGGGTGACAGCGAGTTGCGCAGTAAAAGCATCCACGTGACACATTGTGATTTTGGTTATTTATAAATAACCGTTTTGTAATTTTTGGTTATTTATATATAAACAATTTTTCGATTTGTTTATTTACATATAACTATTTTATGAATTCGTGAGATTGATTATTTATACATAACCATTTTATGAATTCCTCAATTAGGTTATTTGTATGTAACCAATTTTCCAATTTTGGTTGTTTATATATACAGTAACCAATCATGGAATTTTGGTTATATATATATAGAACCAATTTTTCAACTTGGTTATTTATATATAACCATTTTATAAATTCGTGAAATTGGTTATTTATATATATAACCAATTTGCCCGCTTTTGGTTATTTATATAAAACCAATTTTTCAACTTGGTTATTTATATATAACCATTTTATGAATTTGTGAAATTGGTTATTTATATATAACCATTTTGGCAATTTTGGTTATTTATATATAACAATTTTTCAACTTGGTTATTTATATATAACCATTTTCATAAAATGGTTATTTATTAAATAACTATTTATCACCTTGGTTATTTATATATAATAAACAACAAGGTTTTTCTGATATATAAATAATAGATACCTTATAATGGTTATTTGTAAATAACCCAGAAAAATATGGTTATTTATATATAATTTTGCTAAATAATAAAAAGATACTTGACGCCCCATACATTTCGACCGCGAAGTGTGGGTAGCGGAAATGCAACCGAAATTCGACGTCGAAACAACGTCTTTTACCGACGTTGTCACAACGTCGACAAAACGACGTCCGGAGAACGTCGATATCACGTTGTGCAACGTCGCGACCTGATTTCAACCAAAAATCGACGTCGCTACGACGTGTGCCCACTGGGAATCAGCAACGTATTTCGTGACATCGACATGGAAATACCTACCATTGAAGCTGATGAATCAGGACCTGATTACTCTACCTGTAATTTCTGACAAGGATCAGATTAGAGATGACTCAACCCTTGTTGGCATGATGGACTCTCAGGATTTGTCAGGCATTGTTTCTTTTATGGGCACATGCAACTATGAATCTTCAATTTCCTTGTATACAGCCAACTCTCTCTAAGGCGGACACCTTCGGGCCAAATTTGTTGTCTGCCTTATACAGTACTGCTCAGAAATAACCTAACGAAAACCGCGGTCGAACCTAGGTCGAACATAGGTCGAACCTAGGTCGATCTTCGGTCGATCCTCGGTCGAACCTAGGTCGATCCTCGGTCGAACCTAGGTCGTAGTCTGGCGTGACCGTAACCGCTCTTCAAGTTTCACAGGATAGGAAATACGATCATTTCCGAAGTTTGCCTTTCAGTTACGCGACGGCGGCGTTTGGTGAAATGAGAAAACTGTCTATTTACTCATGGAATCGAATTATTTCACGCAAATATATCGACGATAAGATGACATGAACGACGAGTTAACATCTGCATGCCAAATTGAAAACTAAACTAATGGAAGAATGCGGTGTGAATATTTTGAATTCTACTATTCGTCGGATGTCAATTATTCGTGCAGAAGGCAAACAAGCTTAAAAGATTGGCGTTTTGTCTCAAAGCTTTAACGGAGAAAGACACGTTTGAAAACGTGATACTCAACGCACTAAAATAGATATAACTTGGCAACAATAATAGCGTTGACACTTCCGTGGTCACATGTTACGAAATTCGTCTAAATCAATACGGCAAATTGAATTAAAGTTTGACAAACGCATTTTAGCTGCAGAACTTTTTCAGTGAATTGTATTCGGTACACGTTGGTCTACAAGAGCTAACAGTAACATCTACTTTGTTTCAGCAGATTGCATTAATATGATTACGATGAACAATCCGTTTTCGTATTTGGAGAACGTTTATAAAATCGATGTGGCTATATAGGTCCGGTAACCGGAACTTGTTCGGGAAAAACTAGAGGTCCGGCAGTCAGTAATCGTAACAATAATTCTAAAATAAAACCTAACCATAACCCAAATCCTAACCCTAACCATAACCCAAATCCTAACCAAAAACTATGCAGAAAAGGCAAACCCAGTATACCAAACTATATTTTTATGAAACTCGACCGGAAATCGCGCGTTGTGAACGAACGCCTCTATATATTGTTGTTATATCTGCCGGACGAATAGACACTTCGTTATAAAATTCCGCGCCGTGTAAACGAGACATGAAAAAGCTTCACCTGTGTGAACAACCTCGCCCGAAACAGCACTAGAATACAATTATTATTCAATATATTCATACGTTCCTCGTGTTGTGGCCAATTATATTCAAACCTGTCAAGCGATATTTTGATTTACGACGCTTTTAGTTTCTTCAACAAAGGCATTCGAACCGTTCAAATCTAATTTTGTTAATGATGATTTTTTTACTTCCTATTAACTTAAAATATTTTCACTAGCAGATACAGTATTCAATGACGTCGGATCGAAATTTCAATCCCATTGGAACACTCAATCCCCTCAAAAGAAATAGTGTCGATTTCTTTTGTTTTGAAAAGTCGAGTCGATCCGGCATTGTAAGCCGATCGAATTTTCGATTCGCTTCATGTAAACACAAAGAAATGGTTGAAACTTCATGCCATCCACTTTTCGACACGTGAATTATCAGTTAGGAATCGAAAATGCTAAAAGGTTTGGTGTAGTGCCGAAATCGTGAATAATAGGTCTAACAATTTCGAGAGAAGGCCTTCATCAGAGATATAGGCTCTTTCTAGTTTCTGCCATGCTATACGCGGCTGACGCACTGCAATAAATAATAATGATCGGGGAAAACGGTTTAGGAATTAAAACGGACACACGCTCTGCCGCAATCATTATATTTTCGTAATACTATCACAGTCATTAAGATTCGACGAGGATTCGCTGCAAACGGTGCCACGAGTGCAGTATAAGTCGAACATTACTTGAATTAGGTTTTGGACGGCGAAAGCACAACGTTGCACTTTCAACTGCGAATCTCTTGCGCGAGTGTATTCTTGTCAATAGGACATGAAACAGACAAAGAATGAAGCCAAACATGAAGATCTATTTTGCTTTTGGTGCCCTCTACATTTTAAACTAAACGCTTTCCATGTCGGAAATAGTCGGAACCCAAGCCGTTTTCACACACGCTAATGTGTATCGACCGCAAACCGAACCGAACCGCAACCTAACCCCAACCGAACCCCAACCTAACCCCAACCGAACCGCAACCTAACCCCAACCGAACCCCAACCGAACCGCAACCTAACCCGAACCGCAACCGAACCGCAGTGTTAGGTTATTTCTGAGCAGTACTGTAGGTGTGTCCGCCTTAGAGTTTTATTATAGTAAACTAGAAATACGTGTACGCAACAACCCCTCGCCCGCCGTCATAGCGTGGTGCTAATTAGTTATGTTACTTAAAATATATATAACCCATTAATTTGCTAATCGAATGGACTTACAGTACTGCCTAGAAATAACCTAACACTGCGGTTGCGGTCATTTAGCGGTGAGGTTGCGGTGGATTAGCGGTGAGGTTGCGGTGGATTAGCGGTGAGGTTGCGGTCGACAAAACCAACCGCATGAGAAAAACTACGTCGACTAAACACTTCGGGTTCCGACCTTGTCCGACTATTCAGTAACGCGCGTGTATCAATAACAGTATGACAGTATGCCGTCCCATCCAAAATCAAATATTACTCTCGGTGTAAAAAGTAGAGTGCTGTGTAAACAGCGGACTTTTGATTTGTGAAACCAACCAGTGAGTTTGTGATTATCAAATGAATGAATGAATAGTTTTCGCGTGGGCTACAATCTCCTTGAAAGATTTTCGTTAAAGACACAGTGATCGGCGTTTGGAATATGGTTTGGAGTTGTAGTTTGTGGCAAATGGCACCACCAATGTCCAAAATCACGATCTGTCGGTTTCAGTTTACTTTCAGACGATTAGAAGTTCCGCATTGTGTCATTCTTGTCTCGGCCGTGATCAGTTTTAGATTTGGAACTAAGCATATAAATGTCGAATGCCAACGAACTTCCGAACGCGCGTTTAAAACCCCATGACGTTTGGAACGGAGGTAACCGGTCGGTTTCGCTAAACCTAGAGTCAGTTCGCCACACACATAAAGTCAGTTCGCCACACACATAAAGTCAGTTCGCTACGTACACACATAAACGGAAAGCGGAATATATATCACCGAAAGCGCGTTGGCGATTCCGATGGACGGCATCTCTGAGTCACACTTATTGTGTATTATTAATATATATTATTTATTATTACTTATTGTTGTATACCAGCTATTTCAACAAAACTGCGTTAAAATTAGCTTGGCAAAAGACTGAGAGCATTAATGGCAGCGCGCATTGGCGATGGACGACATGCATCGCTTAGATTCCATCTAAGATTTATAACGCTGTTGCACTGTCATTATTTGAGGTGATCTGTTTAGTAAATACGTATTAAACAAATCAAGTTGATTGTTTTTTAATAAATGATGAGTTGTAGCGAACTGATTTAATGTGTGTAGCGAACTGACTTTATGTGTGGCGAACTGACTAATTTATGTGTGTGCGGAGGCCTTCAGTAATTATACTCTCCCCTAGGGCTCCGCTCGCAGAAAGTGTCAGTATTTCGTTGCCATTTGGCAGTTCATCATATTTTCACTTTACTGTCGGTTCAGTTTTCTTTTAAACGCGTGCTTCGGATTACGGAGTAACTTCGCACAGCAAAAAATCTGAAACTATTGTTATTAAAATCGACTTTAGCGGTTTGGCCCGATTTGCCACAACCTATTAAACTATCACAAACAACCAAACGCTTGAAGTGACATTTTAGCCAACGCGAAAATTGCTTCATTGTTAAACATGATAATCACAATTCCCCCGTTTGTCAATGCACTATACTATATGCACACCATTCGCGTTTTTTCATTCGAAATCAGTACTGAAAAGTGCACGTTTAATAGTGCCAGTGTCAAATCCACCGGAATTTGATTATTATTATGTGCCAGCGAGGTGTCACACCGTTCTTATTCATAGCACTCATGTATAATATCATAAAAGAATGCTAAGGTTTCCGTAAAGAAGTTACCCAAGGAAAACGAAAGGGACGTCTAAAGCATCGCCTGAAGGTATTAAAGTCTTAATAATTATTGGTTGAATATATGTAAATCCTCCTGTTGATATGCTAATAAATTCAGATGGCCGGCTGTCGGTAAAGAATGGCGGAAATAATGGCACCGGAAAAAATGGCACCGGCACAAGACTTATGCGGAAAAAATGCCACCGCTAAAAAATTGTAAAATAAAGAAACGAAAACAACAACAATTTTTTTACGAATTTGAATATTTTAGTTTACTAGTTACTCTAAATTTAATTCTAGCAATACTAGAGTTCTCTTAAGACATCTCCAACGAACGTGATTTGGTTTGGAAACCTGTTTGGTGTACATATAACCACCAAAGCACAGTTTCATTCCTCCCTTGTTGCTTGCAATTAATTCCATTTCGCTTCTAATTCCTGCACGTGTTACGAATACCGATGAATACAGACAAATGACATGCTAAAGTTGCACTATATTTATAGACACATCTCACATCAAACAACTCACATCAGTATCTATTTTTGAAAAATGCAATTACTTTAACAATAAGCAATGACTCATTCAAATGTCGACTATTGTCAGCGCGCTTTCCGTTAATGCTCTTCAACAATACCCATTCAAATATCAACCATTAGAGGTGCCATTTTTATCGCAGTGAGATTTTGTTGCGAGAAACATTTGCCTTGGGAATGTCAACCTTTTTTTTGTTTTTTTCGTTTCTTTATTTTATAATTTTTAGCTGTGCCATTTTTTCCGCATAAGTCATTATTTCGGTGCCATTTTTTCCGGTACCATTTTTTCCGGTGCCATACGTCTTTTACTGCTAAGGCATTCAAACAGAACAAGAGCCTCTTTATTTTGTTTGGCTCTCGAACAAACTGGCAATAACGCGAATTTTCATGCCTCCGTGGGAAATCAACGGCGCATTCGTCCACCAGTTTGATATATAATTTCAGCAGATGTTAATTCGTCATTCGCTTTCATTGTTTCCTCGATGAACTTCAAGTGTTACTTTTTCAAAAGCGGTTTGCTTCAACTACGTGGCGCATCTCGCAGATTCCCACCATTTCGTCGATACCGAGAAAGATATAAAATTTAAAGCCGATCTCGATGTTTGAATTCAAGGATGTCCGCGATTTTTGTTATTGGAACTGATGAAGACCAAAGCGAAACAATTCGTTCCCTGGCTTATTGCGATAATTTCTCCACTATTTAAGAAACGATGGAGTGAACCTTATGGTTTGACGCGGTTTTCTCAAATGGCCAAAGGACGCCAAACTTCGGAAAAATCTACTCGTTCCGGAACGTGTCGTATAATTTCCGACGTGAGAACCGCGCTTGCTTACGAACGGTTAAACCTAGGTTAGACCGAGGTTAGACCGAGGTGAGACCTAGGTGCCACCTAGGATCAACCGAGGTGAGATTTAGGTTGACCCTAGGTTTCACGGAGGTTCAACCTGGTTCGACCTAGGTTTTCGTTAGGTTACTTCTAGGCAGTACTGTATAGTAGACACTATTGTGTTGTGCTGAATTTCATTGTTTCATTAGACGTCAAACTAAATAACTCAGTGTTTAATTTTTGGGTACAATATACCTGCACTGATTAAGATTTGTTTGATATGTAAAGGCCGGATCCTCACTGTGATGTCACATGGTATATATATATATATACATATATATATATTTTGTAACTTACTGAAAAAGCGTGTATATATATCTTTGGGATTATTAAATTAAAGCACTCAAAACGTAGGTAACTTCGTATGTTTTGTTTAGGGGCTTCGGTGGTCTAGTGGTCAGTGCCACTGCCTCCCACCTCTGAGGTCAAGAGTTCGAATCCTGTGTTCGGACATTTGATCGCACGTGGAAAGAGTTGGTCAACACTCTGCCGAAAGTCGTGGGTTTTCTCCGGGTTCTCCGGTTTCCTCCCACACGGAAGTTGACAGGGCGGGTTAGGATGAATAGTTAGGAAAACTAATGATGATAAAAACTGTAAAAATAAATAGTTAAGGTTAATTGATTGGGGTACTGGGTACTAGGTACTGAATATAATAGAATAAATTATCGATGTTGTAAAGCGCATTTGATCATATACATATGCTAATTTGCGCTATATAAATAGCAAACATCATCATCATTATGTTTAGCATCATGGGATTACATACTTTCATAATTTTGTTACATAATCCCAAAGATGTAGACCTTATTCAAAAACGGCCGCTGATTTTATATTCTTTTATATGCAGATAAATTGGCCCTGATGACCTCGTTTTGCACGATAACGAGGTCATAAGGGCAAATTTATATCCATATAAAAGAATATTAAATCAGCGGCCATTTTTGAATAAGGTCTATTTACAGGCTTCTTCAATAAGTCATCATGCAGCGTGATGTCAAAATGAGGACATTTACATCAGAGGCATAACCATGATTTTCTGTCAAGGCGGGCTAAATGCATCTGAACGTTTGCAGCAAATCAAATAGTTGTCCTGAACTTATCTTATCAAAAACTTGTCTTAGAGTATTCCATTGTGAGAAGATTTGCAATTGAAATGTGGATAATCAAGTGTCTATTAATCCAAATAATTTGAATGATGGAGAAAGCCCATCCTTTATCTGGTCTAAGGAAACAAAGTGGTATGTTATACAGATATTTATCGGGAATAACCGTTTACATAACCCATGATAATGATCAAGTAGGGACAACAATCAACAAAAGGGAATTTCTAAGGATCATTTAAATCCTTGCTAAAAAGCACAAATTCTGAGTAATGGCATTGGTTTTAGAAGTGTTATCATAATTTGTATGTATAAATTTAACTTCCAAACATTTGGCATTACTCAAAATATTTCTTCATGTGATATTGCATACCAGTTGTCAAGTAGCTATAGATTTTTGATTTTTCATGGAATTAATTTTAATGGCAAACAAAGTACTAAGTGAACCAGCTCAGACGATACATGGACGATTGTCAAGCTCAAATCCTCAGAATATGTCCCAGACAGGGCTTGAACCTGTAACTTGATTGGCTATGACATGCTCTAATATCAAGACTGTTATGGAGATCGAAGGTCACAATGATGTACTTGGTTTGATTGCTAACCAGTAATACTTAGGAAACTGTCTGGGATTCATTTTCTGAGGATTTGAGCTTTACGATCATCATGTATTGTAATCACTACTGTATATATTTGCATAACAAGATAGTTTAATGAGACTTAATAATATTGTAACATTAAGTTTAGGTTAGATAATGGTCACAAGTGTTCTATGGGTGTAAAACAGTCATAGCCACAGCTACTGTATATTAGACGTTCAAGATTAGACGTTGAAGTCAACCTGTACCTCTTCACATTCATTTACTTTTTCAATAGGATTAATTTTTGCCAACACATACAGGCAACCTTGTGAGCACAAGGATATCACCTCAGGTGCATTCCAGCAAAAGGACTGAGAAGTTTTTGGAATGGCAAGTTTCTTTGTCCCAGGCATAATACTAAATTAAAAAAGACATTGGCAACAAAAAATTAGTACCTTTCAGATAAAGGTCTGTGACTCAATAGCTAGAATATCGTTATACGTTGTAAAAATGCTCATAACGCATGTTTTTGTAACGTTACCTTAAAAAGTCAAATAATAAAACTTCCCCATTAGGGAAGTTAAAAGCACTGGCAAAAACACTGGAAATTTCCGGAACAACCTCTAGCTTTCAAGGCTGAGTTAATTGAAACTTTTGCAATTAACCCCATTTCTGCTAAATGAGCTCTTTTGCCTCCTCTTGGTATTGGAATATCGGACATACACTCCTCAAGAGGCAACATGCACACAACATCTTTTGTGTAAATCTTTGGTGCTTTTGGCTGACACACACCAGATCTCTTTCTTTTTGATGACCCCTGCATGAATCCACCAAAAATTGATGGGAGGTGGTCCTGTTTGAGAGAACAAAAAACAATAGAATGCTCACTTCAAAATGCTGCAGCGTTGACAATCTTTAGAATGAGAGGTGCATGTACTTTCCCAAGGCACTTCGTTAAGGCCCTTATCTATCAGTAACTACAGTAACAATACATTATCTTACCAGATTGACACTACATGTATTTGTTGCACCTGTCGGAAGTAGCGACTGCCTCTGCGGTGTTGGGCGTTGTATTGCACAAGTGTTGCATATTGTCACGTTGCCTGGTCATCAGTATGTGTACATGAACAAATACATGTAACATGTTATTTCTTATGCAAAAAGAGGAATAACACATGTATTGATGCATCTCACTATTTCTTATGAAGTTCTGTTTACATGTCCATTGCAACATTTATACTAATGCCAGTTCGGCATGATTAAAATGGCAGTATCTTACACAGGTTAGTGACTTTCGTCATTCCTATTGAACGACCTTTTACATTTACAGTAAGCTTTCCTGATTTTTTGTTCAGAGTGACTAGTTGGTAGTCAATAGTTATGTTGCATGGCTGCCCACTATCTAACCAAATCGAAAGTGACTATAAAGTGATTTAAAGAACGTGGATTTCTTTTAGGATTAAGATTAGGGTTACGATAAGGGTTAAGAAGCTGTTAAGGTTAGTATTTAAAAATGTTGGTTAAGATTAGATCCTGTTAGGGCTGGTCATTTAATCTACATGTAATAACTTATTGTATTTATTTGTTTTATTGGATAATGAGATATAGCCTCAGGCCCTCAGAGCCTATGCCAATTCATGATTTTATTTTATTCATTTTGTATTTAAAATATTTGGTATCGGACCTTGCAATCGAATAATTTTGAAAGGGCAACTGAGAATGTGACTGCTGCTGCTGCTGTATAACAAAAACACAAAGTATATTATTAAACAGCTACTTATAAAGACTATCTATTAAAATAAAAAGATCACTGTTAAAACAATATTATCGTACCGTGTTGTTACCACTGGTAGCACTTGCTTGAACTGGCAACTGCAACGTTACAAGAACATTAAAAATCATTCCTTCAGCTAGCCGAGTGGCAGGGACTCACAACACGGCCATTAAATATTTATAGATGTACTCGACAAAGGTGGATTAATGAATATTAAATGAACAAACTAAATTGGACATAAGTGCAAAATTCCTTCTATAAGAACAGTACTTGCCTCTGTGCTACTTAATGTCTGATTGATTGCTCTGCCAATAGCCTCTGTCAAAGATCTTGCGAGATCATTTCGATTTGGGGTACAACCTGCCATGATAGAGATGAAAAAGGCGCCACGAATGACGAAGGAACCAGCAAGTCACGAAAAAGGAAAAAATTATGAACATAAATCATATTGATATTGTTGTGTTACATTAACTATGCCATTTAATGATAAAGCACTACCTGTTTTTGGTTTACGTTGTTTTATATAGTAATAGAACATGGACAAGGATGAGATAGTGCAATGTAATTTCTCTAAAATCTAAATAGTTGTGTACAAACATTTATTACACTTGCTGTACTGTACAGTGTACATTATTTCCAATATTTTCGCTAATTTAATTCATTCTAAAACATTCTTATTGTTAGAGAGGACATGCATGATACGAGGTACGCTTGTGCTTTGTGGAACCACATGACTAAACCTGGATCATCCTCATCTCCAATGTTGTCATCTTCATGACCAAATGGCTTGGCGTTTTACCCATTTATTCCACTCTTCTTGGTCCTCCTCTCTTGTCACTTTGTGTGAAAGAGGTTTCTTTTTTCCCATCACTTTTTTCTTTCCGAATTCTGCTTGTTCTTTTGTGGTTTTTCTGAGAGCCCAAACAACCGAAGGCAGGATTGGCAGTTTCAGCCTCTGGTACACCCCGGAGCAGGTGATGGAGATAATCAGCAATATCCCAACAAATAAGACAACAGGTCTTGACGGAATAAGTGTTCGTATACTTAAAATTTCAGCCTCAATAATTGCAGCTCCATTGTGCAAGCTCATGAATCTCTCTATATCAACGTGTGTTTTTTGACGAGATGGAAGCTGGCCAGAGTGACTCCAATCTACAAATCTGGTTTGTGTGACAATAGAAACAATTATCGCCCAATTTCGATCCTTTCAGTCCTCTCAAAAATAATAGAAAAACACGTCGCAAGATCTCTCTTCAGTTTTCTTCGTGAAAACAACCTTATATATCCTTTGCAATCAGCTTTCCGTCCTCGCCATTCAACTGAAACCAATCAATCAACCAAATCAATTTATTCTGCCACAAATTAAATATTTACAAAAGAAACAGTTAATCAGCTATAGGCAAGGTAGCCCAAAAGAAACCAAAAGGCTTATAAAATCGGGCTCCTTTATCTTATAAATTTGATCCGATAGATATGGAGACAGCTAAGTGGAGACAATAATTATAATAATATCAAATACAGTAATTACAATATTAATAATATATTATTACAAATTGAATAATAAAAGCAGAGAAAAATTCAATTGTCAAGTTCAAAGAATAATCAATAATATGAATGTTAAGACAACTATTACGACGAAAACAAGTAGTTTTTTAATTTATACTGGAATAAAGAAACACTTGACGCATTACGAATATCACAACTTAATGTATTAAAAAATTTCGGGGCTTGATAAATAACTGAAAATTTTCTAATGTTAGTCCTACAAAAGGGTAAATGATACAAGTTAGAATGACGTGTATCATAGTTATGGACTTGACTCGTGCGAAGAAATAGATAATCGAAACTTTTGGGTAGTAAGTTATTTTGGTATAAATACATAAATTTCCCCAATTGATACAAATAGATTTTTTCGAATTTCAATATCTTAAGTTCATCAAAGATTAAATCAGTGTGTGCATTAAATGTTTCTTTATTAATAATTCTAATAATACGCTTTTGAAGCAAGATAATACGTTTTAAATTTGTTGCGTAGGCAGAACCCGAAACAATTATACAATACTGTAAGTAAGGATAGACTAGAGAATAATACAATTTATATAAGGATGACTTTGAAAGGGAAAAACTCGCCTTATATATAATACCTATAGATTTTGATATTTTCCTGGCAACTTGAGAAATATGCGGTTTCCTGGATACGTGCTCATCCAGAATAACACCAAGGAAAACAACCTCTTTTACTCTATCAATTATATGCCCATTTAATGTTATAGATAAATCATTTACTATTCCTTTTTGTCTAGGTTTAAAGATCATATAATTAGATTTATTTATATTAATTGATAGCTTATTTGCCTTAAACCACTCAGATAACTTATCAATTTCACAGTTAATAGTATTTACCAATGAAGAAAAGTCCTTATGGGAGCAGAATAGATTAGTGTCATCAGCGAACAAAATCAATTCAAAAATATCAGAAACATTGTCTAAATCATTAATATATAACAGAAACAGAAGTGGACCAAGAATTGAACCTTGGGGCACCCCACACTTTATAATTTTGTAAGTGGAAAAAGTGTCATTGTATTGAACACACTGTAGACGGTTATAAAAATAACTTTTCATCCAATCTAGAGCCAATCCTCTGATACCGTAATGTTGGAGTTTATCGAATAAAATATGATTTACGGTATCAAATGCCTTGGAGAGGTCTAGAAAGATTCCAACTGTAAATTCCTTTTGGTCGATCGCCGATGCTATTCCGTCATACAAGTGCATCAATGCCAGAGAAGTTGAATGTTTTTTTCTAAACCCGTACTGATTATCAGAAAGGATGGATGATTTATCTATATAATTTATTATGCGTTTAAATACAACTCTCTCTAATAGTTTAGAAAAAATAGGTAAGACTGATATAGGTCTATAATTTTGAAAAAGTCTATGGTCACCCGACTTGAATAACGGAATAACACGAGCAATTTTCATGAGATCAGGAACTATACCAGATGAAATGGATAAATTAATAATATGAGTAATGGGTTCTGAAATTATATTAATAGAATCTTTTAAGGCGGATATCGGAATCTTATCGTAGCCAGCCGCAGTTCCAGATCGCAATGAATGAATTATTTCCACTACTTCATCTTGGGTTGTTAATTCAAGAAATATTGAATCAACATAATTGCCAGATAAGTAGGAACGATGGGAAACTGTAGAATCTGGTATATTCTTGGCCAAATTAATCCCAATATTAGTAAAATAATCGCAAAAATGATTCGCAATTTCCGTTGGATTTGATATTTCTTTGTCTTTAGAAACAAAAGTCGAAGATAGTTTATTGGCACGCTTTTTCTTATTAATGACTTCATTCAAAATTTGCCATATTCTTTTAGTATTTGTTTTAAAATAATCTAATTGTTCATCAAAGTAGATGCGTTTGGCAATTCTTAGAGAATGGTTTAATTTGTTTTTATAATTTTTGTAAGAAACCTGATTGACATAATTTGGAACATTTAAATATCGCTTATATAATCTATTCTTACACCTTATAGATTTGAGAAGTCCCTTGGACAACCAAGGTTTATTCAAAGTGCATTTTCTTTTTCTGACTCTTTTTCGAGGGAAACAATTATTGTAAATATCTCGATATTTATTTAAAAAGCTTTCATACGCCTTTAGCGGATCATAAAACCCATCTAGATTATGCCAATTAAAGTTGTTTAAAGACTGGTGAAATTTGGACATATTTGCTTCATTTTTGTTTCGAAAAACCACGTATGTTTCTTTGTTCGAATCCTTTAATCGTTCTCGAGTAATACAGAATATTGGTAAATTATCAGATATATCAGAGAGTAATAAACCGCTACATGAATAGTTCTCTAAGTGGTTGGCAAATATGCCATCAATAAGAGTTGCAGTATGTGACGTTATTCTTGTGGGAAGCGTTATTAGAGGAAAGAACATATGACCAAACATATCTAGAAATTCACCCGGTTAGTAGATGATTGTGGTGATTCAGAAGATTTAAGTTGAAATCACCCATTAAATAACAGACCTTGTTTTCCCTAGAAATTATTCCCATGAGCAAATTCAAGTTATTAATAAAATCATTTACGTTTTGGCTTGGTGGTCTATAAACAATACCTACAATTATGTTTTTTCCTTCAACATTAGTTATTTCAATGAACAAAGATTCAACGCACGATTGACTAGGGAAAACTAAATCATTACGGAATTTGTATTCTAATTCAGTTGTTAAATATAATCCAACTCCGCCTCCAGATCTATCAGATCGGTAGTTATGAACAAAGTTATATCCTTCGATATCAACGGTATGTGAAGATTCTTGTAGCAAGGTTTCAGAAATACCGATAACTGAGAATTTATTGTTGATTGACGCAAGCAAGTTTGTTAAACCAGAAAAATTACGTCTAATGCTTCGAATATTTACATGAAATAAGGATAAACCTTTGTTATACGAAGAATTTTCATGTATGATTTCGTTTAAATCACTCTCCGTATAATAATCACACTTAAATACATCAGAGAAAAAGTTAGAATCAGGATCTATATCATGCGATAAAGATAAATTTGTGTACTTGTCAAGAGACAATGGATTGAATTTTAAACAAGCGAGTTGGTCAGGGTCAAAATTCACCGGACCGTTTGACATTTCGTATATAGCTAATTCAAAGCTCACATCGTCTAAGTGATTAAAAGGTAATTCATGTATATCATGCAATGAAGCGAAAGAAATATGATAAACTATTAAAGTTTACACATCACACGACTTATCTGAATTCAGATCCTCCATTTGATCGACGAATAAATTTATTGTTGAACTCTTCAAATTCCTTCATTGTAGCAAATATATGGGTTTCTGACTGGTCTTCGTCTTTCTTGAGCAAAACTTTTCCTTGCCGAGTCCAAATAAATTTGTAATGATTTCTTCTTTTGAATTCTTTAGCTTCGTTGAGGATGGCGCGTGATCCGGCGGTAAGGCTCTCATTGATATACAACTTGGAATTTTGAGAGAACCCGATATCCAGAGAGCTTTTTGAACTAAGATTACGCTTTTTCTTATATATTGCATCTCGAATGTCACGTCTGGTGAACTTGACGATGATTGGTTTATGATTTTCTTTATTTGTAGGCAAGCGATGACTTGTCGATATGTCTGATTCAGTGAGATTTAATTCCGGGACGATCAAATTTGCAACTTGCACCACAAGTTTATTAGTATTCTCGGTTGAACTCTCCGGGAGTCCATGTATTTCAAGCAAATCTCGTCGTGAATAACGCTTCATATTCTCGGTTTCAATATCTGTGGAAATGTGTTGCTTCTCTAAGGCTTCGACTCGAACTTGCAGCTGGGTGTTGGCTTTGCGAAGCTCTTTATTCTCGTTCTTTAGTTGATTTGACGAAGCAACCAATTCATCAAACTTTTTGGAAAGAAAATCTTGGCTTTGCTTTATAGATTCCAAATCAGATTTAATTGTATCTGTGAACTTCAAGAAGAGATCGTTTATTTGTTCCATTTGCAGTCTCAATCGGTGATCAAGCAGATCTTCTAGACCAGAAGGAAGGGACGCCATGTTGGAACTATGTCTTCGACAAATTCTTTCTTTGACTCGCTATTTTCTAGTTTCTTCTTCTTGGGAGGCATTATTTCACACGTCTATGTTTCATGTGTATGAAGTAGAACAGAAATGAGTCAAAACTCGATCAGATTAAAATAATTTTACAAAAATTACCGGAGCTCAAAATTATACGTCTGTCTCCTCCAACTGCCTCACTTATAAAACCGCATTAATTAAACTTGTAGATGAAATCTTATGGAATATGGACGATGATAAAGTAACTGGTTTGATATTTAAAAAGCTTTCATTATATGGTGTTAGTGAAACGTCATTATCTTGGTTCAACTCGTACCTCTCAAATAGAAAACAGTTTGTAAAGATTGCTGGCAAAAGCAGTACGCAAATGAATATGTCATGGGGTGCCCCAGGGGTCAATTCTTGGCCCAGTTCTGTTTTTAGTGTTTGTTAATGATTTACCACTTCACATCAGCAATAGATTATAGTACGGTTATTGATATTTATGCTGATGAGACCACCCTATCTTCAATCTCAAAGTGGGATAATTTAGCAGCTATCCAGGATAACTTAAATCTAAGCATTAATGAAGTAGCATTATGGTCATCAAATAACAAAATGTTTGTTAAACTGAAAAAAACAAATCAATGCTAGTCATCAGCAAGCGTCTGCAAAACCGGATCACGCCTTCATTTCCAACAATGGATTTAAACCTCAATGGCGAAATTATTGAACAAGTGGATAGCTTTAAACTGCTAGGTCTCGAACTTGACAATCGTCTGGATTTCAACCTACATATGGAAAATCTCTCAAAGAAAGTTGCAAAAAGAATTGGCCTACTTAGACATATTAGCCCATATTTGTCACCGAAACAACGAGAGATATATTACAATGGAGTCATAAAGCCACTTATCTTCAATGGTAGTTCAGTCTGGTCTTCATGCAAAAGAGAAAGCGAACAAAAGGATCTTCAGATTACAGAAAAGAGCAGCCAGAATAATCGTTGGAGCTCATAGTAGAACACACTCTGTACCATTATTTAACACATTGGGATGGATTCCTTTAAACGAAGAAATTTTCATAAATCGCTGCACCATGGTCGTAAAAAGATTAAATGGAGAAACACCAAGCTATATAGATTCGCTGCTGACAAGAAACTGACATCCATGGAAGAAATACACGATTTTCAACAATAAATTTGGTTTGCCCTCGTTTTAAAAAGACAACAGAAGGGAGCCAAACGTTTACGGTCCGAACCATTAAAGACTGGAACAACTTAAATGTTGAATTAAGGAGAGTTAAAAACGTAAAGCTTTTTAAACAAAAACTGAAACAACCAATTTTAAACTATCAGAAATCTTTTTTAATGTTTAGATAGATTAATTTTAATATAAGATAGTAACATAGTATTAAACATAGCCATAGGTGAGGGCCACAGGGTCATCAGTATAATTATTTACTGTCATGTGTATTTTTACCCTCGTTAAATAAAGTCTCAAACAAACAAACAGGTCTGTCACCCAGTGATACTCTTCTCCCCAATTTTCATGACACCATGTCCTGTTACCTTGGCCCAGGCAACAATTGATTGAGCTAATGTAGTGTAACATATGTGATTTATTTAAAAACAAAAGAAAAACAATTGGTTGTTCAGAAATTAAATTTATAGGTGTAGTATTTGGTAGGTAGATATTATAAGTTAAGTATGAAGTGTTATAAAGTTCGAACCTTTCATCTTCTGATTGTGCGGTTTTGTATCACTTTATAATCAGCCAATCAAAAAGTTGAGGACTGAATAGCTAGCTAAACTTTATGGCAAAACTCCGTCTTTTCAAAGATTTTAAGGTTTTCAACACAACTTGTCCCCCCCCAAAAAAAATAAAAGAAAGAAACACAGGTGAATAATTTATCAGTGTCAGTTTAAATATTCTACCAGAAAATCGCAGCAGAGGTCAATAGGCACTTCTTTGCCTTTGGGCTAGCTGGTGGTATATTTAGTTATGGTAAATATCCTTCGCTTTTGTCATCCATCCTTACTACAACATTAGAAAGTTGATGTGTAAACAACAGCTCAGTTTTTGTCAACAACATCGAGACAGGTTCATTGCGTATTTTGTCTTTTGCGAGGGAATTGAATTTTTTTTCTAGTGTTTTAGATGACATTTTATTGTCAATGAAGTCCAACAACGCTTCAACAGCCTTAGGAGATGTTCCACTCAGATGAGGATCTTCCATGAGACGACTCACCTGAAACAGTGTTAAACAGTGTTAAACAGTGTTAGTTTAAACTCTTACCTGTAAGCTACTGGCACGAATCGAAAGATCTTTGCACACTGGCTAAATTACTCGATGGTTACTACGATCTGCCCGTGCCAAACTACATCACAACGAAACGAGTAGCTACACGTACATCAACTGGTCTGTGCCTGCAACCTCGTCTTACCAGAACCTTACATTTTAAAAACAGTTACTTCAACGAATTGTAAATCTCTGGAACTCACTTCCTCTCTTAGTTAAATCCAGTTTTTCATCCAGTTCTTTTAAGTCAAACACTAATAATTACTTGATCGATACTTTTATTAATTACTTTAATGTAGACGATGTTTATACTTGGAAATCTATTCGTACAAAATGTCACAAACATGTCTCCTTACCTGTCAAATCATCAGTTCACAGATGTTTTTAACTGACTGTAAAACTAATTTTAAATTTAATGATTTAACTTATTATTTTGGCAGTTTAACTTGCTGGGTCTAGAGCCTGTTATAAACGTGCCACATTGTACTAAATTTTTGTTAACACTTGCTATTCTTTGATATGTACAATGGAAGCAGAATAAATAAATAGACAGTGAAACGGGCAGATAAGAGACAAAAGCGATGCTACAGGCAATACTGCACCAAAACATGATAATTCTGTGCATGTCTATGATGAACGACATAGCAACAGTGATGATAACGACGTAGTGCATTTGGAATTTGTAGACGGTCGGTAGCATTTCTTGGAAATTTTTTACGCACAACTATTTTTTTGATATTCTAAACCAAACCCTAAAATTAACCTTAACCCTATTAAAAAGTAAAGTAAAAATTTTAAAAAATGGAAAAATCATACTCACCCAACACCTCATATTAAGAAGATCGTATTAACTCAAGAGAGCAGCCTGTGTAATTTTAGATATTACAGACAATCGTTACCCTAGTAAGGACATGTTTTTGACACTAAATTGGATGCTATTGTGGATCGTATTGATATCGTAAAGCCATTATGGTCTTTAAAAGTCTTAATGATTTAGGTCCGGAGTATATGTGGTCATATGTGGTCATTTAGGTTTGTCAGGCAAGTCCATTCAAGAACAACTAGATCGAGTTCTGCAAATGACCTGTACTTACCTCCAGGGAAACATAAACAAATATATATAAAAACGTTTGGATATAGCAGTGTAAAGATATGGAACACATTAATTTCAAACATTAGAGAAAGTGTATCCCCAAATGATTTTAAGAAGAAATACTTAAGAAATTATTTTATAGCTACTAATTAATATTAGTATGTTTTATTTTGTTATTTTTACTACCTTTTGTAAATATTTTTACTTTGTATTTTTAACTTAAATAGCGAGGGCCCTGGGGAAGATAAGTCTTTGACTTACCAGGTATATTGGCTATGCAATATTTTAAACCCTCTTTAAATAAAGTTTATTGAATTGACCTCAAGTAAAAATCAATGACACAGACCACTCAGCTACGTAAGCGAACTTGAAATATTCGGTTAATAATCAATATTTATGTAGTCCCATTGTAAGTGAACCATATACATAATAAAAAAGATGCTTCTGACATTCGACAATAAGACGTGAAGACGTTTTCAACAATTGTTTCCTAGATAACATGGTTTTCTTGTCTGTTTTTATAAGCATTTTGAGTACTCTGTGGCTGTGTTCTACTCCTAAAACGATTTATGAGCTAAAAGATCAAGAGATGTTCACCGGGATGTTCAACGGAGTTGACAGTAGATTATTATTATAAATCTCGTACTTGCCAATGGAAGGGAAGAGAATATCGAATCAAATGGTCACATAAACGAGTAGCCTACTACGATAATACAACTTCAACGTTCAACCTGATTCTCCTTTCTGGCGACATCGAGACGAACCCAGGCTGGGAAGATGATAACGAAGCAGACTATATGCAAGACTTCGCAAGGTCGATGTGCAAGGGAAGTAACTTTATTAACTTAGAAGCTTACGAAATAAGGTTGAAGAAATAAAAATCTGTTGAATATATGTCGGTTTGATATTTTGGCAATAACTGAAACATACTTAGATAAGAAGATTGATAATAGGCAACTGGAGATTGAAAATTATAAGATTATTCGTCACGATCGAATGACAGGTCAATAATATGTTTGCTCATCACGCTTAAAATCCCTTGAGACCGCAAATATTTAAGGAATTTGGCTTAAAATCTATACGAGAAAAATTTCTTTCATCCTGGGAAATATATATATAGACCTCCTTCAGATCCAAATTTATTTTCGCACTTTGAGAAAGTACTCATAAAAGTATGGGATGATAATAGGCGATATAAACTGTGATTTTACACATAGTGAAGGGGGTGCGATTCACTCACGCTATGGAAAGAAGCTATAGGATATCTTACGACAATACGACCTAATAGTCTTAAACAGTAAACCTACTAGAGTAACTGAATTATCATCTACAGTAATTGACTTAAATATATCTAGTAGGGATATCAAGGTAAAGGAAACAAGACTGGAGCTGGCCCTTTCTCGATATACGAGCAACCGAAATTTAAAATTATTATAACATCAACCCAAGTCAGTTTTAGGGTTTAGATGTGTTAGTTCCTAAGTGTCGTACAAAACTCTTTCAAACCAGTTACTTTAACCCTTGCAACAAATACTATTGTATCTTACTATATTGCTTTTATATAATTATGTACATATTTAAACTTCCTTCTATACCCTCTATGTACTGCAGTTACTGTATCTATTGTAATTTATATTCATGATCATTTATGTCAATTTATCATTTTTAAAGGCGTACTTAATTTGGAGCCTAGCTCTGTTGTACTGTCCAGCACCTTCTTGTATTAATTAGGTGAAAGTGTCATAATTAATTCAGAAGAGATGTTACTTCGCTTTCAGAGATTTCGTGAAAATTAAAGATTACTGATGTAAGCGGCGGCATCGGATTACGAAACCGGGTAAAAGACGAGAACTGATTTGCCAAAGATTGTACAACTAGGAATAGTTTACACTAAAACTGCCTCCGCTTGCTAAGGAAGCTGTGATTCTTCCATACACATACAGTTGAAGAAGCTCTCTTTGCAACCGCTCTTGTAAGCGACCAGTTCTAGTTTGCATCCACCCTCATGAAACCCGTTTAAATTCCCTATGAAACTCTGTTAGTAAACTCTGTTAGTAAAAGCTGTCGTAAGTGACCACTAACGTAAGCGACCGCGACCACCTCCCAGATTTACAAACTGGGATTTTCTCTGTTTTTAAGCTCTTGTAAGCGATGACCATTTGAAATCGGTGGACACTGCTAAAAGCACCATATTAACAGCACCACATGTGTGGTTTATCACCATGTTCGATTGTCTGCTTTCAAAGAGAACTAAGTTAGCCACCTGGATAAGCTGTATGTATGTTGTAAATAGATCATTTAACTTTAAAAGAATATATTCTATAGATTTGTGGGAGGGTTACTTAAGACCTTTGTTGTTTTGGGGTCGGTTACAATCCAATTAACTTGGAGGCTGGTACGAGGGCAATGTATTTGCTCGTTAGGGCAATGTATGTGCTCTTCCCAGTCCTGTCCGACATGACCTTATATGGAATACGTACTATAAGTACCTATCCATATTTGAACCTTATGCGTTCCGATTTCGTTCGGAACGAGAATGGAACCCATTCCAAACGAGTTTTTCGTTAGGTTAATTCTGAGCAGTACTGTACCTTGACATCTTGACACCTTGCTACTGCCAGCTAAAAATAGGGAATTTAAATGGGTTTCATGAGGGTGGATGCAAACTAGAACTGGTCGCTTACAAGAGCGGTTGCAAAGAGAGCTTCAACTGTATGTGTATGGAAGAATCACAGCCCCCTTAGCAAGCGGAGGCAGTTTTACTGTAAACTATTCCTAGTTGTACAATCTTTGGCAAATCAGTTCTCGTCTTTTACCCGGTTTCGTAATCCGATGCCGCCGCTTACATCAGTAATCTTTAATTTTCACGAAATCTCTGAAAGCGAAGTAACATCTCTTCTGAGTTAATTTTTTTGTTATTTATTACACTTTCACCTAATTAATACAAGAAGGTGAGGGACAGTACAACAGAGCTAGGCTCCAAATTAAGTACGCCTTCAAAAATGATAAATTGACATAAATTATCATGAATATAAATTACAATAGATACAGTGACTGCAGTGCATAGAGGGTATAGAAGGAAGTTTAAATATGTACAAAATTATATAAAAGCAATATAGTAAGATACAATAGTATTAGTAACAGCAAGGGTTAAAGTAACTGGTTTGAAAGAGTTTTGTACGACACTTAGGAACTAACACATCTAATTCAGAACTATTTCTGGTGATTCTTACTGGAATTTTAGGTTCTACAAATCTGTTAATAGAAATATTGTAGTGACCTGTATGACATTTAGAATAAAAAACAAGATCATTTAGTTTGTGTCGGTATGATAAGGGCAATAAGTATAGTTTTCTCAGATGCTCATTATATGATATATTGTCCTGCCAGTTTAACATTAGAACATATTTGGTGGCCCTCTGTTGTAGTCTTTCTACCTTACTAATTTTCCTATTGTCTGGGGTGCCCAGACCTCACTTGCATAATCAAGGTAAGGATGCACTTGCGCAAGATAGAGTAGTTTCTTGGTTTGGCAATCAAAGCCTTTGCATCTGTGTCTATGGTATATTCAATTAGAAATTGGGACCGGTTCAAAGGAATATTCTATAGCATTTTCAATAGTATATTCAATGGAATATTCAATAGCATATATTCATTTGGATATCCGATGCAATATTCAACAGCATATATTATACTGGATATTTAGTACAGCACACAGAACATTTCAGTTTAAAGATATATTTATCATTTAATATTTGTATAGGCATTATTATTATATCAAACAGGCAAACATCTGGCATTATTATATCAAACTATTTATTACAGTTGATTGGTAAAACAATGTGAAATCAACTGTAAATATTTATCTTATATACAAAAATAACTTGTGGAAAAGCCACATACATTGTAGGACAAATGTAATGACAAACCAATAATCTTATAATGGTAAAGTAGGCACATTTCCACAAATTACCATTGTTTTACCAGGCTTTTGGTAATACAGATATTATAGCCAAACCGGATGTTCGTTTCCCAAAGTCCGTTAGTCATTTTACGTCTTGTTTAACAAATCATAGCTTTGGAAACAGTTAAGTTGGACTCGTCTACCAATTTGTTTAAAGAAATTATTCAATTCCTTGAATATGTGGAAAGCTCTCCAAATGATCAAGTGATGCTAAACTTTGGGGAACAACGAAGAATTCCGATGGGTGCCGGTTCGGAACCAAGACGCGTTCCGAACGCGATTTTAGTTCGGGTATTTCTGAGAAGTACTATATACATCTTGAAAATCAATTTTTTTAATATCATTTAAGTAGTTTTCTTTATTAAATTTACTGTAATCCTTATATACATTCCTTTTAATAATTCTCTTAGCAAATATGTTTATTATGCCAAAGACTCGAAGTCTTAACAACATGAGTTTCCACTATGTACAGTGTTTAAGTTATCCCGACGGCCTGAGGGTGATAATATCGACCGGCGTTTAGTCCCTTATCACGCGCGATCCAAGCGGATCCTAATCTCGGATCGGATTTATATATATATATATATAAACGACAAAGAGCAAAACCCGCCTCGGCCAATTCAACATTTATAGATTACAAAATAACAGGCCACGACCCAAAACCAACGATAAACCAATTTAATAAATTTTCGACTGCATGTGACAGCCTTCGTCAGAAAATGAAATACAATCTAAAGTTCTTTATATATAAACATAAGATTGAATAAATTAAACTAACTAATAAATATGCGTAAATAGAACAAAATACCATTCTTTGATTATCTTGTCCTTCGGCTTGAAATCAGCTGATGATCAACCGTATCGGAAATTTGGCCCTGGATTATCAGCTGATTTCAAGCCGAAGGACAAGATAATCAAAGACAGACACAAGTAAAAGGTAAAAGGACTTTATAATTATGTATATTGTGATTGTCAGCGACTCACGGTCTGTGTTGAGCAATTAATTTGCCTTTTCTGCATAGTTTTTTTTGGTTAGGGTTAGCAATTTGGGTAGGATTAGGGTTACGTTTAGGATTTTGGTAATATTTACTTGCATTTCGTTGAATTCTAAGAGACTATAGCGTCGTACGGCTACCGTACGAATAGCCATTACCTTCAGTTCAGTGCTTCACTTTATCGTTTATTAAACTTTTTGGCTTGACTCGCTAATAAACACGTGCTGCGAGTTTATTAAACGGCTTCAAACACGACCCATTTGGTAAGTTCATTGGCGTAGTAATTTTGAAAATCCATGTTGTCTAAGCCGAGAAAATCAAAGATAAGGTTTATGTAAATCCGGACGAATCTTTATCACATTTAAAACCACGATACGGTCGTGATTTTCTTTTGTCTTTTCCTCATGAATTATTAATGAGTGTTTGAATGTAATTTAAACAATTGTACACTTTATTGTGTATTTGCTCCAAGCTCCGAAATCTAATAGACACATTTTGAAATACTTAACAGAGAGATTTGGGAAAATTTGAAGGTGTGTAATGTTTTGAATTTTCAAAACATATGTATAATATATTGACAGTTGCCAAAACTGTTTATGTTTATGTATGTTTTATGTATGTTTATTATTTGATTAAAATTATAAATACTATCTGCTTGATAATTAGCCTATATATACAGTAGTTTAGGGTGAAAAAACATGCATACTATTGCTGTGTTTATACGACCTGGGCCTGGCCTACAATTTTGTAGCAATAAACAAGCATTACTATGTATACTTGCCAGTGTTAATACTTAATATATACACTGCTGTAGTGAATAAGGGAGAGCTTGGGGGAAAACAGACGATACAGTACATGGATGATTGTCAAGCAAGCTCATATCCTCAGAAAAATTATTCTGTGTCCCGGACAGGGATAACTTTCTGATTTCCAGTGAGATGCTCTGACCATTGAGCTACCAAGACTTCAGATGGTGAGTGAACGTTACATCCATCGATGTACTGATTCTATTGATATGACAGCATTGTATATATTAACACACCCAATCATTAGTCATTACTGAAATATATAGTAACTGCTGTGCATAGGCAGTACATATATCATTAGAACCAGTGCATCTTTGTAACCTCTCTCCATCTGAATCTCGATGACTCAATGGTTAGAGGCCGTCACTGGCAATAAGAAGGTTATAATTTTTTCAACCAGGAATATTACAGTATGTTTCTGACGATATCATCTTGACGTCCATGTTTTGTATACTGGTATGTATTCCATATATAATCTGTGTTTACAGTACTCCATCCATTATGGAACATGTTAGACCTACAGTACACTTAGCTGGCCTAGTGGGTCACAACTTATTCTGTCAATGTAAAATACAGCTTATTATTATAAGTTCACATTGGGTATGTTGACAGCTACTAATACTATGTGTGTTAGCTAGATCATTGTCGACAAGCAGACTAGGCATGGCATTCTGAATATAGGTTATAATATATATGTGCACGGTGATATAATTTAGATACTATAGTACACAATACCATATATTATATGCTTTGTTACCTGGCAAATATGGTATCTGCAATCTGCATTAGGTATTATTAGTAGTAGTATTATTGTTAATGCATTATTATTATTAGTATTAATAATAATAATAATAATACAATAATATTTATACAGGATAGCCCCTTCAATGCTAACACTGGTATCAATATATGGAGTCTTGTTTTCTAACAAATTACAGTTGTTACAAATGTACAGTACAATGTTACAAAAACTAATTTTAACTCAAAAGTTGTATATCCTTCACATATTGTCAATTAAGGCAATAGATAATGGTGCTATAACATGTATGAACAGATTAATTGAAACATGGAAAATAGCTCTTTACTGGTAGATATGATGTTAAAATGCCATGGAATTTCCTAACTAGCATTACACAATGTAACTTGCTTCTAATACAAGAGGTACAAAACTTGGGATTTCTATTAACCAATCAGTTTCCCTGACATGCATTATGCCTAGAGACCTCTGATTATGACCGTCAATATTTAGTTATCCATATTGCTGCCAGCTCCACATCACAGTAGTCCAATGTGGGTAGAATTATCAACTTACGGTATATAATCTATCCACACCAACAATTGGAGTATTATCCCTAATAGGTACGTCTTAGTAAATCTAATTTGAATGGACCCCTATACATTTGCACTATATATGCATGCCATCCGTAGACATTTGAACGAATTTTATTTTTTTAAAGGACACTCATTGTATGATAGAGATGCACTTTCTTCCTTCAACAGCCTTTGGTGTCTATATACAAAATACTGCATTGATTATTTCGTGAGTCATCAATATTGTGATAAAAGTAATTTCTTTCGTAGTGATTGACAGTAGAAACAGCAGTAGACCGCCCACTATTCTGTTGCTGCACTCAAAAATTTAAAAATGCCAAAATGCCCGGGTCTTGCAAGAGGCCCCGCCACGTCAATCACTTGTGATTGGTGTATTCTGCAGACCAATGAAATGTTGCAACCATTATGCGTATTGCGTACCTACCAGTAACACGAAGTACCCGTTCATCTCAACACTTTCCCCAATTCCACTGGCTAAAAGCATTTATTATACATTCAACATTCATTCTCGTTTCCTATTGGTCAATTCCAGTGAATTCTTAATCTCTGGCAGGTGCGACCTCATTTCTGTTGAATACTGTGAATTATTGCACGGAGGTGTCCAAAACAAAAATTATTTAACACTGATGACGTCACTAGGACCAAACGTGCAAAAATTACAAATTAAAAAATGCCTGTAGTAGATTTGTTTGTATATTTTTATAGTAAGACTATCTTGAACAATGTACAATAAAACAATTATTGGATTCGGCTTATGCATGATATTTAAGAGTTATCCAGACCTCGGTCAAAGTTATCTGCTTTGGCAGGTAACATTGACCTCGGTCTGGATAATTCTTGATATCATGATGCTCAACCTCACCCAATAATTGTATATTATGCTGTACTGTACTACCATACAATAACATTATAAAGGTATGAGGTGTCTAAAAATATATACTTGCAATTAAGGGATCAATATTCATACATCTCATGGAAATTTCTGGGAGGGGTACACATGTCAGTCCTGGGGCTCGAGTTTTGCTCTCGTGTGAGACAAGTGCTGTAATTTCTTTCTTAGTGATTTATGGTAGAAACAGCAGTAAACTTCCCCACTATTCTGTTCAGTGCAGGTGCCAGGTACTGCACCCAAAAATTTAAAAAGTTTGCGTTATTTAGTTTGATGTCCTATGGAAGAATTAAATTCAAACAACACAAAGCTCTCAGAGATATTGTCCACTGCAAATTTATTCAGTTTTGCAAATAAATGGGCTAATACCTAATTCAAGTAAAAGAACTACAGTACTGTATTACAGTAGTAAATTAGCAACTACGCTATAAAAGTTTCAAACAGTATAAGCGGGCGAGGGGTGTTGCGTATGACGTATTTCTAGTTTAATACATAAAATATAAATTTATTTGAAAACATTGAAAATTGCTGTTGTTGCTTTCATGAAAACCTGGGGGTTTTCCACAGATTTTTGGCCACACCATGGGGCATTTGCACCTTAATTTCATCCCCACTTCAGGGAATTAGCAGCATTCAAATTCCACGGGCTTGGCCAGAGGATGGCCACACTTGGGTTTGACTGATACATATTAATATATATTGATATTATTTGTATGTATTTCAAAATGTGGGTTGACCATGGTGAGAAAATTAACATTTAATCAAAGTAATTTCATTATCCTTGACTAATTGAATATACCACAATGCATTGTTATACACACATAGCCTTTCTCCATTCTTTTGAATAATATTTAATTTTACCAGCGTTTAATAACTTAATGAATTAAGGCTATATGTGTACAGGACACAGGTATGTATTACTGTATATAACAATTGTTTCTACCTTTCTAATATGAGCTTGGATTGGTATTTTGCGTCGAAGCTCTCTTTTTTACTTGCATAAGTTCTTCCATTTTGAATAGTATTTTTCAGCGACTATTTTCTGCTCGTTGATCCCCTCGCTCGGCGGAACGGGCGATGGATGGTGCTAATATGAAGTAGGAAAATTTGAACTGGTGTGTAATATATTTTTGAATGTTTAGTCCTTGAACAACCACAAATGTGGTGTAAATAAGCGACGAGGGCAATTTGTGAAACTTTGAAAACACAAGTGAAATTAAACCTCAATTTTATGAGGAACCATGTGATTACCTGTTAATCATATAGAGGGCAAAATTTATTCATAAATAAGTTAGCTATGCACGTCAACAACAAGCCAGCTAAATGTCAAAACCAAGCATGAAAAACAACAATCCACTGAAAGTAAACGGTACATTACAACCAGTTATTAGTAATTTTGCCCTGAATTTAGGAAAAATGCTCTCATAGCCAATTATATTCGAGTAATTTTACCCTGTATGATTATCCTATATACTGTACAGTGCTGGTAGTTTAGGGTGTAAAAACATGCAGACTATAGCTGTGTTTACGACCTGGACTACAATTTTGTAGTATAAACAAGCATTACTGTATACTGGTACGATGTTCTAGCAGTTCTTGATGGAAAAAAACAATCAGGTAAAATATTATAAAACAATAGACTTATATTTAATATGTGCGCTGCTGTCACTAGTACGGGAGAGCTCGGAGTAGACAGACAATACATGGATGATTGTCAAGCTCATATCCTCAGATAAATGATTCTGAGTCCTGGGCAGGAATCGAACCTGTAACTTTCTGATTGCCGGTGAGCATATTAACCATATTAACCATATTGAGCTACCGACACTCAAGAGGGAGAGTGAAGGTTACAATGATGTAGATAAGTCCACTTTTAATATCAAATAAGGATATTTTTGAAGAACTCAACCCAAGAAATCGTCCTGGTCTCCACCTGAAGGCGCCATCCTGCCATGACATTGAACACAAGAGCTTCTAGCTTCAAGGTCATACAAGACCTACATAGGACATATAAATAGAATCATTGTATTGAAAAAAGGCTTTGAGGCGTATGTGGCACAAGAAATATTTGGTATCCTCTTTAACTGAAAATAGATCGATGGGCCTGGAGTTGGGAAGAAACTTGAGACCTTTTTTGTGAAAACTAGACAATTGATGCCATTAGTGGAGCTAGTACTCTGAGAGGGATTTGGGGAAGGACTCAGCAATTTGGACGCTGTCTTTAAGAAAAACAGAGTCTAGAATTTAACATGAGAATTTGTTGAACATGCGATTTTGTTGCGAATTTGCTCTCTGGGAAATCAGTGAAAAACTGTGTGTCGTTCTGTGATATTTTAATTTCGATTAATGGTGATTTTCTCAAAACGTCTGTCTTGTACAAGCCTACTGACTCCCATAGTTATCTTCTATTTTCTTCCTCTCATCCCAACCACACTAAGCAATCCATCCCTTACTCTCAATTCTTGCATCTTCGACCAAGATTTTCAAGCCAAAGCAATGGAAATGAGATATTTTTTGTTCAACATGGTTAGCCTACCAATCTTCTAGACCTTGTCATTTAGACATCCTTGAACCACCTTTGGAATAAGTTTCAGACAACAAATTCCTCTAGTTCTAACATTTCGTCCTTTCAATTTTAGTTATAATATTATCAATAGGAATTTTCACAAAATGATCCTGAAACGTCAGCCATTTTCACCGATAACCCTTTGGTATATTTTCACGGTATAAAAACATTCATGATTCCTTAGTACATAGTGCCCTTAAACAAAATACCTTGGCACCAATGGGAACATTTTATTCCGGCCGTTCCCGCTGCTACATATGCCTTTCCTAAATCCCACAAAAGTTATTACTGCTCCCAAATTCGACAACATAATCCGTCATACTTTTTCATGCATGTCTACCAACATCATTTCTTGCGATAAATGCCCTAAAATCTACATTGGTGAAACTGGGCGACGCCTTTCAGACCACTAGTGTGGCACGGCATGCGTTTTTCCATGATGTTTAACTGTTTTGCTTTCGTCCATCAACATTAAACTGGGTCTTATGCTTGATCATCATCTTGTTTGGAAATGAATACTTGCTTACTTTATTTTATTTATTACAAGCCTACAGGGTGGTCTAATCGGGATTGAATTACTGCGGCGGCACCGTGGCATGACTTATCCATATGCGTATGCCATGGAAGTTACAGAATTTATTCATCTCATATGGCACTCCAGAAGGTGAAGAGGGTTATGGGCAGAAAGTAACCTGTAAAATGTTTCAACAAAATGGTAAATATAGAATATTGTTAAATAAGTGTGAATTCACTGAATTGAATTTATAACAACAGACAAACACTGAAACAGTGTAATGATGGCACTATTTTTCTGACATTCATTAGCAATTACTAGTACTGGGAATACCGTTCCCTAGATTGTCGAACACATGACAACTCCGAAGCCAAAGGTAGCAATAAAATAGCGACGTCTTCGAAACGGCAGTTAGTATGGACTGTAAGAGGCTGCACTAGTGAAACCAAAAACTCCTATCCAAGAGAAAAAAAAACAAAAGCTTCCAACCAGAAGGAAACCTGAAAGAACTGCAAGCACTGAAAAGTATTTTTGTATACAGTGCTTAGAAATTTCACTTCCTGGCAAAAGGGAATTAGAGAGGTTCGCTACTTTAATGCAGGAGTGATACATCTAGTATCGCACAACACTCCAGAATACCATACGTCCACGATCGTCCCATCTACAGCGCCTGAAGTGAAGCCCTTCAAAACCGATATGTCAAACCGAATGTACAAGGTATGGTGAACGTCGCAGCAACTACCGTTTCTTATCCTAGAAAACCGTAGAAGAAAGTTCTGCTTCAACTTCGGCTGCTCTCCTCGAACAACCTTACATGGAAGTGAGCGTTAATGAAGAGCCAGAACTAGGATCCGAAGTTGGTGAAATAGAAGAAACAGTGGACACTCCAAATTCACATGCACCAATGGCAACGACTCAGGCAACATTGCTTTCCTTCAAACCACCAACTGCAGCAATTCATCCTGGGAAGAACCTTACATTGGAAAATGTAATGGATGCTATCGCTGGTTTGTTGACAATTTTGGGAAACTACATGCCACACTAGAGCGACTTGTTTTTGAAGATAATGATGCCCAAACTGCTGTCTTGGCCATGCGAAAAGCGAAGAATATCTACGAATTAACAGATGCATCAAAGCTACTTGAATTTTTTATTGTGAAACCGCCGTCCTTCGCTGCTTACCTTGTTTTAAAGTGTGTCTGCCAACTCTTAGTGGCCTCGCCCTATTCCAAGCCCAGCGAATCGTCAATTCTTCAAGCAATGGTACACTTGGCACTAGGATTCTTTTGAAGAAGGAAACCAGCCGTTTGCTGATCAACGGCCAGAATCAAACGTAGTATAGACAGAAGAAATCTTGCATCAACCATTTATGCTTCAATTGGTGATGGTTCAAAATTCCACAAGAATGTTATGGAGGCATATCGGCGAGAAATGGAGATGACAAAGAGAAAAGCATCAGCCACTACTAGCCACATCTTCCAAGCCACCATTGCAGACCTAAAGCTTGGAGCAGCTGCCACACATTTCGAGACATTGGTTTCCTTATTGGCTTGTTGCTCTGTAGACGTTGGAAACATTGGGGCCACAGTCACACGAATTTCAACGACATTCTCTATTGCTTAGAGAAAACAGTGAACAGTAGGATCAACCACTTCCGTCAACCCTATTGTCACCCCGTCTCGAACAACAAATCAAGCCGTATTGATTGTAGCATGCAACAACTGGTATTCCTTGCCAGATTCCTGTTGCTGCTCTAAGTGTATACACAGAATTTGAACAAGCCTCGTATGATTTGCTTGCAAAGCAACTGATTGGAGCTATTGAAGAGAAAAAAAGGGAGGTGGTTTTGAGGCTCTGTTGCATTGCAGCAGATGGTCCATACCAGGCAAGTGGATTTTGCGGGAAGTTGGTGGAGGCTTTGGATATCATGGAAACTGAAGGTGATCATCTGGGTTACCTGTAACGTGGGATCCCGCTCATATCCTGGATCTAGCAATTGTCGGAGTGAAGGATTCACTAGTGACACTACATTCCAAAGATTTGTGAAGAGTTGCAACGTCTTCAATATCATCCGCCATATGGAAAAGGTTTTGCCTTCCTACAACTCGTAGATGAATCTGCCCACAGACCCAACATGGGAAAGGTTTTGCCTTCCAACAACTCGTGGACGAATCTGCCCGCAGACCCGTCGAGGTTTTGGAAGCTAGTCCTATGAGCAATGGTTAAAGATCGAGAAGAGCTACGACTCATTCTGTTACAGCATCCAAACAGAGATGCAGTACATAGTTGCTGATCTGCTGACTTTTCTGGATGTGCTGGAACCTGTCGTTGACATGATGCTACGATTCCAGTCGCTCGATACACCTATTTGGAAGCTGAAAGTATGGTGGCCAACAAAGGCGAAATTAGAGAAAGCTTCTAGTGGTAGAAAGCTGCAACAGCTTTTGCACGATTGGAGAAAGCTGGAGGCGCCAATAAGCTCAGTGGGCAGTACAAAGGTGTCAAGCTGTTAAAGGGTCGGCTGGTAACTTTAATCTTTATCTTTAATCAAATATAATTGTCATATTATAAAACTAATCCCGGTAACAAAAGAAGCTGGGAGGAGAGAAGCAGCGCTAAGGCCAAATAGTCTATTTATCTGGGAAATGCGAGATGAAATCGATGTTAGAGAAGAGCACAAACGCCTTGCATCGGATATATTGACGTCTCTAGATACAAGAGTCAATTCCGTGGTATCTGATCATTCTTTGGCAGTCCTGAAAGTATTTGATGCTGCTGCACTTGTAAGATTACATTGTGGTATTTCATCTGATGTGACAGTGAAATTAGCAGTGTCAGACGGTGATTACGATGCCTATGGTGTGAAAGAATATGAAGCGGTGTTAGCAGTTGCATCTAAAATGCCACACATGCGAGAGTCTGGAATGGACTTTGATCCTAAACTAGCATGGCAGGCGTCTGGAACGCATTATGTCCATAAAACATAAAACTGATGCACATAAAACTGGATAGGAAAAACCTGCCCAGTTTGAAGTCTACACGTCTCCTTTAACTCACTTTAAGTAGTCTTCAGTTCTGAAGCATGAGAGTGCATTGGAATCTCTTCTTGTAGAGTATGATGAACTGTTCCAGCCACAACTCGGATGTTATACAGGTGAACCTGTTGTTCTGAATGAAAGTAAGGAGGTAAAGTTCCATAGAGCAAGACCAGTTCCATATGCTTTTCAGAAAAAAGTTCAAAGTGCCTTACTGAAAATGGAGAAAGATGGAGTGATGAAAGAGTTTCTTCTGCTGTAAGTGCTGCACCCCATTGTAACCGTTGGGAAGAAGGACAGTGATCAAGTTCGTATTTGTGCAGATTTCAGTGTTACATATAATACATGTGCAGAGACTTACCCAATGCCTAAGATTGAAGATATGTATTCTGCTTTGAGAGGATGTACTGTATTCAGTGTGCTGGATATGAAGCAAGCTTATCAGATCCCAATATCAAAGGAATGACAGAAGTATCTTACAATTAACGCTCATTTGGACCCAATGGAGTGCAATCGGGTCCAGCTATTTTTCAAAGAATAATGGACAGCTTACTGGCCAACATTCCAAAGGCTGTGAGTAATCTGGATGATATCCTTATTGCTGGAACTGACCATGAAGATAATTTGCACACTCTCTCACAAGTGCTCGATAGACTCTCAACTGCTGGTTTCAAGCTAAACAAAGTAAAGTGCAAATTTCTTCAGTCCTCTGTTGTCTACCTTGGGTACCAAATTGATGGCGAAGGCTTACATCCTACTGAAGATAAACTTGCAGCCATCTGTGATGCACCACGCTCGAGAGATGTTACTGCGTTGAAATCATTGCTGGGACTTATGTTTTACTCTCGTTTTATGGCACATCATTCAACAGTCGTAGCACGACTTAACAGTATATTGAAAAATAATTCGACCTGGAAGTGAACTGCAATGCAAAAAGAACTCTTTTACTGCAGCCAAGCAACTCCTAATAATTCCAAAACACTTGTACATTACTCACTGCCGCTCATTCTGGTCTGTGATGCTTCCTCGTATGGGCTGGAGCTGTTATTTCTCATGTCGTTAAGGGACAATATTGTACATGGAACAAAGGGTTACTTAAAAGAAATAACACACACCTGCAATTAAGCAAGAACGTAAGCTATTGTTTTAGTATTTCGTTCGAGAACCATGTCCCTTGATGACTGATTGAATTCCTCACGGTAAACTTTCGATCATTCGATCAATTGTCGCTATGTCA
The DNA here is from genome assembly GCA_035772405.1 of Chrysogorgia sp. JL179-B06. Classification (NCBI taxonomy): domain Eukaryota; kingdom Metazoa; phylum Cnidaria; class Anthozoa; order Scleralcyonacea; family Chrysogorgiidae; genus Chrysogorgia; species Chrysogorgia sp. JL179-B06. The sequence continues at coordinate 2,289,345 of JAYKKM010000263.1, forward strand.
ACGTCATTGCAACAGCGAAAAACTCTTTATTTAAATTTTGGAAATGATTTGTGTTCAATACTCATGCCCAATGCTTGTGGAAAATGTTCTCGATGCTTTAAGTCCCGAGAAGGGCAGGCAGGCAGGCGATGTAGTTTGACCTCAATATCAGTAAGTGCTAACATAGCTTTTTCACTGTTTGTCAGGACATATTGTAAAACGCGGACTTGTAAAACACGGACTGGACTGACACGAAAGAGGAAAAGAGCAGCTAATAAAAGCCAAGCGAATGGATGCCCGTTGTATTTAGTCACACAACACAACCTCAGTCAGTATTACAATAACCCACAACTTAACCGACTGGGCAAATCCATTTCAGTGCCAGAATGATGCAGCGCAACTGCATTCCTGTACAAGACACTGCCTCAATTCGTGAAGGTGATAGAGCTCATCAAACTAGCTAAAACAAGAGCGTTTTCCTGCTAGATGGAAACTTAACTCTGGTACATTTGTCTTTACAATACTCCATTCCTTGACAGTTGAGTGTCACGCTGCTACGGCTGTGGAGTGGAGTTGAAAACTGCAGGTACCTACCACCTGGAGACGTGGTTCTGACGACAAGACTGCACAGAAAATATGTTAAAGAAGGACAACTGATAGCATCTTGTTGGTCTACCGTCATGTGAATTTGTACTAAATCCAAGCTACATATTCCGGGTTTACACCAACATCATGCTGCCTGCCCGACGACTAATTTCATTTCTTCTGCCTGAACATTACCAGTTGAAAGTAGGTATTACTTTTCCACAAAATCCATATTTGTAAGGATTTATGAATTAAGAGATCCTTTTCGAAAAACATTCAAGTTGGTTACAAAAATAATAGCATCTAACCCGCTCTCCCCGTTACAATGTTGGCTTTATCACAAATACATTCTGTTGCGTGACCTGAACAAGGTTGAATCTACTGTAGAATGAAACAACATTGAACAGGAGGCACCATGGAATTTATTTAAATTGTTATTTAGGAGATACTTGTTTAATCGAGATTTTAAAAAGTGTCCCACCTAATTTCTCCAACGATTGTATCTCTTAAATGAATCAGTCCGTATACTCAAAATTCAGAGAACATAGAACGATTATACTAGAATAGTATATTAGAATATACTGAGAATTTTTTAAATTGACAAAAAATTCAAACCTTGAGATAGGATACTTATTTCTGATGGTATAAGGTCACGACTCAACAAATTAAATACATTAGAGGAAGGACGTTCGTTATTAAGTTCCAAAGGAACACCTAGATGTTCACAAGCTACCTAGATGTTCACAAGCTTCTTCACTTCATAATTCAAATTGGTACTAGCTTCTTCAGCACTAGCTTCGACAGGTGATGGATTAATTGGGTTAATGGCGTTTTCTTCAGATGGAATTGTTGGTTGCAGCATGGGGAAAGTTAGTGGTGGAATGAATGGCTTCGGATAATAGGTGGTGTAACAGCGCTAGAATTAAAATGTTCTGCTTCAGTAAGTACACTTTGAATACGAGCTACAGCTGTTGAAGTTGTTAGATTGGCTATCCATTGAGTTGGTAGAAAGAAGCTTGTTCCACGTTTTAGAACGTTTACATCCAAGCATGTCTTCAAGCATATTTTTTTTCGCAAAGATCTTATCTCGGACCTCTTCACCCAATATTTTTGACTGCATAAATCAGGATCTGAAAGCTTAATATGGACAGATGCCATTACCTTTAATTGAAGGGAAGAGTGGCATTTTGAAAGGATTCTAAAGTTACTCTCACAATAGGTTTTGGCGCATTGTTCGTGGATAATAGATGCTTGCTGATGGATGAGTCAGAAGTAATCAATGAATCAGAACCCGCATTGTCTCTTGGGCTGTTATATAATCAAGTAAATAAAGTAAATCATATAACAATGTTCTTTTCCATCAGTCATTTCATAGCTACATGTAACATCTTCTGCAATTTCTTGTTTGATTAATAAATAATCAAATAAATCAACCACAAACAATCCTAAACTATAAAAACGTTTGTCTACATATAAGCATTCATTAAATATAAACTAGAAATACGTGTACGCAACAACCCCTCGCCCGCTTTAATAGTGTCGTGCTCAGTCATTACTTAAAATAAGTCGACAATTCATTTGCCAATCTGCACAGATTTCCAAACTGCTTATTTTTGGGTGCAATTTGTTGGTAGTGCACTGAACAGAACATGAGTGGGAAAGTCTGCCAACGCTAACTTGTCTCGGAAACAGGGTTATAAACCAATTGTGTAACTCTTGACTATTGAAATTAATAATTAATTTTATTAATTTCAATTTTATTAATTATATAATATTTATTTCATTAAAGTTAATATGTCAGTTATGGTTTTCATGATAAATATTCAACATGCATGTTTAACAGTGGCATAGTCATAATTTTACTCAAAGTACAGTTGTATTCATGAGACTGCATAACCTATGAATGATTTACAATACTGCCATTGCACATATGTACATACATGTACCCTACTGTAATACTGTAATCTGCATGTTCCTTATTGTCAGTATAAGCAGATACCAAAAGATTCAATACCGAAATTTATCCCAGACCAAGAGTGTTGTCTGACTATTGTTAAAAAGCTTGATAAACGCAGCCATATATCAGATGAGCGTAAACTCTGATTGTTATATCCAGTACAGTGCATGTTCACACTATTAAAGTCAGTAAAATATAAGTCAGGTCCAGGTGGTAGCCGGCCATTTCATGATAAATATTCAACATGCATGTTAACAGTGGCATACTCATAATTGTACTCAACGTACAGTTGTATTCATTCATGCATAACCTATGAATGATTTTACAATACTGGCATTGCACATATGTACATACATCTACCCTACTGTAATACTGTATGTACTGTAATCTGCATGTTCCTTATTGTCTAATTGTCAGTATAAGCAGATCGTACAAAAAGATTCAATACCTAAATTTATCCCAGACCAAGAGTGTTGTCTGACTATATTCATAAGCTTGTTAAACCTTTTATTCTGTTGGAAGACTTCTGTTGCTTTTATTAATATTACATAATTATGCACATACATGCAGGTATTTCAATGGTATTCAAGTACTGGTAACACAATTTCAAAACGATGAAATGACAAAAGCCCATAATATGCAACAAAGAACATAATATGCAACAAATAACAACATTGCTTTATCTAATTATTTGGGTCGCCACCTATACTATCAAGTTTTGTGATTGGTTGATTAAAACAATAAATCAATAGAATCAACCACAAAGAAACCAATGTCCTAACCCTGAAATAAAGGAATACTAACCCTACTTTTAAACTAAATATTTCAATGATGTAATATTCTGTGTCCGGTACACAAAGTAAGAGCCGTGTTTTGTGATATTGGTATTTAAAGGTCATTTGACATTGACACGAGAAAAGAAAGTTTGCAAGGAATTATGGTAGTTAATAGTCACTAATAGATCCATACATCAATGCATATGGTCTATTGGATGCCCATGTCAATGTTATACTGTTCAATGTAAACTAAATGTTCCATCATTAATATTATATATTTATATTGTTCAGGACTCATGTTATGCACTAGCGCTGTGAGAAATCTAGAAATGAGAGAAGGGATAGAACTGACCCAGAGGTGGAGTTTTGCAAGAAAAGGAAATCGGAGGAAAATAATGGAAAGACTGCAACCAAGTCATTGAGAAGTGGCATCAACTGGTAACCTCCTTTCCTAGATGGTGAAGATGAGCATTGCATACAGAAACACAAAGATGCGAGAGTGACCCAGAGGTGGAGTTTTGCAAGAAAAGGAAATTGGAGAAAAATTCAAAGACTGCAACCAAGTCATTGAGAAGAGGTGGCATCAACTGGGAACGGTGAAGATGAGCATTGCATGCAGAAACACAAAGATGCGAGAAAGAGTGAATGGAAGAAAAGGTCCCCTGACAGGAAAGAATAAAGCAGAGAATGGAACTAACATACCCAGACAGAAGGATGATTCATACCAAAAGACCCCTGGTGGAAATCTGTACTGAATACCCAGTTTTATTTTGCTATTCAGAGGTATATACTAGCAGTGAATCCGTTTTGAACCGAGACTATGCGGCACATTTGAGACTTTACACCAAATTCCTTGTTTTCTGTTTAAAATTGCTTGTTTAGAGTGTTTAAAGCTGCTGTGAAATGCTTAAATTTTAAGCAACTGCCGTGAAATGCATTATGGCTAAAATACGGATATCAAGACAAAAGGTGGATATCAGGATAAAACGCGGATATAAGATAGTTATGCTACGGAAACTTATTTTAGAGTTGCAGACTCGTAATTAATTTGGCACCACACACTGTTAATTTCCTCCGCGTTTAATTAATTTCTCGTTAAACATGATATTTGTTATTTGCTATAGCACGGGAAAAGTGGCGCCCGATACTCAGTGTATTCCACTTTAGCCGTGGATAACATTGTTTAAAAAAAATCGAATACTGGACAACCCATTTCATTTGCAACACACTTCGAAGCGTTTCGGATATACACATAGTTTCTTAATGCATCTAGCACCTTGCCATACATATCCTATCACAAAATAACAGCAGCTGTTTCCTTTCAATTCTTTAGACATTCAAATAAACAAACCTTAAATTATAGTAAATGTATCTATCTGTTATCTTAAATAATTAAAGTAACAAGTAAGCTGTGATCAGGCAGATGGATTGTTTATTTCATTACCAAATTTACTGTATTATTTTGTTGAAAGACACTTTTCTAAATACATTTATTTATTTATTAACTTTACAACCATATAAATGCGAAAGAATTAAAACTATTAAATTCGAGAAAAAACTTTGAATAACTAAATATATGGTTGAAGGTAAGGTCAACAGGACATGAGTAGTCCCATGTGAAGACCGACCTTAATGAAAACAAACATAACATACTTAAAATAAAGACCAGAACAAATATACAGTTTACAGAAGACATGACGAATTAGGAACAACAGCTTAAGTTGAAAGAGCGGCACTTAGAACAGAAGGTTTTCCAAGTGCGCATTCTGTCAACATCGAAAGATGAGTTAGTAGAGAAGAGTAGTAAACAGTTAGTCTGTGTTTGAAGGAGGAAACGGATGAACTATTACGAATGGTGGGAGAGAGATTGTTCCAGAGAAGGACAATTCGGTTGAAAAAAGAGTTCCTATAGAGAGACGTCCTGCAATGGTTGACTTGAAGCAAGTTGTCCTTATTTGAACGGGTGCGAGACGTGCTTTGAGAAGAAAAAGTGATGAAAGAGGAGATGTCTAGGTCGAAGAGGCCTTGTTTACATTTAAAAAAGAAAACGAGATCCTTTAGTTCAAGCCAGTAGGATATTGGAAGTAAATTAAGCTTCTTAAGACGTTCAGGATATGACAACTCTTAATCCTGAAGGATGAATTTGCTAGCACGTCTTCGAACACCCTCAAGGATCGCAAGATCGCGTGACGATCTTTGAGGTGCCCAGATCTCGCTACCATAAGACAGATGAGATTGGACGAGAGCAAGAAAAAGAAGCCTGCGGCAACGAATATCAGTCATTTGGGTACAATTCCTGTGGAGAAAACCAAGCATACGATTGGCTTTTGCAGTGCAGCTGGCTATGTGTGGGGACCACTTTAGGTCATTGCTGATAACCACACCCAAGTCTAGTTGGCTAGTTATGCTCTTGACTGGTTCGTTGTTAAGAAAGTAGAAATGAGTTGGAGGGTTGCGTTTGCAGGATATCCTGAGTAAAAGCGTCTTTGAGACATTAAATTTCAATTGCCAGGACAGCGACCAGTTGGACATAGCGTCCAGGTCAAGCTGGAGGAGATCTCGATCATCTGGTGATTGTATAGCACGATAACATTTGCTGTCATCAGCAAAAAGTGCAACAGTACTATTCTTGGTTACCTCCGGAAGGTCGTTCAAGTATGAATAGGAGAGGACTATTACACTACCTTGTGGCACACCAGAGGTAGCACTAAGAAAGGATGAGGAAACTCCTTCAACGACAACACACTGTTTGCGATCACGAAGGTAATCGGCAAACCAATTAAGAAGTGGACCAGAGATTCCAAACGATTTAAGTTTGAACAAGAGTTTGCTATGGGACACAGAGTCAAACGCTTTAGCAAAGTCAAGATAAACCATGTCAATTTCCTTCCCAGAATCAAGAGTATGACCAAGGTCATGAAGCACATTCAAAAGTTGAGTAACACATGACCTATGGCAACGAAAGCCGTGTTGAAGGTCGTGCAAAGAGTTCTTAACAAAAGAATAAACCTGATTGAAAATTAGACGTTCTAGAACTTTGGAGAATTGGGAAAGTAATGAAACTGGTCGAGGATTTAGAGGATTTACTCTTAAAGAATCTCCAAAATGATTTAGGATCATTGAACACATTTTCGGACAGTCCAGAGAGATATTCTCTCTTCTTGGAATTCATCCAACACTTGACGTGTTGCCGAGTTCTGTGGAATTTCTCCCAAAGTTGAGGTGAGTTCTTAGCCTTAGCTTTTCTCCTTAGTGACTCTTTCATTTTGATGGCGTGGAGTAAGTCCTTGGTGATGTACGGAGTGGTAAATGAACGCTTGAGCTTTGTTTTAGGAATGAAATAGTCCACAGCGGCAAGGAAAGCGTTTTTCCACTTTGACCATGCAAGATTTATGTCGTGACTTTCGTTGAGGACTATATCTACTAGTGGAGTGATCCTGAGACAGTTAATGAGGCCAACGAAATCTCCCTTAGAGTAATCATACACTATACGCTCGGAAGATTAAGTGCATATATATTATGAATGAGTGCATATATATTATTTAACGACATGCATATACAGCAATTTTTTATTGCTTCATTTGAAAAAGTATCAAACAGTATGTCGAAATGTTGTTTACCGCTCCTTGATATCTTTTCTAGTTCCACTGCCAGAACCCGTGCAGGCTTTTTAAAATTCCCAGCACTCGAAACTTTTGATTTCAGGTGGTGTGGGATATCAGACAGTGTACAATGCTGAACTTCTGTCGTTTTTGGTAATGGTGATACTGCAGATGCCACTAATGTTGGTGATAGTATTTCCAATGGTGATGATGGTGGGACTTTAGGATCATCAACATGGACAACTGTTTGTACCTGAACAAAAAAACAGTACAAAATAACTATAAATATTTTAAGTGTCACACTGTGTCTGCAATACTATTGCATACATATTTTATTTACTGTTGATCGCTAAAACATTTTCCCAGTATTAAAAATACTCACAGAAGTGCTGTGGGTGATCTTAGTTTGGCAAATTCACTTTGAATTCTGCTTACAGCTATAAATACGAGGAACAATGTGTTATTTATTAATTAAGTCAGGGGTGGTCGCCACATCTCGTACTGTACATCTCAAATGTGGCATGAAACAAACCAAAATGTTCAACTGCTGCTCCACCACACAAGTATATATAGTATCATACACATGGATTTTCGTATCCACATACATGGATTTTCCACATAGAAAAACACATTAGGCAGGGACACCGGGGAAAAGGATTAGGATTAGGTATACACCAATGTAGACTGTTTCCAAGGGCAAGGTTTCCTTGACAAGTTAACTTGATATATAAGTTTTATTGGGTAACCCAATCCTCCTTTAATAATCCACAGTTTTCAAACCCAACCCTTCCCACCCTGTTTTTTTAAATTAAATAATCGCTTCCATGTTACGATAGCTTAAACAATAAAGAAATACCATTTCGTAAAATGTCAGCTGGATTTATCAGCCATTAAGTTTTTATTCTGATAATTTCATCGTACTTTAATCAACATTCTCCTTCATGTCGTTTAATTTCGTAGTGAATCATGTTGGAAAGTTTAATCATTTTGCATTTTTTAAGCCTCCAAAAACTTTCCTGAGATGGTTTCAAATACGAATTTAACAGATTATTTTACACAACAACAATATGCACAATTTATTATATTCGCTTGTGCAACGAAATAGTGGACATAAAGGGAAGCTGCCAGCCAATAAAGGCACGTTTATGCCTGCTACTTTATGTCAGAATTGTATTGTGCCCTTTCTGTCGACTATTCCCTGCTTCAAAAACTCATTAATAATTCAAGAGCAAACTGGCCTATCATCTCACGTGCATTGTGTTCTATACCACATAAAACACGATCATTCTTGAAAGCCTAGGGGCGGACTTTGAAATCGGTCCCAGGGGGAAACGGGGCTGATAATAATACCTCATTAGTATTCTCTATATATAGAATACTAATGAACATGGCATTTTATATAAAATTGTCATCCTAATTAGCAAATCAAAAATTAAATAGAACATTTAAGAGTGAATACAGCCAACCACACCATAACAGACATTTTAATACTCAACAAAATTTGATGAACTATATGAAATACAGCAAACACTAGCAATTACAAGAGTCTTCATATAATAAACAAGCCTTACGACTCGCGGACGGTACTTCAGATCTTTCAGACCACCATGGTAATTTTTAGAAACGCTTTCGTCGTAAGTTACCGAAACAGAGTCGAGACGAAAGTTATTTAGTCTCAAGTTCCTATGTTCTTTGGACCTTATCCCAAACAACTTCCCGTTGTAGAAATGTATAGTATACAACAATGACTTAGCTGTTCCACATCCAAGCAGCTCCTTCTCCCACATGAGCTTCTCGTCTTCTTCTACCACTTCATCCCTTTCAGCCATCCCTGTGTCGTTGCCCACACCATCACTTGAAGGACTCTCATTTCCGCATCTAAAGCCCGACGAAAGATATTCAGTCCAAAAAAACACAAGGAAACCCCGGGTTAGATGAGATTATTAAATAAAATACAACGGTTTTGAACAACTAGTCCTCCCAAAGCTTAAAAATCACCCTAAATTCTCACAGGGTTCTTACCTCCCTTCATTCTTCACAAGCAGCGAAATAGCTCGACTACCATTTTCTACTTGCAAATGATGTTGTAAGCCACAAGTGATGCTGTAAAGTGTTCTCGGCGGGTATCTTTGTCCACTTGTTTTGCACACCTCTATAAACTTAGTCAGCCAGAAATTGAGTGACTCAGCCGACATTTTAACAATATTTGTGTCCAAACTTTCTACTTTTTCTCTATCAAAGGAAAACGAACAGCTCTCGGCACTCGGCTCTTTATTTTCCCTTCCCACTTGCCATTCTTCAAACAATTTAAGTGCCCATTTAGTCGTATCTCGCGTAGATTTAGGAACACTTTCAGCCAATAACTTTTTCTCCCCCTCCACACTTCTCGCTTCTCGAAACTTTCTTTTCGAAGGCCGCAGCATGTTGTGCCTTTTAGAAGCACAGCAAAATATCTCAACACCTCTTAGAAGAATCTGTTGAAGCCGAAATATATTTGCACATCGTTACCACATCAAACTTTTGTTTTGTTCTGCGCTATAAAATCATCCATGCAGGCCGTCATGCCTAGGAGCATGAATAGAACTTTCAATCCTCCATGGGACCATGGACGTCATATATTTAATTTTATTATCACTATGACAATCGTTTTTTGAAGCAATTCAAAACACTCGTAGTGCGTGTTTTATCAGATCTAAAACACTCGGGCTACGCCCTCGTGTTTTAAATCTGATAAAATACTGCTTCTCGTGTTTTAAATATTACATAAATGAACGTCATGATTCTTTAATGTTTTTACAATCTTTTTTGTAACATGCATATGAACTTGTCTATTTGCTCTCGTTCTATACTTAGCTTTGTTTCGAATCTCGCAACTTTCAATAACAACCGCATGTTTAAACGAATATCCCGATTATTTGTTAATTGACAATTCCATCATGCTCTCGACAATATATTTTTTTAAACTTAAAATCTTATGTGAAAAATATGTTAAAACTAACATTTAACAGCTTTGAGGAACATCCTCCTTAATATCATGGAATTTCGCAGTAACTTAACCTAAAAGTTAGTTTCTGTATTTTACTAGCCGGTTGGCAACTTTAAAACATTCCGGACATTAATTTGCAACTGCAAATTTAACATAATTATCGAATACACACAACTACGTGCATAGTGTTTAATCTATGCAACAAACGTGGCAAGAAATAATAGACCTAAAGGGCAACTATAACTGTACTTTGAGATGAGTCTAGCTAAACATACCTATTACTGTAGCGAAAAATGTCTTCTTAATGTCAGAATTGCATTTGGCCCTTTGTGTCTATTATTTCCCTCCACGATGAATAATTATTTAAATGTATTAAAGTTTTTAGATAAAACAGCAGACATGCAAGGCAGAGGCGAAAGGATACCTGAACCAACCTCGTGCCCAGGCTCTTACCTCCGCTCCAAACCCCCCCCCCCCGCTGCGGAAAGACCCTGGTATCGGCTGGTCACGTGACACAAGGAAATATTTCCTTTGAGGGAGGGGTGGGCAAATTCGAAACGAAATAGCCGCCATGTTGAAGAATTCGAAATGTGGTATATTCCTCTCCTGTTTAGAATTCGCTAATCTAAAGTCAAGTGTGTATACCGAGATTATTTTGAAACCTAGGCAAATAATTTGTCTAGAGAAGATCTTTTTAAACTGGGATGTTCTCGCTGTGCTACCGACTGGCTATGGAAAATCCTTGATTTTCCACCTGAAGGATTTTCCACCTTCTTCCTGGCTTATTATTTGCAAAGAAGAACAGATCAATTTCAAGAGATGTAACAGTTACTTCCATAGTAATTGTCGTGTCCCCTTTAAACGCGCTGATTTGCAACCAGATTTCTCGTTTGGATTCTTCTGGGATCCGAGCATCAATCACCAGTTCAACATTAGAAGATTTGGTAGAGAAAGAAGATGACCTTGTTTGTGACTTAAAATTTAGTGACAAGATAAAACTAGAAAACGGCTTTTATAACATTTTGTTTGCTCACCCAGAGTCATTGGTATCCTGCCTATATGGACATAAATTGATGCAAAGTAAACCTTACCAGGACAACGTATGTGCCATTGTTGTGGACGAAGCTCACTGCATTTTGGAATGGTAAGTATATAAAAAATGAAAATTATATTTTGTTTTTGAGTATATTGTTGTTGTTTTTAAAATAGTTATTACTTATTGTTTGAAGTTAAAGTTTTACCGAGATGGTATTTGCGGTTTAAATTTTACACCGTAATATTACTTATTTTAGGGGGAGAGATTTCAAAGTGGATTATGGAAATTTAGCAGTGTTATGTGCTATATTTTCAAACGTACCTGTAGTAGCCATGACTGCCACAGCCAGCATGAGTGATAGGAAATTAATCAAGGAATCACTGTGATTAAAAAAATGTGCCGAAGTTGTTGGAAATCTTGACCGCAGCAATATTCTTTACCTAAAGTATTTTAGAATTGGCCAGGATATTGATTCAATAACAAACATTCTTAATCCAATTGCTGAAAGTTTATTACAAGAACAGATCCATTACCCTTTAACTATAATTTATATTCCTTTGAAGTGGTGTGGGTTTGCATATAAATTATTTGAGTTTACTTTGGGAAACAGCCAATATTATCCGCAAGGATCTTCAGCCACTCCCGAGAATAGGTTATTTGCACAATTCCATTCCCCACAAACCAAGCACATGAAAGAAGAAATTTTAAAGCAGCTGCGTTCCTCCAAAAGTAAAGCTAGAGTGGTATTTGCAACAGTGGCACTGGGAATGGGAGTTGATATACAATGTATCCGAGGTGTTATACATATCAGCCCTCCTTATACTATGCAGGCATACTTCCAAGAAACCGGTCGAGCTGGAAGAGATGGTTTACCATCAAGTGCAATTCTGTACTATAATAAACAAAACTACAATGCAAGAAGCAATGAGAACATTTTGCAAAAGTGAACACAGCTGCCTCAGAATGCTATTACTTAAATCACTTGACACTGACCCTAAAGACATTAAACCAATTTCTCCAAAGCACCTTTGTTGCAGTGTACATATGTTCAAGTTAAATTGTTTTTAAGAACTGAATATTTCTGAAGAACAACTTTATACTAGTAGCTATGATTTTAATTTATTGTAAATGTTTGAATTTGCAACCCCGACCTTGTAATTAGCACCTCTATGAAAAAGTGCCCCTTTGATGAGTACAAAATAGATATTATAATTAATATATTTAATTATAAATAATATTACAATTGTCCAACTTTGTCATATCAACTGTAGTGATTAAATACTGTCGCTCAATACTTTGCAATCTAAGTTGTTTCGTTCAGTGTCAATTTCCATATGTGCACATAATTTTTTTAAATCAATTAACTCTTCAAGGAAAACTCTTGCTTGGTCGGTAGGGTCTGTCACATCTATATACTTTTATGTATACTAGATTGGCTTCCCTAACTGCTCCGCAAACAATACTAGTTATTTAATTCTACTGAGGAAATTTCGTATTGAAATTCTTTTGGCTTTTTGTTAAATGATTGCCTATTTGAATAAGCACTTTGGTTCAAATTACTGTAGCACCCTCTCCAATTTAGCACTCTCTCTAATAAGTATGAAGAGGCGCAGAAAAGAGGCGCAGACTCTAATTCTAACATTTACGGTATATTAAGTGTTAATATATGATTTTAATTTATATTAATTTTTAACTTGCTATTCCAATAAACAAAAAGTAATTACAAAATAATTATTTGTATAATAAATGTATCATGTTGCAGTCTAAGGCTCATCACTTTCTTCAGTAATTGCGCTATTTTACAAAAATAAAAAAAATGAGCGGGTAATTTATGTAAACGTTGGTCATCGGAAAATATGTAAACAACAAAATTTCAGTCATCATACAAAAGAGCTCAATGTTTTCAGCATAATTCAGTGTAAACTTACTTGAACTGAAACTGTAGTTGCTGATGGTAAATGTAAACATGAATCCGCGAAGCTTAATTCAGTTCTGGCCGAAGTCGTCAGTTTCATGCGGGATTTGGCCGGTGGTTTTAAAACGGACGGCGAGACTTCCCGGCATCGTTTTGTTGTTACTCTGGTCTGGCGGTAGCCCTGTTGCAACTGCTCTTGCGTTTCTAAAATAACCTTTTTGTACTGCATGGTGTTGTTAAGCCTTCGTTTACATGGTCGCCATATGAGATGGGGAAGGCTGGCATCTCGAGGAATGATTTGGCCACATATTTCTGCTGCACAGTAGGCGATTCGATGGCTTAAAAATATTTTTCCAGTGAGTCGCATCACCAACAGCCAGACAAAGGCGACAGGACAACGGATCAAAAGCAGAACTAAACGTTTTGTATTCTTTTTTGGGCGTTCCTTTTGAAGCCATAGCCGACCTTTGACTCTGAGCACATATTTTAAATGTTGTAGTTTAATATTCATTTATGACTGCACTCAGTTCGATACAAGTATCGACAAATCTTGTTGAGTCACCCCACCCTAAAGTAATCTTTTTGTTATCTCCCAGATTCTGGGAGACACATGACCAGCCGATACCAGGGTCTTTCTGCAGCGGGGGGGGAGCGGAGGTAAGAGCCTGGGCACGAGGTTGTAAGAGCCTGGGCACGAGGTTGTGCCCTCGCCCAGTTCCTATATGCAGCAAATATTAAGGTTTATAAGTCAAGAAATGTGAACTTTGTCATAGTTTACATTGTACAACTTATAGTACGTTACTGGTTTCTCGATTGCTGTCTAGCGAATTAGAATTAATGTAATTATGTTTTATTCTGTTTGGATTAAGTTTTATTTTGTTTGAATTTGTAAACCATTAATTTCTGGACCTTGTAGAAATTAGAAAATATGTACAAATATAGTGGAAATCAATTCTCCACTCTCCAGGACGACTTTAGATCGTTGTCAAATACAGGAAATGCGTTTTCAGGAACCGTAATTTCCAAAATATTTCAGGGGGAGTTTGTCCCTGGGCACTCCCTTAACCAGAGTGTTCCTGGCGGTGCTCACCACGCCACCTAATTGAACATCGGTCAGATTTTTTAAAAAGTGCACTGTTCACGGCGCGAAAACAAGTGTTTGTTATCACATGTAAAAAAAATAGCGGCTGGATTCGACGCAAACTGGCGGCTGAAATTAATTTTACTAATAAACTAGTCGATCTTTCTTGGCTAATAAATTGACCGTAACCCAAAAGCGTACTTGGAAACCGCATGTGCACTAGTTACTTGCTTGCATATTGTTACTCAGTTTCTGCTTGATGCAATCAATATCTTGTGGCTGCAGTTTCCCACCACCCTGGAAGTTTGTAAACTGGAAAAACGCGTCTTAAATATCTACAAATCTACCATCCAGAAAGACTCTAAATCTGTCGGAAATAAGCAGGAAATGCCATTTTAAGACCTTAATTTTCAAAAAATTTCCGCCCTAAATAGGGTGCGCCTACGGCGCACACCGGACTGCTTAATTGGTGAGCACCAGTCAGATTTTACTCTAGATCCGCCACTGTCAGAGGCTAACAGTGCAATGTCCCCTTGTACAGATAAGTATGTAGCAGGAAAATTACCGTAAACGTCCAAATCTAGAACGTTAACCATAGACGATTTAAAGATGTTCGAAAAGCCACATTTTGCTGCGTTGACAAATGTCTAACTGCTGTACTATGAATATTGTTGCTATATAACAAATCACTTAATGACTGGCACCTTGGAAAAGCTGAAATGTCCCTCAAGTCTGTCTCGGCCAGAAACTTCATCATCCTCAGGAAGTAAATGTCACTGTTTCCCTTGGGCCGAGTAAGTGTTTAACTTTTCCCAAGGTACCAGTAAATAAGTGTTTCGTTATAAATAAGTGTGATGATAAGAAAGTGTACAGTTTAAGGTTTTGCTCAACATCTTTTTTCTTCACTGTCTACAGTACATACTATATTATTTTCATATTTTTCCCCATAGGAGAAATAAAACAATTGTTTCCCACTACCATAGTTTAAACTGCCTATAACCTCAAATATTTTATTTTGTAACTATTCTATCAGCAAGACATTGAAGCTTGATCCTTATGCAAGCTATTTTTGTACCAGCAGTGTCCAGTTTGATGTGCTGGTATTAATGTAATTTTGTGCCAATTACTATTTTTATATAGTCGCAGTAATCCCACAATGATGTGCTCTAGAATAATTACCTTGTATGTACATTGGCAGCTAGTATCCAAAGTGATCTTTTACATTCATTTTGTGCAGTAATGCCAGCAATGACTAGGTCTGACCCTGGTACTGAAAACGGCCTTTAACTGTCATGACAATGTGGCTGCTGAAAAATGGTCATGTATATGTGAGTTCATTTCAAAATCAGGTGAACTATATTATACCAGTTCAAGATTTGTTTACAGTTTTTATCATTACTGTAGTTCTCTAACTATTATTCTTTACCCTATGGGGGGAACTAGAGAATCCCCACAACTTTTGTTAGATAGTTCAACAAGCTCTTCCCATGTGTGATAAAATATCCGAATGCCGGACTCAAACTCGTGACCTCAGTCGTGGGAGGCAGATTATTTTGCCAGGGGGCAGTAAGACAAATCCTGTGAAGTTTGTGTCCATGGGTTCATGAACCTCTCTGGAGGGTCTGGTGGCATACCCCCAGAAAAAGTAGATAATTATACATGTATGTGAACTAATATTATAATGTGTTCTCACTACTACTACTTTTCGAAAGTCGAGCAACTTCCCAAGTGTTTCGATCACAGTATCCTGCACGGAAAATCATTTGGTAATACTTTTAGAAAATAACGACACAGAAATAACGATTAAATTTATTTTAAAAACTTGATGAATAGTGCAATTCTCCCAAAAAGTATCAACTACCAATCAGAGAAGGGAATATCAGTGAACCCCCAAAAGCACGGTGGCGTGTGCTGTTAGCGCGCTGCTTCTCATCGCTGAGTTCTGAAGTTAAGCCCGATCGGACGAGGTTAGCACTTGGATGGGTGACTACCTCGTTCGATTCCTGAGCTTCGTGAGATTTATGTGAGTAGAGTTGATTCTCTCCCGTGCTTCGAAGGTTTTTCTCCGGGTACTCCGGTTTCCCTCCCTAACTTTAGCTGTGCTCAGAGGTCATCATGGGTCGTATGGTGGCAACCTGTGGCGCCTTTACTAAAACCTTCGACTCTGCCGCGTTGAGCTGCGTCCGTCGCGTAGTTCGTAGGATGATTAGCATGACCCCTTTAACATTGCTCATGATCAAGTTTCGAACTGACAAATATCCTGTGGCAAGAAAAAAGATTAGGATTTACAACGTTTTCAGTAACAGTGTATTAACACGAATACAGTATTAAATTCATTGTTTTTTATTAAAGTTAACATTTACGATGGAACAACTTGTGAATAAAGGGACAAAGTTTGGAAAATGTTCGATCTGAAGCTTGTTGTTGTTGTTGTTGCAGCTGAAGGTGTCATAGCTTTTGAATTACTATCATTCTGGATACACCTTCTTTGAGCTGGTGGATTGGTTTCATCACCAAGAGCTTGTAAAAGAACAGCGCTTAAGCTGTGGATGGCCGACGGTTGTAGTGACTGCTCATTTCGAATCTTCGATGGCCTGAAATGGACATATGTCGGTTGGTCAAGCCAGCATTTGACCATATGGTGATTGAAGTCGCTCTTACAGTGGTTTGTGTAGATCGTGGATAAACCAGCAGCATTGCTGATGCCCTTCATTGCTGATGCCCTTCATTGTTGACGCCAAGTGGTCGATTTTCGTACCAAGTTATATCGGTTGGCTTCCATTGATGCTTTGGGTACTGAAATAATGCTTCGCATTCAGGATTTAACTTGCTGATGTACAGTTTCAAGGCATTATAGCCATAATTTTCTTCCTTTGTCTTGTACATACGACCCAGGTGTTGGAAGCTCTCTGTATCCTTTATTCCTCCAGGATGGTTTTTGGAAGACTCGCAGTGTGTCATCGTCACATACTCTTCGCCTGTGGGATCTTGTGTAAACACGAAGCTATTTTTCGTTAAACTTCTTTGTCCTTTGTGGCCTCGTCTGCACCAGAATAACACCGTGTGAAACCACACATTCCACAGCAGTCTAAGAGGATTTTATGTATTGAATACACCACTTGTCTTGAGTTTTTCCAAGTCTTCAGGTTCAAGCTGGAGGTTTGTGATTTACGTTTTGTTTACCTTCCTTTTTGAGGGATTTAATTTTTGCGTTGAGAACTACGTTGGACTTCTTGAATTCTGGGTTACCAGTTATTGTAATGCCTCTGTTGTATGGTGGGGAGTTTAGGTATCTTTCCAGACCATTTCTCAAACCAAGTAGAGTTGACCTACTGTAGTCTTCGCCGTTTAGGTTTTTTACTTCTGCTTAAAACAAACGTATATAGCTGTTAGTGTTTTGTTATCGATTTCATGCAATTCTCTTGTAATGTGACGAACTTTAGTTCAAGGACTCCTTTGAAAACCATTTGTTATAATGAATATGGCTTCCTAATAAAAGATTAGTTATCACCCTTGGTTAAAACCATTTACATTGTAGTAAATGATTATATTATTAAAATTGTAGAGTTGTAGTGTTTTAAATGTCTTACCTCTTCGTTTGTTGAAACTTATCATCCTAGACACACAAATAACAGCCAGCTCCCTCCAGTTTTCTGGGTTAGGAAGCGCTTGCAGTTTTGTGAAGCATTCCTTAATTTTTTGGATTTGCCGAAGTTTTTTCAAGTCTGGATTATTATGCTTCCTGAATGATAGGTTGTTTGACACAGTACTGGAAATTTTACTGGCCCATTCAGAATCGTGGAGCTGCAGATAATCAGCGATATCGTTCCTGTTGGGATCGCAGCTTCGCAGTGCATTACCTCTCACGACAGAAGCAATCGCCTTCATGGTGTGGCCCATTTTCAATGCTGTTGAAGTAGCTTTAAACCGACTGGAAGCTGAGTATCCACAAGCTTTCTTCATTGCTGCGATGACATCATTGAACATATATGGAGTGACAAGGTCTTGCATTGTCAGCGTTGGCTTGTTCAAATTTTCACGTACGTGAAAAAAAATCTGGCCGGCCTCTCGCATCTTTTCGGACAAGCCACACATTTCCTTCTTTAAGCCTTTCGAATGTAGTTGCGCCATACATAAGAATGGTGTCATCTCTGCCATCATAGAGAGCACTTTGCTGTTCTCACCACTAAATTTATTTGCTGCAAGAAGCAGTCTTCCTCTATATCCGACTTGCTAGAAACCTCTTCTGATGCACACAGGCAGTTTTTAGCGTGGTTCGACAACTATCGTTTTCTCAAGAAAGCCAGGCAAAACGTGCATGGCAGGTAATCACAGGGCAATCCCTGTCCTTAAGCTTAAGACAATTTGGTCTACAGAGGACTTTTAATTCCCCGTTCCCTGCTTGTAGCACTTTAGTGTTGTGGTGGAAATCCCCAAGGACCGGAGTTTATCGAACTGAAGTTGCCTTTCTTTTTTGTCTTTAGTATTTCAAGCTTTAGCAACATCAGGTTCGTTTTGATGAACATCCTTCAAATGACGAGTCATCTTGACGATTTCTTTTTCTCAAAAAAAACACGAATATTTCTTGTCGTATACACGAGTCTTGTTTTCTTCAGTTTTTGTTACAACACTGATGTACACTAAAATAAAATAAATAGAATAATACATGGTGTGCAGAAATCTGAAATTTATTTTGAGTGTTGACTAGGATATCGAACGAGTGAGATATCCTGGTCAATACGAGAAATAAAGTTAATATTTCCAAGCATCCATGTATTTTTCTGTTTATTATATAATCAACAAAAATAGAGCACAAGAGTGTAATGCGATTTTACAAACATTTTAAAACACGATAATCAACGCATGTGTGGTTATCAGTTTCATTAGTGGTGGAACCATCAATAAAACACTGTCTATTATATAATAAAATAAAATATTGAAATCGTGGTAATTAATAATTTTCTGGGGAATTACAAGAAAACATGGAGAACAAGAACAAAAACAGCATTGAAATAAAAACCGAACCTGTGGCTTTTAACTTTTCAAATATGCTTATCAGACCATGTTCTTCTGTTTTCCAGAGGTTTTTATAATTCTAGTTTAAACTTATATCATCTATCAATTGAGTTTCTTCAAAGATTTAATTACCAAATGTATAGGAGGCTTCGGGCATGCGCATTGGTTCAGTGTTAGTCACACAATTTTTGGACTGGCTGACGGCTATTAAATCCAAAATCAACCAACACTACAGCTTGCTTCTCGTACTCATGCGGACGCTACCAGCGTACCCTAATCTAGATAGTTGTGGCAAGGCTTTTAACGTTGACTTAATGTACCATTATAGGTTATTAATTATGCGATAGTTACCAACCGACAGAAAACAAAAGAGTATGCTGTATCAGCCTGTATGGCACATAATATGGTCTCACTCTGATGGATTTATAAAACAACGTAAGTGATACAGAGAAGTATAATTACCATCCTACAATTCAGAAGTTTGGGGAGGTATATAGGAGTAGGAGAAAAACATCACTAAATGACTATGGATAAAGAAGATTAAGCGAAACCTAAACTGCCAAGAACTTACAGGAACAAACTAGTGAGGTTTCGAGCCCTTCTTCATAAAACTCTGATACTCACAGCTCGAAACGTCATAGTACATGTAGTTTGTTCCTCAAGTTCTCGACAGTTTACAACCTTTTCTTTTTACTATATTCGAAACACTGTCTACACAGCACTAAAGCCACTCTACTTTTTATTTATATTTTTGCTATGCGAGGAAATGGATTGAAGACCTCGACAGTATTCTGGAATATCGACATTAAGCAGGTCAGTATTTTTGCCAATAACTGAAGCTTAATCTCTTCCTAGTTAATAAATGGACATTGTTTGGAAACTCGATATAAATCAAGGTCTATGTTATCTAGATTTAAGCAAATGTGTAGTCGTTCGTCATTACGTGACCTATTGTGTTTTCTGTATAATAAAGCAACTATCCAATTTATGTTTATTAACATTTAAACAGCACGGATGAGTGATTAAATTGGTCACATAAATGGATTTATGCAATAAAAATAATTAACATCATGCAAAGTAAGTGTGCTGCCGGTCTTGTGGTCCCTTGGGGCCCTATAGATATTCAGGGTGTGTGCACTGAATGCCTTACGTCAATGCAAAACTCGTGGCATCTGACATCGGTCCTCCACTTCAGGGCTTATTCGTGCGCTGTTCGTCGTACACGATACTTCGTTCCCTCCCACCCAACCTAGCTCGTTTACAGTTTTCTAGACAACGTTATGTATCCTTTGGTTAAGAAGTTGCCTTCTTATATCAAAGATACTAAACATGCCTTGCAAATTTTAGACCAGTTACGTTTCAGTAGTTCCGATAAATTTATTTTCACGATGGACGTCAAGTCCTTATACACGTCATTCCCCATTGTGATGGCCTTGAAGCTCTGAAGTTTTATTTTGATCAGTGCACTAATTCAGAACCCTCCACAACCATGTTACTCCGCTTAGCAGAACTAGTGCTTACCCTTAACAATTTTTCGTTTGATGGTGAACATTATCAACAAATAAGTGGTGTTGCGATGGGTAAATGGGTCCAAAATATGTAAATACCAAAATGGGTCCAAGCTATGCTAACTTATTTGTAGGTTATGTTGAAAAACAGATCTTTGAACAATACACGGGTCCCTTGCCTGATTTTTTCGGCAGATTTATCGATGACTGTTTAGGAACAGCGTCGTGTTCACGTGACCTTTTAGAGCAGTTCATCAACTTTGTTGATGATTTTCATCCTGCTCTGAAGTTCACGTGGGAAATCAGCGAGACCTCTGTGTCGTTCCTTGATATTTTAATTTCGATTAATGGTGATTCGCCGAAAACGTCGGTCTTGTACAAGCCTACTGACTCACATAGTTATCTTCTATTTTCATCCTCTCATCCCAACCACACTAAGCAATCCATCCCTTACTCTCAATTCTTGCGTCTTCGCCGCTTATGTAGCGACGACCAAGATTTTTAAGCCAAATCAATGGAAATGAGATCTTTTTTTGTCCAACGTGGTTACCCTACCAACCTTTTAGACCTCGCCGTTCAGAAAGCTTTTCTCGTCCCCCGTTTAGACGCACTTGAACCATCTTTGGAACGAGTTTCAAACAATAAAATTCCTTTAGTTCTAACATTTCATCCTTTCAATTTTGAAGTTAAAAATATTATTAATCGGAATTTTCACATTTTACAAAATGATCCTGAGACGTCAGCCATTTTCACCGACAACCCTTTGGTATCTTTTCGCCGTAATAAAAACGTTCGTGACTCCTTGGCACCAGCGGGAACATTTTCTTGCGGCCGTTCCCGCTGTAACACATGCGCTTTTCTCAATCCCACTACAGTTATTACTGCCCCCAAATTCGACCACACAATCCGTCATGCTTTTTCATGCACGTCCACCAACATTTCATGCGATAAATGCCCTAAAATCTACATCGGTGAAACTGGGCGACGTCTTTCAGACAGGTTTGCTGAACATCTTCGTTCCGTGAGGATCAATGATGGTGACAAACCTGTGGCGGGTAGCCGCCATTTCAACAGCTCCAACCATTTGGTTTCAGACATGAAAGTCTGTGCCATCCTTCCCATCTCCGGTGGTAACGATAACCGCAAGCGGCAAGAGAAGCGTCTCATTTTTAAACTTGGCACGACACATCCTATTGGTCTTAACGAACGATTTTATTTTATTTCCTAAAAGTTTTTTGTTATTTTAGTTTGCTTGGAACTTTTTATTATTAGCTTATACACTTTCATTCCTTTCAAGTCTTTGTTTCTATTATTATCGCCTAATCCCCCTTGAATATTGGACCTGTCATTTCTCCCACCCCCTCAGTCTGCTTATTGATCGAGTGTTAAAAATAGCAAATGATTTAACTTTTCCCATCTCATTTATTATTAGTTAGTTTATTTCCCGTACATTTGATTGGCTACTTTCTACCTGTGACACCCTTTTTTGGCATATATATAAGCCCTATTTATTTTATTTCATCTTGTCTTACTCTGATGAAGGGCTCCGCTCGAAACGTCAGTATCTCGTCACTAAATTCTTGCAGTTTACCACCTTTTCACTTTGCTATATCCTCATCTAACATAGCTCATTATTGTACTCCCGTGCTTCGGACTGTGCTACTTTGCTTTCATTCAGATGTTGGTTACTGGCTAGCTGCTAGTGTGGGTCCGTACTGGGCAACGTCGCCGTACAGTCGTTGGGGGGGGGGCTGTATCTGTGCTCCCTGCTGTTGCTCAGTCGTGTGGAGGGTCATCTGGTTCAACTGCTGCTAGCGCTTGTGCGGGTCCGTATATTCTGCAATGTTGCTTATCGTTCAGCCGTTGGGGGACTGTATTTGCGCTATGTCTTTGCTTGCATATTGTCGGCAGCTGTCAGTATTTGCTTTCGTCTGTGGCTAATTTATTTTATGTTTGTCTCCTGTTCTGCTGCATGTGTTTGCTCCATCGCACCAGTAACTTTGGTTCGCTGCTTTTACTGTGTGCAATCTCGTTTGTTGTTCCATCAACTTTATTCTTGTGCATGTTCGCAGCTATATTCTCTTCACAGCAATGCTCCTAAGGCAATCCTCCATAGGAAATGTCCCAGTCATCTCCATCCTCTAGCTTGATGTGGCTCTGGTTTGGGATCAAACTTCAAGGTCGGGCCTTGTTTGGTTCCCTGCAGGCATTGTGCAGGCGGTAGGCTATACTAGGGGTAATTTGTTATTATACGGTAAGTTTTTTCTCCACTTTATGGGTGACAGTAGTTCTGGTCAGAAGAGGGTAATTCTCGGCAACATTGTAACAAGTTAGTTGGGGAGTTTAGGCTCGCCTGGGGCTGCTCTACCTATGAGACCGCTCCCGTCTTTGTCGATCTCTGGGTCCTGTAAACTGTTCCTCAGCTATTAGCTGCCTCGTGCCCAGGCGTCTCAATCCTTCCAAGGGAGAGGCGCGGAGGGGCTGCTGGGAAGGCGGAGGAGCGGGGAACGCCTGGCAGATCTTGCAAGTGTTATGGCAGACAACTGCGTTTAATTGCGAACCGGAAAGCTCGAGAAATCCTTTCGATTATTCCAGAAGATCTACTCACTTGGGAGCAATTTTAGAATACCCATCCACCCATCCACTTTTGAAACCGCATTTAAGGCAGAAATACAAACCAGGTTGCTCTAAAATCTCTTTAAATATAATGTAGAAGGTTTCTATTGTGTGTACTTGTTGTCGTTGTTGATAGTTATCAAAATTAAACGGGGTTTTAAAATAGAACGAAGCAATTGTATAATATGATGAACTTTCCGTAATTTGACTCCTTTTACCAACTGTCAACAGATAATTCTACAATTTAGCGGAGAGCGGAGTTGACCATCATATGCGAGTAAGGTGCAAACGCTCGACTAAAGTTACACGCAAGAAAATTTCCATAGCGTCGAGGACGTTTTGTTGTGGTTTTTTGACAGAAATAAACAGAATGAATCGAGAGTCTATAATACACTACATATAATGCTGATAACCAAACAATAGCATTATTTACATACCTTGCAAACTTAGCTTTTTCACAGCTTTATTTACATCTTGAAGTGTAGACATCTTGAATTCATCAAGTGTCCATGGTCCTCAGACCCCCGAATAAAGGCTCAGACAAAGGATCAAGTGTTATTTATAAAAACTGGGTCGAAAAAATAGCGAAATTTGAAAAAACAGCGGTCAAATAGAACGACTTGCAAGAAACCGAACTTTCTTGCAAGAAACCCAACAAGATCTGCCAGGCATCTCAATTTCTCTCTCCGCATTCCCAGCAGCCCCTCCGTGCCTCGCTCGCCCAGCTCTTCCGTCTAGCCGCTCCTCCACCTTGGAAGAATTGAGACGCCTGGGTACGAGGCAGAGCTATTAGCATAAAACCCTCTCCGACAGAGCTACACCCTCCAAAGATTGAATTGGTTCAGGACACTGTGCCCAATTAGGTGCGGTTCCATACAGCGTATGGTCAGGAATCACAGGGCTATCGGGAGTGCTATCGCAGACTCTTGCATGAATGTTAACGAACGACTATAACATTTGCATAACTTAGACAAAAGCATACAACAATGACTTCTATCGAGTTTCCAAACCATATCCATCTATTAACTATGATCTGTTGAAAAGAATTACAGACCAATAACTGGTGTCAATACATCATATAAACCTTTTACAGGGTTGTATCCCGATTCCCGACATATGAAAGGCCATTGTGAATACGCAATAACATCTGGGATGATCGACAGCTGCGTATGGTTGACCTAATTGACAATTGTATAATAGTTTAGGGAAATGAATCTGACAGTTGCTGCGAACTAGAGAGTAGAGGGCGTATTACAAGGTAAATATGAACTACCAGAAAAGGTTATCAGAGTTATATTTGTCATTTTGTTTTACCTTGTCCTTGAGAAGTATTTTGATTTCCTTTGTCTTTACTTTAAGAACTCCCATCATTCTATACAGGCTACAGCACAACAGAAACAAGAAAGGGTTAATGACCATAACCGAGGTCACTTAGTTCATGATTGTGGACCGAGAACTATTTTGATTAAATTGTAATTAGCATATTTATAGGTAAGCTTGCTTTTCTCTTGTATGAGGGCGTATGAGGTTTTGAACTAGAGAACTACATGGTAATTTAATACAATGTTTTAATTTTCCCGTTCTGACACCAGATATTTTAGTTCGGATAACCGGATCTTTAGCTGTTTAGATTTGACATCCGACGTTGCGGACTCGCATTTTCGGACTCGTGATGCGCATACGTGATTTTTGTTTGGGACTTTACTTGTTGGATATTGCTCTTCAGCAATCAGCCTGGAGGACATTATTAACATTTTGTCATTTGAGTTTTGACCTAAAAGTTATAACGAAAACCGAGAACTGGTGTAAATCCGACACCAGATGTCATGACAATATTTAAACACTATTTGTCTGACATTACAAAACCCTGGGTGTAGATTCACAATATTCTATCTAAAATTGTAACAATCCATCACACCTAATGCTAAACGTAAAATTAACAAAAGAAAAGGTTACCAAAACTAAAGCAAAACATTAAACATATTCTTGAAGCCTATTAAAATGGCTAAAGTGATTAAATTAAGCTAACGGCTTAAAGGGACACTCAGGCCAAAATACAAATGCAGTTCATATGAAAGATCTTACTGACTTTAGTTGATTTCCAAAGTTTCAGCATTCCTATAAATTTAGTTAAGAAGATATGGCTAGTTGAAGTTGAAAATTTGAGGAGTTTGACGCCATATTGGTTTTGCGAATATGACGTCATTGAGTGATTCTTTATCGGCAGTGGAGTTGTTTTGATGGCAATCACATAGTGATAGCTGTTGTGAATACTGTTTGGACGAAAATTAGTCGAAATAAACTATTTAGTTCCTCATTGCAGGAAAGTAGAGGAGCTTCTTAGGCATAATACAAGATAGCATCACTCAGTGACGTCATATTTGAGAAACAAAATGGCGTCGAAATTGGACAAACTCTCCAACTTCAACTAGCCATATCTTCTTAACTAAATTGATAGGAATGCTGAAACTTTGGAAATCAACTAAAGTCAGTAAGATCTTTCATATGAACTACATTTGTATTTTGGCCGGAGTGTCCCTTTAAAGAATTAAGCTACCTGCAACAAGACTTAAATGCGTGCGTGTCTTCGGCATGTTACGAGCCAGTGATGAAATTAATAAACTGAGAAACCTTTGGAAAGGCCGTGTTCACTCTGCGCGAGATCGATCTGATAAGATCGAGATCGATAAGATCGATATCAGATGAGTCAGATAGGTTGAAAGGCAGATCCGAGTAAAAAAGAATAGTCAGATAGGTTGAAAGGCGAAGCCTGGTTCACACGAGCGACATAAGCAACGAAAACAAAGCATGACGTTTCCTCTGGGACGTACAAAGACAAAACAACGAGCATTTTTCTTTGTTTCCTCTTTTGTTTTGCTCTTGGTTTATGCTTCTTATGATTGTGATTATGTCCATCTTTATGTCGCAGGTTTGACTTCATTCCTTCGTTTTGCCTTTTGTCTTGTCCTTATGATTATGATTATGCTCTCGTGTGAAACCCTCGGGAGGAGTTGTAAAAGACCATTGTGCTTTGCCATCGGGACTTTCACAAATCCTCCCTCGGCTTTAGGGGACATTTAATCACTAATATCGGCTGACGTTTGTCGTTTCATATAGTATCCCAAATTTAAAACAGTCCTAACCCCAAACTTACCCTCAACCTAATACTAAGGCCTGTTTCATACGTCGCATTTAATTCAAACGAATTTAATTCAATCAATTAAATGCGACGGTAATGCGACGTCTGAAACGAGTTAAATTCGTCTGAGTCGTTGTATCCGTCATGGTCACACGGATACAACGTCTGAAATGCGTGTTGGTTTCAGGCGACGCCGTACCGTCGCATCGAATTAAATGCATAAATTATGATAACACATTTTTTGAGCCCTTGATCAAACTTTTATTTACTTCGCATGCGCATTAGGTGGTTTTTAGCGTGATTACGCGGGATTTTTCAGTATTTTAGTTCTTTCGCAATTTAGTATGTTTGTGTACGTCCAGAGTGCTCTGTTCCAGAAATGAACGAAGAAATTCCAGGTTGAGAGGAGTTCAAAGGAGTCGCATACTGTATTCAATGCAAAGCTGTTGATGGAGCTGACCGTCGTGGATGCTCTCCTGCATTTTGTTCTTCAAGTTCTTGTTCTAATTCTACGCGAAAATCCCCTCGTTCAGCATGTCCGTTCAGTTTAGATGAAAGCGAAAATGACTCTGACATAGAATTTACTGAAACAAGCGAGAGTGATAATCGTGTCGTCGGGAAAGGTAAACACGGAAAACACGGAAAGTCTTTTTAAATCTGGTGTCATCATATGTTACAAAAACTAAATCCTACCATCCCATATTTCTACAATAACGACGACAGGAACGCGGTGCCGGGGACGTTCATCATTTCCACCAAGAGATTGCAAGAAACATATGATAGAACAAATCCGTAAAAGGAAATTTTTCCTCAGAACCACCAAAGTAATCATTAGCCGACGAATTTTCTTTCTTTTCTGCCTTTCTCTTCTTATTTTATTGAATAACATTGCCATACATTCTTCCCTCGAATCTTTAAAAAACCGCGCCATTTTGACAATTATCAAAATGTTAGCCGCTGACCGGACTAAATGAAGATTCACAAAGCATTAAATTCGTCGTATGAAACGGATTGGAGTTTACGTCGACTTAATCGACGAATTAAATTCGTCTGAATTTAATGCGACGTATGAAACAGCCCTAACCCTAATTGTTATACTAACGATAATGCTTTATTTTAGAAATAATAGCTGATTTTAATTACGAATTTTACTACCGATAGTCTGTGACGTCATTTCGGGATTTATATCAGTGTTGCCAACCTTGGGATTTTATCCCAAGATCTTGGGATTTTTTGAAGGAGTTGGGATTCGATCTTGGGATTTTTCCAGAGCAAACAGTTTCGGTTTTAAAAGCTGATTTAATTTTCAATACCCTTAAAGGCGTGTGAATTTGTACTTATGTTTGATTAAAGAAATAGATATTCTATTTGAAAGCTCTTGTTTCTCAGTTATTTTAGTCGGAGAGAGTACTCAAACGGAGATAGAGACCTGGGAACTAGTAAGGAAATGAAGATGTGAACCTCTGGTGAACCTTGGGATTTTTTGGTAAAAAATAGGGAATCTTGGGATATTTTCAGACCTTTATTGGGATTTTTACGAAACGTGACTTGGCAACACTGATTTATATGAAACTTCACCCCTAATATCCCTAGCTCATGTCATGGTATTACTTATAATGATTGTTTCTATTTTACTTTCATGTGAACCTTGATAGGCGAATATTAAATTACTCAATAGCCTTCGCAACATTTATTTGTCTGTGTTTTTGTAGTACTGTGGTACCATATCTACAGAAAGCCAAATGCAGGCTCGGACTGGCTATTGTTCCATCGTGCCATAGAACAATGGCTGTCTATTGTTCTAACACGGCTAGCCATTGTTCTCTGCCACGATGGCACAATAGCCAGTCCATGCCTGGCCAAATGAACAAAATTACCTTGAGTTTATTGGCATTGCCTGAAAGCTTGTTACCATTTTCTGAACTGCTTTCATCGTTGGCACTTTTGTCATCACTGGCACTATTATCATCACTGGTATGTGGTACATATTCATCATTTTGTGACAAATATTCTTCCTTTGAATGTCAGATAAAAAAGAAAAGTCAAGATAAATGATCTACGAATATATTTCGACATGGAAACATGTTTTTAAACTACATGCACTTCATAACTTTTTTGGCATTACAGAATTTTTTGTTTTATTTACAATACAATATGCAAAATTTGAACATCGGTCACCGGACAAAATAATTGACATTTTTTCATTGGTTAAGTAATAGATAACACAGAGAACGAGGGATTTGTGCGGCGTTCAGCCCGGAGAACGTGTAGCGTCCGAGGGCTGTATATCGCATAAATCCTGACGTTCGAGGTGTTTATCTGACTTATTACATTGAGGTTTCCAAAAAAGTTGTCGATTTTGTCCACCTTGGACAAAGATTTTCTTAGTTTTTTCTTCGTTTCTTATCTTATTAGTATTCATAGAGATTTATGGCGCATACATTAATAATAATTGTCCACACACACGAATGGGCACGCAAGTTCGTTGATATGGCACAAAGTTTTTCGCGATTCTTGCATGAAGGGATTTCGCCAACATTTATATATCGAGCAACCATCCATTCTCTGTTGATGTTTCCGCTTAGATACATGTGCGCTTAAGTTTAGCTATTTTTGTATCTACTGCGCATGCTTTTGGAGCCAATCAAAACACAGAATGAAAGCGATCAACCTCGACCCAGGCTTTTCAAAATGGTACGAAGCGCGATAAAAATGGCCTGTGTACATCCTGAAATATAGATAAAAACAGCAGATACATGTGTTTTCGAAACGACGCCATCTTGTCTCACATTCAAGGAGCGATGGATTACAAATTTCATTTTGGTAAGTATTTTGAACATGAACTTCACTCAATTTGCAAGTGTGATGTACCACAGTTTTCGTAATTTGTACTTGGCGAGCAGAAAATGATGACCCTAAGTCTTCGGAGGACAAATAATCCTCTTCTGAGGAATCAAAACCAGCTTATTCGGAGGACAAATAATTATCAATTTATCAGCCTCGTCGGAGAAATTAGCCAATTGTTAACCAATTATACCAGTGTCCACTCACAATTATACAACCGAACCACTCACAAGTCAATATGTGCATAATTAAATATTAATTGTTTTTAGTGATCAACTTTTACTATAATGATCCTGACATTTGGCTCCAAATAGGAAAGAGATATTTTGGCTCTGAATGAGGAGACAAGTACATTTTTACAAATACTTTTTTCTCTTATATTTCAGTTGCAAAGTTACAGGTAATTTTAATTTCCAACATCTCTTTCCCGCATACTCTATTTTTATTATTATTGCAACAACGATACTGCAACAAGTCCTCATATCAAAGAGGTATGCTGTCTGTTGTCAACGTCATGCAAAGTTTGTCATAAAGGAAACCCACATTGCAAAATTTGCAAACATTTATTTTAATTAAAAACTATCTTCTGCATGTCTCTTGAAAATCAATCAATGTATTATGTTGATGACATTGCTGGACACCCTGTTCTTCATTTTATACTAATTTACAGCAGTAGTACTCAGATAGTTTTTATCTGAACCAATTTACTTTACCTACTAGATCTAACTGATACCGGTAATGAAATCTTGCATTATTACCTGTACTTTGACATTAAAAATCTAAATTTCCTAAGTTGTTATACATCTCACTTAGACTAAATGGACGAAAACCACTCTCCGTAGAGGCTTTTTTTATGTGGAGGAGAGTGGACGAAAACGCATAAATTGATTTGCAAGTCTTATTGGCTTTCTACATGATTACGCCATTGTGTTTATATTACAGTACCATCAAATACTTCACATTAGCAGTAGATACATGTGCGCCCAAGCGGTCTATTTTTGGATTATGTGGCAATTTTGCTTACAATCTTCCGACAGCTGCATGTAGAGTATGTGGCGTAGATGCGATCATACCCGAGGACAAAGGGCAATGAAGCACTCAAGCAACACGTTAACTACCATTATTCATTAACGAGTTGCACGCATTAACGAGTCGCACACAAAAATAAAATCGTGTCGTCTTAATTGCATTGTATATTGCAGTAGACACACGTGCGCCTATAACGGCGGACCTATTGGCTATTTTCTCCCCTTGCAAACCGACAATAAATAGTTTTGTCAGTCTACACATATATTTTGGTCTTTTGGAAAGTATCTACATATCCGTTGTGACTATCGATCACAAAATCGAATTTGCAGTACTGGTCGATCATGGGTAGATTTACGAGCGTTTTGCGACTGTTTTACGCTTCCCATACTCTATTGCCAGCCGCCCCGCCTGCCCACTCCCGATTAAGAGCCTGAGGAGCAGCGGTACGAGGTTGAGTGCGCACATGCCCGAAGAGTTTCGTTTGGGCATGGACAAATGGGCGATACTGTTGAGTTTTCTCAAGACATCAATGACATGCAGCTAGAGAGTAGAAAATCGTGAGGGTTAAAGTAAAGAAAAAGTTAAGATAACCAGACAATTGAAAAAATTAAAGAAAAAAACAATGATTGTGATGCAACGCTGTCAGAACACCAATTAATGACATGGAGCTACTTGCAGTTTTATATATAAACATCATACGTGGATTGTATAACTAAAATATTCTTGAAGGATATTACAACATAATTATGTAAGTCATACGACCGGAGGATAAAAGCTCAACACTACAACAGAATACAGAAAGGAAAAGTAGGTCGGGAATCGAAGAAAGCTGAGAGAAGGTATTAAAATTGATAATATTCATACATTCATACTTCACAGTTTATGTCCAATACTGGGTTGGGTTGGGCCGTTGGATGAGCCCATGAGGTTCCTTGGGTTTCTTTGAACATGAACTTTTAATCTTTAAAAACCTTAATTAACATAACCTTAAAATATTTTAAAACAATATTTGTATATTTCATATCATTGGTTCTTATGTAGTTTTATTGAATCATGAATACTATTATAATGTGTTATAAAGATTATGGATTTATTATGAAAATATGCTTGAAGACACTGCCAAACATACTATATTGTGAATTTTTGCAAATATTAAATTTCTTTGATGTAAAGGCTGACTCTAAAGTGCAGTATCTCTCCACAGAGGCTTTATATTTTTTATTAGAAAAGCATGGGTGAGGAAGGCGTGCATTCCAGACCTTGAACAATGGAATACTGGTACAAAAAATGGATAAGCTCTTGTTTTTCACATAAATTTTCAGCCAGAAGGAAGAATCGTCATGCTTGTGCCCACTGACTGCGCCACTGTCCAATTTCTTTCCAAGGGTAAAATGCCCGCCTATGCGTAGCTCAACTTGAATCAAATCCCGGGGGATGATAGCGGTTGGACTGGACTCATGCATTAATCCTTTCCTGGTTCTAGATTTTTGGTCAATTTTTACATGACAGAGGGTTTTGCTGTGGCTAATTGGCCTTAAACAGCCTATAAATATAAATCAATTTTATTCGACTAACCAGGCGTCCCACATACACCATAGCTCAAGTGAGAGCTGTACAAACTGAATTTTTGTACAATTTCTGCACAAACTGAATTTTTTGTGAAGCAATATTTTGTCTATCATTTTTTCTTGGCACATGGGGCTGCCGCATCTTCTGGCCCACTCACTTATTATGTTGTCCTGTAGGCCTATGGCCAGAGCTACAAAAATATATTACCTGTGGTTATACTGTATATTAAAATTAGAAGGCAATATCCTTGCCTACCAAGATGCTAATGACCGAACGTGCAGGGATAATTTGAAATACATTTAATATGCTGGAACATTGTTATCGTGAACATGATGATTTTGTAAACTTAAGGAAACTATGTAAGAGTGTTGTAGTTCTGTACGCCAGAGCACTGCCGGAGCTCCGGCATTTTTTGTGCAGACAGGCCGGAGTTGGCTTGTTTTCTTCCTGCTCCAGGTGGAAAATCAGAATGACAAAAAATATGACAATTTCGAACCGGATATTATTCGCCTCAAATTTGTCCCCAGGGTCTTCCCCCGGTGAAAGCCGTAAAACTGTCAAGTGACTCAAGCAAATGATAAACTTTATAATATAGAACCGAATAATTTGTGCTACTACAAATTATAAATAACGATATACAAGTGTAAATTGCCAAGGGTTTTTGAAACTTCTTATAATTAAATTTAATGAACGCTATTAACTCTTTCCTGACAGGCTGAAAAACATCCAAAATTGAACCACCTCTTTGTTCTATTGATATCTCTTGTAATAACAACTGTTGGAAAGCTATACATTTTCTGAAAACCCAATAAACCGGCTTTTACTTGTGCTTTTAAATTTCCCAAACAAAATACATTATGTTAATATAAATTAGCAAAGGCCATCTAGAAAAGGCCATCTTGCACGCCCGCATAGCCTCTTGAAAACTTAAAATACCACCAATTGCAGAGTTGTTTATGAAATTAAATCAAACTTGGCGGGTGAGTGGATCTCGTGTTCCTGGCGCTTGTCGAATTTCAATTTTTAATCTTGCATTACCGTGTGCCGTGTTTTTCGATTGACGACTTCTGGGGTCTTCTACGACCTGTCAGCACAAAAAAACGCTGGATCGCCGACAGCACTACTGTAAAGCGGCCGGAACCGGAGCTGAAAAATCGGAGTTTGCGCACCTGTAGAGTGTTGCTATGATGTTTGTGATAATTTACACCTGTATGATATTTAAATTTATATTGAAATTAGAAAATTATTAAAAACATTAAAATATACCATTCTATGGCATTTATCTCATTTTCACTTTCAGATTTTTCAATTTCTGTTGGCTTAACCAGCTGCATAAACAACATAATCATTAACATCAGTAGCTTTTTTAATTGATGTTTAAAAACTATATGCATGACAAAACAGCAACATTTCCCCATAAAAGACTTACATCATCAATATTTCTCTTCGTCTTTATTTGGTTGGTATCCTCCTAGTTGTTCCTGTGTTCTGGCAAACAAATATAAAATAATCATGGAAGTGGTGTGAGAATATAAGTTGTAAGTATTAAGTAAATTAAGTAATGCAATTTTTGAATATTTAATAAGTTTTTCAAATGGATAGAAACTTTAATGGGAAATGCAAAAATTAAAAGAGGAGCAAATATATTTAATGCCATCAGTGCAATACCTGGAGAAAACCTGTGGTGTTTGATAGAGCCACGCTGGAAGCACTCTTCCCACATGTGGCCAACGTGAATCATTTTAATCAGATAACTGCACTGTGCAAGAATCAAACCTTGGTTGTAGCGGTGATGTGTATTTTTGAAAAGTTTGTTTGGTCTGTGTTTGAACTATTAAAACATGAGAAACCTCAAGGGGTAGGGCCCTAACTATAGTCTTGTACCCACTTTTTCCCTTGAAAATCTACCCATTGTATACAGGTATGTTCATGTTGGAATTAACATATTTATTAACATTTTTTATATTTACCTATAACATCCATCCTAGTCATCTGATTTTTATGCCAGGCACTGTAGCTGTCAACCTCTATCTCGTCAGATAAAGTTGGATATTCATCCCAACATTCCAAATCTTCGTACAATGCTTTTACAGCTACAGATACCCAGTCATCTGTTAAGTAATAGCCATGGACTGTTTTAGCATTGTGATTTAATTCGCCCATTCCAACTACTCTGCCATCTTTCATCAAGCGAACTACACGTTGAAAAGAATGTAATAATGGCGTTAATTTTTCTCATAAAAGACCTTAAAAGAACTAAGGATTTGTTGTAAAATAAAAGAAAAATTTTATAGGAAAAAATCTATAGTGTGGCTGCATAGGTGATATAATATAGTAAATTAACCACTCATTTTCAAGCTGATTTGCAAAAACTTTTTTATTTTATTTTAGCGTGGCACCTAAAAACCTTAAAGAAAAACTGTTTGTGCAAAACAACTTGAAAATGAGTGGTTAACCCTTTCTAATATAATGTCTGGCATTAGCCAGAGTAACTTGATTTAAAGTATTATTTTGTAAACTGTGCTCATTATAGAGTTAATATACCATTAATTATATCATTCTCTACTGTTAATAAACCAGTGAATAAACTATACTGTATATACATGTGGATAACAGAATATTTCTACATACATGTACCATCATACAAATTCACAGTACATGTATGTATATGTGCTAGTTCAATTTCAAATTAATAATATCATTACCATAAATCTTGAATGACGATCTATAATTGTTATCATCAATTGGACTGCAATCATATTCGTGGACCTATTTCGTAGACAGACGGCTGCAGCAACAGCAACTGATGGTTTCCATTTCCTTTCATCATCCTTTACTCTCAACGCAGCAGTTTTAAGCACCAAGAGTAGCCTGCGTAGCAGGCGTTCTGTGCCTGGGGAGAGGAAACCTGGGGAGAGGAAATGGGGGAGCGCGGAAGGACGCCTGCCCGGAAACTAGGGTTTTTTAGTAGCTGCCCAGAGAGCGTGGGGAGCCTGGGGAGAGGAAATTAGGCATGTAATTTGATACTTCAAATAGGCTGATTATATTAATGATATTCCCCGCCAAATGGCCAAACCCATCTGGGATGGATAAAGCCAATGTCAATAAAACACCTACAAAGCCTGTGAAAAAGGAAGAAAATCTATTTCGGAAAACCAAAACGATTTTTGTAGATTCTGCAATTGTTCCTCAAAATTTCGATTCGGAAATTTTGAGAAAACAAGCCACTCATCCACAGAGAATCTGTTCAAAGTTCCTCACAGAAAAGAATATGACGAAACGACTTTAGAGGAGATTTGCAACGAGCTGGGATTTCGGCTTTCAAAATCTGTTAAATTTTCTCAACGGGTTTGCAAAGCATGTGGAAGAACGTTGAGGATGACGCATTGCTTTTTTACACTGGTAAAATCGAAGTTAGAAGCAGAGACTAATTCAGACTTTGATGAACCCGAAAACGAAGTGTCAAACACTGTCACCGAAGAAACTGACGAAGGAAAAGAAGCGAGATTCAAGCGCCAATTACCGACAACAGTCTCTTCACCGGAACAAAGTCCTCAAAAAAAACAAAACTAGTACGAAGTGGAAGAAACGATGCGGCGAAAGGCCCATTATAATTTTAATCCTCTTATAAATAATTTATGGTATAACATATTAGTAATGCAGTGGTTTTATTGTTAATTCTTGTTTCATTGGTTAATTTATTTATGGTTTGCACTAATAATGCAATATACCGGTAATATACAATATAATAAACAATATAATATAAATATATGAATATAAATATAATATACAACATATAATATACAATATAATTATACAATATAATTATACAATATATATTACACAATATAATACACAATATAATTATACAATATAATTATACAATATATATATTTGGTATATAATGTACAATATACACTTTCTTAAAGACTTAAAGAAAATCTAAATCTCCTGTGTCCTCTAAACAATCAATACCATACTCACTGTTTATCAGAAAAGAAACATTGTGCTGGTTAAAGTCCTGATCAGTTGTGCTTTGACAACTTGCCTGGTCACAGTCATCGAAAAGGTCATTGATGATCTACAGGATCATAACTGCATGCCTTAATGAATATACAGGCACTGGTTAAAACATCCTCCAAAGAAAATATCATGTCACAGTTGTTAACCACATCTGCAATTAGTTCATCAGAAAAACCATGTGTTGATCCAAATGCCCTTATTGTAGATGAGAAATTTAAATATTTTTTTATTTCATAAGGGCCTCGACCATTACAACTTTATCTTCTGCTGTCGTCACTCTGGATTTAGTGGGCAATTGTTCAACACTTGCTTGACTTTCATTAGGTGATTTCATTCTTGAACATCCTACAGACTCACAATCACATGATGAGGAACAAAAGCTGTGGGGTTATCTGTGGGTCAAGGCTTGAGTACGCTGCAACGCAAAGACATCCACTACTCTTCAAAAACATCCTGACATCATCTTCACAATGTGTTACTTGCTGGCCATAGTAGTATAAAACTATTTCTGAGGGAAGGCCATCTCGACCAGCCCGTCCAGCTTCCTGATGAAAATCAAGGATAGATCTTGCTGGTCCCCACAAAATAATATGTCTTATGTCTGGAAAGTTCACCCCCATACTCAATGCTGTTGTTGCAACAACAATCCGCTTTACTCCATTCTGTCTCTGAAATTCTCTCCTTGTATTGTATTGTGAGTCAAAGAGTGGAGTATTCCTATGAGGCAATCTTCTCTTTTCTTTGAGATAGTTGGATGAAATGCTTGACTACCCAATTTCAGCATTAACCAGTTAACCAGTTCAGCAATGGAAGCAAGGGTACTGCAAAATATTATTGTTTTGGGGGTGTTGGTCGATTCTTTTTTCTTTGACCATTTTGATGACCCACTCCATCTGATTAAACATATCAGACTTTTTCACCTTATTTACAGAAATTTCAAATTTACCCTGTTGGGGCTGATAAGCAACCTGGTAGGATTTTTCATGACTAGTTCACAGCAGATGGTTTTTTGGGTCTCAGAATCTGCTGTACCAGTAAGAGCCAAAAGTGGTGTTCCTATATTCAAACAAAAAGACATACCTGTAAACATGGGAAGCAAGTTGGTAATTAAGCTTTAAAAGTTCAGTAAAACAAAATTTAAGACCAATAGACCTTATTCATAAATGGCAGACAATTGTAAAAAAATTTATATTCATATAAATTGGCCCTCATGAATTCGTTTTCATGTATAAAATTGAAAACATTCTTACTCTAAAACGAGGTCATAAGGGCCAATTTATATAATATAATAACTTCCATGTTTTGTTTCGTAGTAGACTCGTAGACGAATTCACAGTGTATGCATTAAAAATAACAATATTCACCCTGTTTGCACATAGATCGCAGAATAGAAAGCTTGCCATAAGCCTCTCTAAAAGCTGCCTCTTTGCAAATTGAAGATGTTAACTTATTTAAATTAAATAACATTAATTGTAGTTTCTTGACGTTCTTGGAGGAAGTGTTCGAACCAATTAGTAAATATTTTAAATATTTAGAAGTCATAAAAATGTCAAGTCAATTGACTCAACATGCAATTGTATTGTTTATCATCTTAAATTTCGGAGTGTTGTGTATTTTAGCCAGCATAACCATTTTACCTCTTCCCTGTCCAAGTCTCAACCGTATGCGATTCATGCACGACTATTGCCGAGATGTTTTGGTGAAGCTTGCTTTCGCTGTCCTTCAAAGCGTTTAGGAAGCGTTCCTCTAGGACCTGCTCTGCCGTGGCGTAAATAAATTGTGGAGGGTTGATGATTACCTCGTCGACACTTTCGTCCGACAGTTCTATTGCTGTACATTCCACGGACAGCATTTCTGCGATTTGGTCTTTGATAATGCTCTTAAGCGGCGATATTACAACAACTGTAACTGGCTTCCTGTCCATCTCTCTCTTCGCGATTGCATATACAGTAAATATGATACTTTTTCCGAAGCCAGTAGGTAACAAAGCAAGGACATCTTTTCCAAGAAGTAACTCATTTATTCCTTCCTCCTGTTGTGGTTTTAAAGTTATATTTCTCGACCTTTCCTTTAAGAAAGATAACGTTTTTCCACACAATCATCCATGTTTATTTTCTACTAACTATGATCGAATCGATACAAGATTAGTGGGCGTGTTATAATAATACGCGTTGCGCTTTAGCCAATCAGTATTTTCCGTCCACCAGTGGACAGACTACTCAAAAAACCGTACATCGCCAGAAAAAAGTGACATTCGGAATAGTCAGCGGCGCGCTATCGTTACATACCGCGCATGCGCTATGTCATAATTCAACATGGCGACCAGAAAGAGAAGATGCGGTCACTCTCAAGGGTTTCATCGTGATCTAAACGCACTGACGTCCGGAGATTTTGAAACGACGATAAAGCAGAGGGAAAAAAAACATTGCCTGGTTTTTTTACAGTGGAACGAATAATATCTTCAAGGAAACGAGAAAACGTAAGTGTAATGCATTATCCCTTTAGTATTTAATACTTTAGTTATACTATAGTCTGAATGTTGATGTCATAATCAAAACAATAATTGTTTCTATACATTATAACTTACAAGAAATGCAATATGTTGTGAAATGGAAGGACTGGCCTTGCTCTACTTGTTCATGGGAACCGGCCAACCATTTGAGCGAAGAATTAATACGGTATGTACCATTAGGCTACTAATGTCTACAGTGTATTTTCAGTGCAAATGACCAGTAAACATCTGAATTACTGAAGTCCATATTAAATGAACCTAGTTAGTGTACTGTAGTTACATGTACTTATTATTAATAATAATAATAATGGTCTTATTATTAGAGTACATCAAACGTGTATCTTTACCGACAGTATATTAGACATGAACAGACCAAGGTGAAGGTAAACCGTAAGCTTACAAATGGTGCCAATGGCAGCCGCTATTAGTTCATACCCCTTTATGATCTGACATGTAATTAGGTGTTGATTTTGAAGAGGTGGGAAAACCGGAGGACCCGGAGAAAAACCCTCGAAGCACGGGAGAGATCAACTACGACAACTCTAATCACATAAGTCCCTAGTTGTTGAGAGTCAATACGAGGACTGTGACTAGGTGGTGACCCATCCAGCCACTGACCTCGCCTAACTTGGAACTCAGTGGTGAAAGGCGACGTGCTAGCCGCATACGCCACCTGTGCTTCTTAGAAACCCTATTTTCAATAATGTACAAAGATACATTGTCATATGTCTTATTTTGCTATTTTTCAGGAATGTCAGTACATGTACTCCACATCCTAGCAAAGAGCGGGTTAGTATTTATGTAGAGAAGTTCACGGATCCTGTTCTGTCCCGTTTGAAATCGAAATGTTTAGACCCCAAGGTGAACGTGAACATGGATCATGATGTTTTCCGCTTTCTTGTCAAAGGGAAAGGAAGGGAAGCTACCAATTTCACTGGATCATTGCTGCTGGAAAAGGATGATTTCTCACGCTTTAACATGAATGAGTACTGGTGGTATGCTTTTAACAACAATGGCCAAGGACGGGCTGTCCATTTTCCTATTAGGGCCAAACCAGTTCTAAGGTGGTCTTCAAAACAATATATTTCTGTCAATGAATGTATTACCTTAGCTCCACAGAAACCAGTGGAGACTGTTTCATTTTTTATTTCTAGGCATCAAACTCACTATATTTTAAGAAACTACTCCCAAGAGGGACCCCCTTATCACACTGATGGGGAAGCTTAATGCCTTTTAGTGTTAAAAATTCCCAGTTTGCTCCCGGTAAGCTTGTTTGCTATGACATATCCACAGTTGTTGTTATCAAAAAAATTATAACTCTTCAGAGTACAAATAAGTTTGAGTTATTTACACAAAAGGAAATTCTGGGACATTTTAATGGCTTATTTAAAAAATTGTTAGGTATCCACATCACTTTTATATGGGAGCCCCACCTCCTAAGGAAATATGCATGTCATCAGGTTGAATATCCTGTACTCAGCAGATAATGATAGTTTAACTGGCATTAGTCAAGAGCTCTCTAAGCTTCAATGCAAGACTTCCGAGTCTTGTTTTTATGCCAAGAGATTTGAGCTTCTCCTTAATTTCTGCTATGCTGAGGTCATCAATATTACTTGCGATTTCACTATCGGGAGTAATTTCCCTCGGATCCACACCAAAGTGCCTCCGCTGTTTTCGTTGTAAATAAATCTCATTGTCCCAGTAATCGCTTGCTCTTTTGGCATACTTTTGTGGTGCTGCAACCTGTCAATCCTTTTTAATGCCAGTAGTGCTTCACTGCAAGCATCATGTTTGTTTGATTTATTGTGGTATATGGACCGCACAATGTCATTAATTTTCTCAATTCCTTGACCTGTAAATCTTTTGACTGCCGTTTCCTGGTGGAGAAATCGTGGTACGTGATAACACAGCATATGTATATATGGCGTAACATTGTGTTTTCCATAGCATTGTGTCTTCCTTGTTTCCTAAGCTAAGGAAAACCTTCACCCATTGTGTTGCCTGATAAATCAAAAGTGGGATAGATTGCAGTTTAGCGGACACCAGTATGTAGCAGAACCATGGTACTGTGGGCTCACATTGAAGCTTTTGACTTAGGATTAGGGTTAATTGAATATTTTCTATTTCCCACCAAAATTCCTCCCATAACTATGTGAGCCCACAGTACGTATGAACTTGACAGTTATATATTGATCAGCAGTATATTGGTGTCCGCTAAACTGCAGTATTACCGAAAAGAGCAAGTATAAATAAGTATGAATATGATTAATTATTTTGTCTGAACTTTATTTATGGTTCCGAAACAGGTTTGTTTTCAAATGGGTTTACCACCTGCCTGCCCACTTAATTCCCCCTATTTTTCTCCACCTGCCCGGCCCTAAAAATCTGTTCAAAAACAACTTGTTTGGTCCAGATGCAAACGTGGAACAAGTCTAATAATATATATTCTATATATAATGTTATAATAAACCTATGCACCTTGTCAAAGAAGGAGTTTCTCATTTCTTAACTTGGTTGCCATGTCGTTATAATGTCATACAGATCTTTGAATTTCTAAAATATATAACTTTTATATTAATTTTGTTTGGGGTAGGATACTGTACATGTATATAATAAAAACAGATATCATGATCATGCATGTTAACAATACTTTAATATAATTAAATACCTTCCAAAGCTTTATTATTGTCTGGAAACTGTTTGGAGGAAGCAAGCCATCCAACTTGTCCGGAAGGTAAGAACTTTTTTTTTGTCGCCCCCTACCATACTTGACCAGTCGTAATGTCCACTATGAGGCGCCAGGTGTAAAAAAATTATTTACGAAATTTTCATGGTCACTTTTTCATGGTTTGTGCAGAATCTCATTGTATAGAGGATTGTTTGTAAATAATCATTTTCACAAAAATGCTTATTTATATATAATCATTTTCACTAAAATGATTATTTATAAATAATCATTTTCACAAAAATGCTTATTTATAAATAATCATTTTCACAAAAATGATTATTTATAAATAATCATTTTCACAAAAATGCTTATTTATAAATAATCATTTTCACTAAAATGCTTATTTATAAATAATCATTTTCACTAAAATGCTTATTTATAAATAATCATTTTCACTAAAATGCTTATTTGTGTACATAATCGTTTTTAATAAAATTCCTATTTGTATATGATCAGTTCTTCAAGAAACATAAAAAACATCGCTCTTTACATCTCTAGTCTCGTTCACTCTATGTGAAAATGATTATATACAAATAATCCTTTTATGCGCTAAATAATGCTTATTTGCAAATAAGCATTTTCTGAATTTGATTGTATGCGCAGTATCGCACCGTACAGCCTTCGCGCATTTTGTCCAGCGACAGCAATCTTCGCGCTGGAATTACTTCATCTTATTAGAGGATATAGTGGATCCTATATGTATGGACATATGCAATAAGACGAAGTTTTTACCTTCGCGCTTTATGCAAATATATTTTCATCTACGAGGGAAGTTGGAATTTTAAAGATAAACTTGCGTTGAAGTCATTCTTTTTCTGAATAATGAATGGTTTTAACGCAGAAGAGTTAGGAAGGGTTGTGGCGAATGCTGTGACGAGTTTCTTGCGTCCATCAGGACCGCCAGTACGAAGTGAGACAAGGCAGGGCGGGACAAGGCCATCGACATCCGTGTCATCAACAGCTACCACAACGGCAGCACGAAACCCTACGTCTGGCAATACTCCGGTTAGTAAATATGTTCTTTCGTGCACTGGTGATCATTTGTCATTATAGCTACGTTGAGAACAGAACTTTACATCCCGTATTTTATAAACACAGGCCGGTGGTACGTCTAGGGAAAGACCGCTAACAGAAGATCCTTCACAACCGTCAACACAACTGTCACGCACTTTGCCTCCAGAATCTGGTGAAGAACATCACCCATCCGAAATACTAGGAATGGAGATCAATTCTATAACTAGGTATTAAATGTATGCAACTTGTAAACAATCTTAATGGTTAATGCACCTATCAATGTTAGGCCCCAGGGGGGGGCAACCCCAGGGGAATGCAACATGGGAGGGGATTTTGATATGATACAGGAGTCCCAGGGTCGGGAAATTTGACATAGCCGCCATCTTGAAAATTTGAAAGGACTGGGAAAGAGTGTCTGCGAGCTCAAGTTCAGCGAATATGGATGTGGAAATAAAGGTAAGCGAATCTATGGTATTATGTTATTATAACAGCCCATCAGTTCGTCTTTTGTATGTCGAGATATGTCATCAATGGTAGGGGAAATTTGATATGGATTTACACACAGGGGTGGGGAAATTGACACAAGCATCCTCCCAAATGTCAAATTCCCCTGGGGTCCCCCCCCACCCTGGGGCTTAACATTGATAGGTGCATAATATGTCCATTGAATCTGAACTCAGATGGGTGGACTGTTAGAAAAGTGATAGGGACACATAAAAATGGGGGGAAATTTAAAGAATATAAGATCCCCCTATTAGAGGAAATTTTCATTGACTTCACAACCTTTGACACGGGGTGAGGAAATTATAAGTATTATACTGTAACTAATATTCAGATAAAGAGCAATTGAAGATGGGTTTGGTGGCATATTAACCCAGAGGAAGTAATACTACAAATATTTAATGTCCCCAGGTAAAATTTGGAACTTTGTTCATTGCCTCTGATGCATTCCTCGGGATAACCCAGGGTTATGACCAATTGCTATCGGCAGCTTTGCTGCTGGTTCGTGTTATAAGCGAGTTTGTAATCTTGACTGCACATCATAAGGACATGTTTTGCATCAGGATAAAACTTATTTAAATTCATAACAATAAATATCTAGCTATGGAGTTTGGTGTAACCATTTTGGTAATGTAAATGAGAATGCAAATGATTCTGAAGCCTTAGCTTGATGTAATGAATTGAAACAATTTTTATCCCAATGCAAATCGCATCATACTGGTGCACAGTCGAAGGTAAGTAAGGGAACAAGGGGATGGCATACTGTAACTCTTTTGATGATGTAATTTATTTATTTCAAAAGAAAAATGCCTCATTCTGCTACACATCTACTGTAATTAAAATTACTGCAATGAATTAAAACATTGACCTTATAGAGAAGTGTAGGGGGGGGATGTTACCCCATTGAATGTTTGTTTGCAGGTTTCCCAAAATTATGAAGATTGACTTTCCTATTGGTTCCAAAGAGCAGTCAGTGGCTTCACTACTGCTGAAGAGGTGGGTTTTATGCTGAACTCACCTGCTGACATATGTTAAGCAGGGAATTTTCCAGCTGAACTCACATACAAGAAAGCCAATCAATGAGATTTTGTAGTACATTTTGCATGTGTCATGCTTAAGTCAGTCTTTATCTCTAAGATTTTCTAAAAATTATTTAATAGGGGTGCTGGCAGACCCAAGAAATGTGTAAGTGAAGAACAGCTAAAAGGGATGATTGCACTTGGTTATGAAACAACGCAAATTGCACACCTCCTTGGCGTTTCAAGACCAACTGTATACCGGATGATGTATGATTTAAACATTAACCCAGCAAATCGGTATTCAAATATCTCTGATCGTGAGGTAGATCACATATTTAGCAATATAAAGACTGACCATCCCAACATTGGAGAAGTTATGGCTGCAGGCCACCTCAGGGCACAAGGGATAAAAGTTAAACGATCTGCTTTAAGATCATCACTACTGAGAGTAGACCCCGAAGGGGTTGCAGAACGGAGGCGAAGTCGTCTTCAGCATCGGGTGTATGATAATCCATGCCCAAACTATGTATGGC
The DNA here is from genome assembly GCA_035772405.1 of Chrysogorgia sp. JL179-B06. Classification (NCBI taxonomy): domain Eukaryota; kingdom Metazoa; phylum Cnidaria; class Anthozoa; order Scleralcyonacea; family Chrysogorgiidae; genus Chrysogorgia; species Chrysogorgia sp. JL179-B06. Next base: position 2,333,313 of record JAYKKM010000263.1, read on the forward strand.
ACATAGACGGAAACCATAAATTAATTCGTTGGGGAATTGTTATTCATGTAGCCATAGATGGATTTACTAGACTAGTAACTTTTGCCAAAGCTTCCAACAACAATCTCTCAAGCACTGTGTTCGCCCATTTTCAACGAGCTGTTGCACAGTTTGGTCGACCTGTTCGAATAAGATCAGACCATGGTGGGGGAAATGTCTTGGTATGGCAAGATATGGTCAACGAAAATGGTCCTGAAAGTGTCATTGTTGGTAGCTCTGTCCATAACCAACGTGTGGAACGGTTCAATCTGGACGTCAACACAAATGTAACCAGGCAGTTTTCTGCAATCTTCAGAGACCTTGAGTTTGAAGGGCATTTAAATGCTTCAAATGAAACTGACATATTTTGTTTGCAATATGTCTATGGTCCACGGATAAATCGAGTGTTGAATCAATTTATAGCTGCCCACAACCACCATGCTATCTCTAGTGAAGGATCTGCAACGCCGATGCAATTATTTCATGCATATCGGCATTTAACTGAGCTTCACAGTTCATCTGTTCACAGTGTTCCTTACCCAGTTTTAGATGTACAACATCTGCTAAGTAACCCTGGTGAACTTCCTTATGTTGAAGTGCAAGACAGACCATGTCCACTTTCACCAGAGAAATTTGAAGAATTGAAAAGATTAGTCGATCCACTAAGCCCGTCATTGTGCCTTGGAAAAGATTTATTCAATAGAACTGTGGAATTTGTAGCCCAGTCTTTGTTGGAGTGACGTTCATGTCACATCATCTTTAATACATCTAAACCCTCAACACATGGAAACCAATCTCAAATCTTACACTTTCCTTATCCAAAAGGAAAAACTGCAGTCATTTTTGCGAAGGCCAAACAATGCTTCCCAAACTCCTTGGAAACGCAACATTGTTTTACACAAGTTTAATGTTTGTCACCCCACAACACCTGTTACTCGTGTATTTACCGAATAACCGCATGTCGTTATGTGTAAATTTTTGCGTTAAGGTTGATTTCCATTGTCTTGATTTTGCTTACGCACGTTGTCGTTGACGTACGTAAAATTTAAAACGCTCACGAAACTGACTTTTTAAAATGTGAAGCCATTGCCTAGTCCCCTCCATTTATCCAGGGCTAGCCTTCGCAGGCTAGCTTTAAATATTCCCCCCTATTTTTTTCCGCCTTTTTATTTTTCTCCCGATTTTTTTTAAACTCGAAAAATAAAGCGCCTGTTTCACAGGCTAATCCAGGGCTAGTGACGCCACTGGACAAGCCAATTTTTTTGCATTAGACAACAGAAAGTCGAGATACAGGATGAAATGTTTACGTGGAAAGCGAGAAACGCAACAGTGGAAATCCAGCCTTAAGGAGAATTTAAAAAATGTTTATGAAACCGATGTATCTTGTTACGTGCATGATCACAAATTTTTATACAGTCCTGGCAATAGAAGCGTTTCGACCCCTTTCCTTCATGTACCTCGATTATTTGACAAACTCCTTAAAAAGTCCTAACTTCCTGTTCGAATTGGCCAATCATACAGTACATGTGCTAATAATATCACCATAGGATTAAAACAAGAAGTAGAATTTGATTCATTTCCTCGCAGCAGTTGTGTGTATATTATGCTGTATACAGGTAACCCATGAGATTCCTGCGGGGGAGGCTAACTATAAATCATTGAAGAATTTTATTATACATGTATAGGCTCGTTGTTTTACAATATTTCAAACACATTTTATGTCTGTTTATATACGCAGCCTATACATTGAGAACGCGTGTGAGAAAATTCATGTTTACATTGTATTTCGACGTTAATGGTCAGTTTTGACTACTGTATTATACAAAATATGATTGGCCGATTTAAAAAAACAAGAAATTGGGCCTTTTTCAATGAGTTTCGTCAAATTCTTCAGGAACATGTCAAACCAATTGACAAAAGCGAGGAAATGAACTGCTTAATATGTTTTGAAACGCTTCTTAGGCACGACTTTAAAAGCAATAAAAGACTTCGTCCAGGTAGCAAAATACTCGAGAAACAGCAAAATACTCGCCTATCCCCTTCTTTATACACGTCTCTCGTATTCTCTCAACTTCTCACGTGTCTTTATAACTCGACAACGAGACGTGCTTTGCATGTCTTGAGTATTATATATTATCAGTGTGTGATTCATTAACATGTTGGTACCAGTATACTAACTACGGTTGCGTGTATTCAGATCCGTAAAAATGAAAAACAAAACACAAATATAGTAAATTACACCCTGTCTTCAGTAATCAAGCACGGCCAAAACCTGGCGAGTTTTGGATTCCATCCATGAATTCTTTGAATTCTTCAAATGAAACGTCATCGGTGTTTGGCCAAGTTGGTAGAAGGATGGAATTGGCACAGGTATCTCCTCTTGGTCTTCTGTCTGCCCAGAAGTCTACGACTGGAATCGGAGTAAATCCACACGGAGGGACCTCGTCAGCCCCCGTAGCGAAAATCATGATATCCAACAATGACACACCTGTGTTACCAGCTGAAAGGAATGTTAATTGACATTAAAATCAGATGTTGCATCATACAACATGTTCTTAGATATTCATACTTAGAGCAGGAGAATGAAACATGAAGACTAAATTAGGAGCAACATTTTCTTCGCATGTTCTTCATATCACCAGGAAGGCGGTATCATGAGCGTGTAATGCTCACCTTCTGTCTCTTGTAAATAGTCTCTCCAGTGCATTAGGATTAGTTCCTGTCTGCCACGCCTGTTGTTTCCAACGGGAACCATCATTGGAGTGAAGATATTATCAAGTTGACTTGAAGACAGAACTTTCCCTTGGTAGCAGAACATAGTCTCAAATTCTGCTGGATATTTCTTCATGACATCAAGGAGGCCAATGGTGCTTAAGCCTTCCTTAAACTGTTCCAAAGCACTTCTTGGTTTGTCAAGAACCTCGTACCTGGCGATCATTCTCAAGAGCTTATCTTTCTCAGCAAACTTTGGGATCGAAGTGTACCCACAAGCACTGAGGAGATCCAACACACCATCATTGTTTATATGATTGATGAATTCCGCTTCAGTTTGAGAATTGTTAGCCTGAAAAAAGGTATCACAAGTTTTGCCCATGAGCTCATTTTACAGTTACATACTAAGGCCCAGTTCAAACGTCGAACTTCTCATGAGCCGAACCTAATTGTAGTTAAGTTCGACTAGGAAGCAAAAGTTCCGACTGTTGATTCAAACGTCGAACCTTTGGTCGAACTTAATTAAAAACACATGCGAATTAGTATTAACGCGGGAAACCGCCAACTCGCTCGCCGCCATGGTTTACAATTCGAATGCAAAGGCTTTCCTACTACAAAATATTATTAAAACAAGAAGACGAAGAAAGGTGATGCAAAGCGTATTGTATTACGTTATTAAGAGGAGATTCTTATTTAATTTAAGTTTAGCTGCTCTTTTTCTAAGCTTGTAACACAAAAATGTGTCAACTACCTACCATCGTTCGTGTCGAAGAGTGGGAAAAAACCACGGATGGTTTGAGTTCGTATGGCATTCTTACTCCGACGAGCGCTTCAAGAAAACGTTTAGGATATCACGTTCGACGTTTGCGTTCATTCTAGTTCGAATCAGGCACGTTCTGGAACGCAAGACTATCACTGAGGATCCGATTTCCCCCGAGTTTAGGTTGGCACTGTGTTTGTATCGCCTTGCCAGAGGTGATTATTTCTATACTATAGCTGAAATGTCAGGACTGGGAGTATCAACAGTGTGTACCATTGTTAAAGTCACACAGGCAATTGTAGATTGCATGTGGGCTGATTGTGTGACCAAGCACATGCCGAAAACTCAAGAAGATTTCAAGAAAAAGATATTGGATATGGAGCACGTGGCAATTTCCTTGTTGCTGGGCAGCGATACATGGATGCCATATACCCATTAAATGTCCACCCGGAGGGCTGGCAGCTTGCAAAGAGTATCACAACTTTAAAAACTTTTACTCTGTCGTGCTGATGGGAATGGTAGATTCAAATTATAGGTTTATCTGGGGAAGCTGCGGCTTTCCAGGTAACTCCCATGATGCGATTATACTCCAATCGACAGAACTTTGGGCTAATATTACAGATAATGACTACATCCCTGTGATGGGAAAGGATGTTACAGGTGTGACAGTACCCCCTCTTATACTCGGTGATTCTGCTTTTCCACTAAAATCATGGCTCATGAAACCTTTTACAAATGCAGTTTTATCATCTCAACAAAGGTACTATAATTACAGGCTAAGCAGAGCACGAATGGTCACTGAGGGGGCATATGGCCAGTTAAAAGGCAGATGGAGGGTTCTCCTCAGAAAATGCGAAAGCACCCACGAAACTGTAGTCAGCACCACCCTTGCATGTATAGTATTGCACAACATTTGCATCGAGCATGGAGATACTTTACCAAGAACATTGGACCTAACATTTGATCCTGCTACAAATACAAGAACTACTGCAAATGAGGGATTGTGAAAAGATCAGAGAATCCAGTCGTCAAGCTGGTATTATTAGAGATGCTCTTACCAAAAAACTGGCTAGAAAAAGAAACTGGGGAGGTTTACTGATGCTAAAATTTGTTTCTTCAAGTAAAATTTTCAAAAAGTAATGCAGGTTCATCATTTTAAAGTCACAAAATGGTCTATACAGTAACATTTTCATGAACATTAGTTGATATTATTTTGTTTGTACTTAAAAATAAAAAAATAGTCTGTTTACAGCAGGCTTGGGGAGGAGTGTGTCTGGACAGCTGTGTGCTGATTCAGGTTATATTCTAAAAATGGTGACAGGACAAACATGTTACTTATTTTATATTATAGATACTGCTTTGGAATTCTATGTACAGTAGAATAAATTAGCAAAATTACAAAAGGTCAATCTATAATTAACACAACTTTCAAATTGAAGTATATAAATTCATTTGAGAAATAATATCATACACATCTCGAAAGAGTGTTTCATCACATATCCAAACACCTTGAAGTTTGTTAAATAAAACTTGGCTATCACCTCATTTTTCAACAAACCTTAATGGTGTTTGGATGTGATGAAACACTCCTTCTCATGTATAATATACAGCACTTTATATCCTCTCAATTTAAACTTAAAGCAAACAATATGTATAATATGTTTTTATACATTAAATACATTTTATTACAGTATCTAATAAGTTCAATGTCTTACTTTTTGCTGAAACAACCAAAAACTAAATAAAAACAACCAAATATGAAAAGGAACATACAATTATTGCTCTTGTTCAGTATAAATTCAAATATTCAGTTTGAGTTCTATTGGTGACCAAAACTACCACTGCCATGAATTGATGATGAGCTTGATGATAAGCTTGATGATGGACGACTAATATCTTGAGGGTGCATAAGGTGACATATTTTGAAATACAGTTCCAGTATATCCATTGGATACAGATGGTATAGGTGAAAAATTAGTGTAATTACCAGGATGAGAAGCTGCTTGATGTTGTTGATACATAGGATTTGAAGTAACACCAGTGTAGTCTTGACACTGCACATGTGGAAATGACTGCTGAACAGGCTGGTTGTTTGCATGTGAAAGCATAAGCTGATATAATCTGTATTCATGCTCTCTTGATCGTTGAACATCTTCTTTCAAGAAGTTGATAATATCTTTTGTTGGATCATTTTCTATGACACTGCGCATGAGATGAATAGCTTCTACAACTGGATCTTTTTCCCCTTTTTTCCAGTTAATTTAGTAGGGACAAACAGTTCATCATTTTGTTTGTCTCCTGATCCACTCACTGAAGCTTGTATGGTTGAACCACATTCACCCTCTGCACAAGCTGAGGGCTCGACAGCAAGGTCGGGCTGACATGAATCCCTCGTTTTTACTAGGCAATAAAGCTGATTAAACCAGGCCCCGTATCCTTTGTCTTCTTGGAAGCGTTTTATGCCAGTTGCAGACTTGATTGTGAGGGCTACTCGTTTACATTCTCCCACACATTTTTTGAACTTTGATCGAAGTTGTGAGACATTAAATGGCATTTCCTCATTTCTTGTAGCAGCTCGTTTCTTCAGTTCTGCCAATATTTGCTCATAAATACCACCATTCTTTTGGGTTTTGACGTTGGTGAATATGAGTTTTGTTTTATAGACATCACTGCTGACAATGATATCAATTACATCATTTAAAAGTTCTTGGCTCCATCTTGGCTTTCTTCCACATTTCTTTTTCTTTTTCGATCTTTCATCATTCGCACTATTCCTATCCTCGCCTTCCCCAGACTCGTCCGATTCGATGTCAGAATCATTTCCATTTGATCTACAGTTATAAACAGATATTAAAAAATCATTTTGAACAAGGTTGCCAGGTTCAGATTGCTTATCAGGGAAGCCCAAATCAACTTAATAAATGGCCCAAATATAACCCAATGGAAATAAACAGCACATGAATGAAATAGAAAACAAACTGACAATCAACAAACGATCAAAATAACGCCACGGTCTGACAGTCTCGAAACACAAATTTTACTGTTCTTAAAATTCACGCAAAAGGGAAACTTTTTAAAGGTGGGTACTTTTTATACATAAAATAGTGAGTGCTCTTACCTCTTTCGGCTAGAAGTTTTGTCCTGGTTGCCTAAACTGTCTACACTGTTTCCCTTTCGATGTTCATTTTCGTTCGTTGAACTGATAGAACATAAACTATCTTCGTTCGCTGTTTCTCCAGCACAAACGTTGCAATACCCTACACATTTCCCTTGAAGCCAACCAGGAACCATTGAACCATTGTAAGTGGTGATGGTTGAGGTGATGGCGATGACGTCCTTGACAAGGAAGGAGAAGAGGATGGTGTTCCTCCTTTCATTGTTTTTAAGGATACAACTGTTTTTGTCAGCTCAGTCAATGCCTGATTGACATTTGTTAACTCTGAAAAATATATTTAATTGATAAATAAACATTTAGAAGTTTACATTTTGCCTGTTTTTGAGCCAAACATTATTTGAATGAATTATGCTGTCTACAATTACATAAATTAGCAAATTGGGTAGATGTTCAAAGCTGAAAAAATACACAACTAAGACATGGCTTAGAAAACAACTATACTCAATATTATTATTACCACTAATTATTTATTCTTTGTTTGCACATGACATTACTGTGCATTATTGGGTTACGGTACATGACTATACATTATCTTGCTTGATTCTAATGATTACTTCAGCTGATGAAGTGAAGTAGTTGGGTTGTTTAATATTTTCTGGTGATTTTAAAGACAGCTTATCCTATTATGGATAGTTTCAGTCTGTGGTTCGTAGGACCAGGGAAGTGGAAAATATAGCTTATGGTTGCCATATGGGTTTTGGAAATCAAGTAATGTCACAGTAGACATAAGCTTAAAATTACCTTTTACATTAGCAACAATCTGACGCATATCTCTGACTTCCATTTTCAGATCTTTCATATCCCCTTCTAAGCACTTATTTCTTCTTTTTAACATTTTGTTCTCACTTTTGAGCCTTGATAATTCCTCCTCATCACTCACATCTTCATCATCTGAATGTTTATTTTCCTACAATAATAATGTATTATAAGCATATATTTGTGTATGGAGTCTATTCTTTGGCAGAATCTTGTTTGAAGAAATTCGTACGACAAATGGAAGTTCTGTATGGGTTATCTTCGTGCACATTTAATGTTTATCAAATGACCCACCTGGCAAATGGCGTCAGAAATTGTGGTCCATTACGGGCTACATCCGCTTTTATGTTTGAGGCAAACAACCATGTGTTGCTGAGAATGTTTCATGGCACCCAGCATGTCCCAAGGCAGATCAGTGAGACATTTATGTTGGCTCGGAGGGCACACAATTGCCAGTCAGCATTTTATCGATGACACAAATCCTGCAGTTGTCGCTATGTTTGAGAAGCTCACAGGTGCTAATATGCCTCAGAAGAATGCTTGTGTTCTGGAAGACGTCACTGGGCTGGGTAGTGGTAAACCTACTACGTTAACTGCGTCACAAGTTTTGGCTGTGATGCAGTTGACAAGTTTACCTGTGCACAATCGATCAGCCATCGTCTTTGATACAGAGTGCCAGATCCAGAGTGATTTTGTCCATGAAGTTGCACAATCGATCAGCCATCGTCTTTGATACAGAGTGCCAGATCCAGAGTGATTTTGTCCATGAAGTTGTTCGAGACACAAGGGTACTCGGACTATTCCCTTTGGTGACAAGCATGAGAAAATGTATGACAATAAAACTCAGAAATATAACTTTTGTGTGTGCATTACCTTGTCGCTTTTATGGTGACTAAGCACATTGACAATTTTGAACCTTGTTTCCATACGGATATGCAATAGCGCTGCGCACAGATGACATCAGTATTCATGTTTGTCTGAGTCTATAATTTATTCTTGTTTATTCTTGCATTTCCAACAATAGAAAATGGCTATTTAGGAATCCCTTCAGATTCAAATTTGGTTTGTTTGTCTGAGTTTTGGTCTATAAATAGTAACTGTGCGCTTCGCTATTCCATACGGATATTGAAACTTCTAAACTATATGCAAATGCCAAAGCTAGGATGAGTAAGTGAAAAACTTGTCAAATCACGGTTAAACGAACTGTACTAAAACTGTACTTTAATTATAATGTAATACTTTAGAGGGTGTTGGTGGCACAGTGGTTAGTACACATGCCTTTCGCCTCTGCGACCCAAGTTCGATTCCTGCATAGTGCAGTTATCTGATTAAAAAAATCACCTTGGCCGCATGTGAGAAGAGTGCTTCCAGTTTGACTCTACCAAACCCCACAGGTTTTCTCCGGGTCCATGAGGTGGCCCCTTACTGGACCTCTAAGGATAACAGTTTATATAACTGATAGAGTTATCCAGTATAAATAAGATTAGTTTAGTTTTATTAATAAATGTAATATTATGATAATAGTATCATAACTATTAATACAAAGTTTAAAAATGCTTTGTTTCAATGAAAGTATATAATAATTTTCCATATTATGGTAATCTTATTAACCTAAAGTGAAGTAATTGACAGCTATATATGCTGCTCGCATATTGTTATTTTCGTCTACTGAAAGTGTTTTTAACTAAAGATTAATTTGGGTTTCTGTTAAAATTTCTATTGAGATTAGTATTAAAATGTCCTATCATGGTTTAATTTCTTTGTGATATTTGCATTAAATGTTGTATTGGTATTTCTATTGGAATTCCTATTGGACTTTCTATTGGAATTCCAATTTGAATTTCATTCCTATTATAGTTTGTGTTAAAATTTCTTATTGCATTTGCTTTTTATATTTGTATTGAATTTTTCTTGGTATTCCTATTGAAATTCCTATTGGAATTCCTATTGGAATTTCTATTGGAATTCCTATTGGAATTTATATTGGAATTCCTATTGGAATTTCTATTAGAATTCCTATTGGAATTTCATTCCTATGGGAATTCCTATTGGAATTTCATTCCTATGGGAATTCCTATTGGAATTACAATGGGAGATCCAATTGGATTTTTTTGTAAGGGTATAACAAATTTACAAGTGTAAATAGAAATGCAAATGACTATTGTGGTTTTAGCCTGATGTTAATTCAGCATATTATTTCACTAAATGAAGATGATGCTTTCATATTAGTGACCATATATGCTCTAGTGTTTGACAATTAAATACATTCATAATAATGGTCATAGGTATATTGTGGTACTTCAGGAAAATACTGGTTTTTATTTCATGATGTTAATTTTTAATGACAAGTGAACACTGAGTTTTCTTATATGGTATACAAGCTGGTATGTTTCAAGCAAATGCCCTTTGTCAGAGAGATGTTTTCTGTGATGAAGGTCCTTCACTCAAAACATATTCTGTATATAACAACCTTTTATATTTTGATTTGTGTAAGAAAATTCAATGTTCTCTTGTCATTAAAACAAGTATTTTCCTGAAGTACCATAACACACCAATTACCATTCTTATTGCACTATTGAGTTTGCTTGAAATACATGCTTACTTTTAGTCTAATAAAAGGTTGAACTACAGGTCTACCTAATAAAATCTACATTGTTTGTCACAGACTAAATGTCACTTTTATAATGTTTATATGCTTTGAGCATCCATTAAAAGGGGCAGCAATGTCGTGGCATATTGTTATATCGTTGAAAACAAAAATACTGCAGGATATTCATCCCGATCTTGTTTTGCTTTGGATAGTCAAAATCTAACAGGTAGAAAGATGCCAAAAAAACCCACAGTAGCTTCCTTCATATCTCTAACATCGTTTTGAATAAGATCCTTTTTTCCACAATTACATATACAAAATATTTATCAAATACCAGCACTGGTACATTCCCCACTTGTTTTGTACTCCATGTATCTAATCTGGATCTTCATAATCCTTAAAAGAAACAAACATTAGTTTAGTATTGTAAATAGAAACAAAAGATTTTCTAATTATATTTTAATATCATACAATGTCTAGGAATGAGTTGTGTTAGAACCTGGATGGAAAACAAAACTAACTACTTTTCCAAAGGTGCAGACATTAAATGTTTTGTTATATTATATCAATCAATTCAGACAACAAAACATTACAAAACAACTTATCCAGTACCGTACTTATTAAAATTTGTCCATTTTTTAAACACAATTTTGTTGAAGGGACAGTAAGATGAAAATCATACATCCCAATTTTGCATTTTGCTTAGAAGTACTCTCAAAATGATGACGAATAGCATGCTCGCTTATTGTCAATATCTCATCTTATAGTAGAAATATCCTGGTTTTTGTGGGTACCGCGGTACCCATATAGTCACAGTGTAATCTCTCTCTATCTATCTATCCATCTATCTATCTCTCTAATGGTTCGTAACATACTGTTCAGATACTCGGAATCTGTCGGAAAGTGTCGACATAGCTCTATTTACAAAGCAAAAACTCGGAATCTGTCGGAAAGTGTCGACATAGCTCTATTTACAAAGCAAATCGCAAGGAAAATTAGGAATTACAGCGTGCTTGCGATCGAAAACTTTTAAAAGACAATCGTCGAAGAGTCTTGTAGAGTCTTGTCATCCGAACAAGACTTGTGTAGTTTACTTTAAAGGTAAGTTGCGCTGAAGTTTCACATAAGAGTCCCCAAATGACGTCATGTGCAATAGCTCTTCCCCACACGTCATACGAGAGCGCTCATTCCTCGCGTTACCAGCGTTCCTGCCGTTACTTGCGTTCCTGGCGTTACTTGCGTTCTTGGCGTTACTTGCGTTCTTGGCGTTACTTGCGTTCTTGGCGTTCCTGGCGTTACTTGCGTTCCTGGCGTTACTTGCGTTCCTGCCGTTACTTGCGTTCCTGCCGTTACTTGCGTTCCTGGCGTTACTTGCGTTCCTGCCGTTACTTGCGTTCCTGGCGTTACTTGCGTTCCTGGCGTTACTAGCGTTCTTGGCGTTACTTGCGTTCTTGGCGTTACTTGCGTTCTTGGCGTTACTTGCGTTCCTGCCGTTACTTGCGTTCCTGCCGTTACTTGCATTCTTGGCGTTACTTGCGTTCCTGGGGTTACTTGCGTTCCTGGCGTTACTGGCGTTACTTGCGTTCCTGGCGTTACTTGCGTTCCTGCCGTTACTTGCGGTCGTGGCGTTACTTGCGTTCCTGCCGTTACTTGCGTTCCTGCCGTTACTTGCGTTCCTGGCGTTACTAGCGTTCTTGGCGTTACTTGCGTTCTTGGCGTTACTTGCGTTCTTGGCGTTACTTGCGTTCTTGGCGTTACTTGCGTTCCTGCCGTTACTTGCGTTCTTGGCGTTACTTGCATTCTTGGCGTTACTTGCATTCTTGGCGTTACTTGCGTTACTTGCGTTACTTGCGTTCTTGGCGTTACTTGCGTTCTTGGCGTTACTTGCGTTCTTGACGTTACTTGCGTTCCTGGGGTTACTTGCGTTCCTGGCGTTACTTGCGTTCATGGCGTTACTTGCGTTCTTGGCGTTACTTGCGTTCTTGGCGTTACTTGCGTTCTCAGCGTTCCTGGCGTTACTTGGGTTCCTGGCGTTACTTGCGTTACTAGCGTTCTTGGCGTTACTAGCGTTTACTACGTTACTTGAGTTCCTAGCGTTCCTGGCGTTACTTGCGTTCATATAAATAATGAGAAGGTTTCCAATTACAAATTATTAGTTAATTTTCTAACTATTTCATTTTTTTCAGGAAAGCAGAGGAAACATCAAGGATAAAAAGTACTTTTATTGACCAGGAAGTGACTGTTTCAATTACATTTTCGTGTATGTTTATGCGTTGTTATAAAATTACAATTTAACTTCCACACTATATTGTATATGCATGGCGTATATATTGTTTTGTATTTGTGCGATAAATTAAATTAAATAAAATATTAAGTTTAAAATATGTTGAGTAATTGTTGGCTAATTTAGTTATCGTGCATGTGAACATTGGAATTCAGTAAGCCGTAAAAGTGCGTCGAGAGTGAGATATTGGGAAACCCGATAAAAAAGGTGGTTACGAAAGGTCTGGTACGAGCAAGATTAGTATTATATGCATTAGAGCCGTTTCCAAAAGTGTTCGTACAAGCCAGTGATTTAGTAGTTGGAAGATGTTCGTAAGTGGTTTCGTAAAGGTATTTGGCCTTTTATTTGTTTGCTGCTCTGTTTCTTATGGGGTCGATCTGCCTTACAACTGGATAGTTTATGTAGAAGAACAAACATCCAAGTTCGATGAAAACCTGTGGTTACCTGTCTGCATACCTTTCATGTCTATTGAACAAAATCCTGCAACTTCAGCCAATTTTGTTCCAGATATCATATTATGGGACCCAATTGTTCAATTTCCACGTTGCTCTGTTTCTTTACAACTATGCCCAAGCGGTTGTGGAAGATCTTTGGAAAGAAAAGAGTGGCAAAACCGACAACAGCTTGGTTCGAGACCACGTATCATACACAAGATAGATGGAATTGTTCTACTCGTCAGTCGAACATATATGTGCGCATCAGGTCACATATTCTTAAGTCACGATCCACAAATCTTGGAACAATTACCTTGTGTTTCCCAAATACCGTTTGTACTCAGCCATAAATCAGGGTTGACTATGAGATGCGTATCCATGGTTCTTTCGCTAATTGCTAAAGGGAAACAAATTTCGATCATTGAAAGTGTTCTGCATCAATCACGGAAAGAGAAGTTTTTTCGTAAATTGTTGTGTGCGTCGGTTAATCGAAATCTGCATGGGTTTCCAACGTTTGAGGAAACTGTTGCTGGAAAAACAGGCCAGGGCGAGAATTGTTGCTTTCTTCTTTCTTGGACGTGTTCTGGAGAAATGAGATATATTACCGACAACGAATGCACGACATAACGATCAACCAAGACTGGGTTTGCTGCGACCACACGTTTAAATCGGCAATGAACATCGGAATATACCAAAAGAAAATGGGCAGTTGCGCAAAATGGGTGAAGCAATTTAAATCCTTGTTTTTACTATTAAACGATGTTGGACAGGTCTTAACTTGGAGATAGGTTGAAGATACGTCTTATGATTCGGTTGCTGAAGTGTTGGATGAAGTGAAACGAAGATTGACGGATCATAAAAAGGTACTTCGCGAGATATACGTCGATGACTGTTGTAGAGTAAGAAGAAAATTACAAGACATATTTGGTGATCAGGTTATGGTCCAACTGACATAGGACCAACGAACGCTATATACCTTTTATGAATTCTGCGACATCTTTGTTTTTCCATCAACAATTTCACCGAAGTAGCGACGATTTTGAAGCGCATAACGCAAGGCTTCACGCAGTAGTCCAAGGTTAGGGGTTTCGCGTAATATACGCTGAAGGAGATGGAAATTGTTTTTTCTACAGTGTATCGATCGCATTGCAACATCTTTTCCGCGAAAACCACGAGGCTGTCCGAATTCGACTAACAGATATGGGAATATCAGGTGACATGACAATTCAGGCTACTGCTCAGCGTCTACGCGAACCTGTTGTACAAGAATGGACATCGCACCAAGAGAGATATCAACCATTTTTGGAAAGAAGCATTGATGAGCAGTCACGTCTATTCCTTCAATCCGGGGATTTTATGGGCGAGCTTGGCAATTTAATGCCTTTAGCAATGGCCAACTTGCTTGGTTCGCCTATGATCATCTTTTCTTCGTTGGAAACAATGCCAGTTCTTATAACTCCTACATCTGTGGTAGAAGGAGTACCACCAGTTTATTTAGCGTTCAACCAATTTGGAATCGGACACTATGACGCTATCAATGCGGAGGAAGAACAACCTAATCCAACCACACCATTAGAACTCGGTCTTGGAAGTATTTCGTCTGATGTCGGAATAGAGAAATGCTCCTGCGGAAAAAATACAAAACGAAACTCAAACAAGCAACAGTTTTGTGCGGACACCAAACAATATGCGTTACGGTGTCCTTGTTTAAAAAGAAAGAATGGGTGCCACTCTGAATTTTCGTGTAAAATATGTAAAAATCCTTTTGGTAGAAATGATAAATCAGACAATCCACATTATATATCAGCACCTACCCCACGAAAGAGAGCTGCACAGAAACTATATGCAACAAGAACTAATGCGAGAGAATTTATGGAAAACATGAAATCCAAGATCAGGATTGAATGGAACCCTACTGAAATTATAATCTTCGAGTGTCTGATTGAGTTGCTTCGAAATCTGCACATAGTGATAAATCCCGAAAACATTCGAATGTACTTCAATAAACTAGTTGATAAAATATCCGATTTCAACATTGGTTTTGAAGTGGAGGTGGTAAAAAAAACACTGAAAGCAATTCAAAAACGAATGGAATCACACGACAAGGCTTTAAAGGCTTGGCTAAATGGTTATTTTCGAAAACAGATTGATGATAACTCATGATCAAAGTACATACACATACATATCTTATACATCTTGTACCAGGACTATACTACAATACTGGATTCTTCGTAAACAACGTCATGCGTAGCGCGTATAGTCGTGACGTCATAAAAATACATTTTTGCTTTAGCAACATTTGACTTGCAATTTCGAAAGACCACATAAATCAAATGCTGAATAAAAAAGTTGAATAGACGCCGATATATGGAAATTGGAATATATATATTTCCTTAAATATGGCAATTGGAATGTATAATTTTCCTTAATAAATTACTGTTTATTTACTCTGTTCCAAAACTTTGGAACTGAGGTAAAATACAATGTCCATATCTCGGCCGCTATTTAACTTGTGATTTTTGGCATGTAAAGTTCTTTTTTGAAGCTTGTTTCCATTCGGTACGTAAGAAATGAAAATTTGTGACGTGACACTTCAGTACTCTATGACGTAATGAGTGACGGCATGATCCTTGTAATGACTGAATAATCCTCTTTGTTTATGTAACTTGTGTCGCAAAAACGCAAATTCAGTGCAAGTTGCGCATAATAATGATCGCCTATAAGTGGCCACAGATTAGACGAATTATATAGTAGCTGTTGAAAACCTTGTGGATATAACAAAATAAATCGAATAGGAATATTACTTATACATTTGGTATAGTCAGGCATGCATTTCAATGTGCTTAAATTCGTTATAACATACCTTTTATAAGATATATCATTGGCTCGATTTTTATATATAGGTAGTATATTTGGATGTTTGTACATAACAAAGATGATTACTGCGTTATTACAAGGATCACCCGTTTCGTTTTACACCATTATACGCATTATTGCCTGTTTACTAACAACCACTGTACTGATAACCATAGCTACCTTCGCACTGGTTTTACTTATATCAATTGAGTTATTTTTGTCTGGTAATATCAGACTATACGATCATGATATCAAATTGTATGCTGTACTTCAAGGGATATTGGAGACGGGCCATGTAGGGTTCTCAAAGTGGCCAGATTTGGGGAGATCACATTTTTTTTGTTAATTTTCATCTTGTGTTTATATGATAACTGGTCCAACCCATTTAGCTGAGATTTCGCTTTGTGTTACTGGGTTTACAAGGACTCAATTATACATGGGGCTTTATTCCCCCCATAGTAACATGATTGACAGGACGGCCAGGGCCACGAAAAAATGTCAAAAGGAAAAAAATCGAAATTCTTATACGATATTCTACAAATGTTCCCTGAAATCCCTTTCAATCATTAAAAATACCTGTAGAAATTTAGTAAGACCCACGAATCTCAATCTCATTTTATCAGAGGCATCATTGCAGTTGTTTGTGAGCGCTTTCGTTATAACCTTTAATATAGGTAAACTAACCACAGTTCATGTTCAATTTCAAATTATGCGGACATTGTTGTCGAAAAAAATTATTCTTCTTTAAGTTTTATACTGGCAATTTGTTTTGACAAGATTTGCATTTGAAAGGTTTCTTGTTTTATGTACAATATAAAATAATTATCGTTTTTTTTATCAGTTTTCATCATAACAATAGTCAATTGGACTGAAATTTTTCGGGGTAAATCATAAAAGTACGAATAACATTTTAGAAAACACGATTATAAGAGCATCAAATCTCGTACGATTTTTGTGCACGCTTTTTTTAAACTAATATTTTCTCGATAACTGGATTTTTACAAGTTCTGTGTCCTTATTAAACAACTCACTTGTCCTTCAACAACTCACTCGCAAGAGTAGAATTCGGGTTTCGTGGGAAAATAAATGCAGTATAGCTCGGGTAGGAGAGCCAGTCGTTTTCGTCTGTCGAAAATGGGATAAAATAATTTAGAAAAAGTTGGTACCAGATTATCACCCCTTCTCGTCTGGAGGCTGGAAATCTTCCTGCCAAAACTTTCAGGGAACCAGTGAAGTTTTATCAATGTTGGTGTACTCCGTGTCAGCCGCGGTGAATTAAATCATCTGATGTTAGCCAAGACTAAAATGCAAATGATTCAGTCATAAACAGGAAGAAGCATCATAACATGCATAACGGTCGACAATTTCATTTTATGAGAAAGTTTAATAAATATTTCTATGTTGGAAAGAAATATAACGATGTACGTGTGTTGGTCATTTTCATCCGGAAAAAATCGGAAATGCAGTCTGTATATTTTTACGAGAATATAAAATGCACAAAACGGTTTTAAAAAAAAGTCAGGTAGAAGAAAACCAAAAAGACAAATCTAAATGAACATATTCCATCATTAAAACGGTTGAATTGTGTCAGAATGTAGCACGTTTCGGCGGTGAAAGTTTTGGCTAATTTTAAAAATGTTCATGTTTACCGGGTTACCCATAAATAACGTATCGAGAATCTGGCAATAATGATTTTTTTCTTCTATATTTTCACCAAGAAAATTATTTTTTAATAGTTCATTCCGACAAAATAAAAGACTATTAATTTGTTCTAATTTTCATAAGCCTCTCAAATTTAAGATACGTTATTATTGGCTTGTTTTTCAAAACAATTAAACAAAGCCATTTGTTCTCCGTTGATCTATTGTCATAACTGACACACAACTGGACACAAGCGACCTGGTTTAAGCTGACTCACCAAAAGGCGAATAAGGAACATTAATATTTCTGGTTTATAGATCAAGCATAATACGGTAAGATTTAATCGTCTTTTCATCAATTGTCGATATTGAATTCGTATTTTGAAATTCTGTGAGTCATACCTCGTTGACGCGAAGATTATATACGATTATTCTCTCTATATATACTAATGTATTGAATTAATCGCGCTTCAAAATTCGAAGATCGTTAATTTCTGTTTAGTGTCCAGGAGTAGGAGTGACGTTACTTTACAAGTATATAAAATACTTTATATGAGTAGGCAGGGCCAAGAACCAGTCGAACTGCACCCAGCAAAGTTAACATTATACGAAATTCTTCACACAGCCATAAAAAATCATTTGAATCTAACTTAAAACTGACCTTTTTCATGCAAATTCGTTTATGTATATTACAACTATGGCGTTATAAAGATATTCAATAATCCTGCAGCCAAAACTATGCAAAATATTTCATATTGTTGAGGACATTCCGATAAAATCCTTTTCATGAGTATGAGCGATACCGGCCGGTCAGAAAGAATTTAAATCATACTCAGCTAAACTCCAAGAGTCGTGATTTTTCGCTCCTTCTGCTTTCGCCACGTGTAAAAGAGGCGATGTGCTTCGCTGGGAGAATAGTTACTCGCATATGATTGGAACGCTCGATTGAAAGCATATATAGTAATATTGTGGTCAAAATAATCGGCATGTCGAAATAATGGAACAAATACCCAAGGCAAGGCACGACGTTCGGATTTGTACATTCGCAATAATAACACGAGACGATAACCAAGTTTTTCCATTTCCAGATTCTACGCGATTTCTTAAGTGGCTCTGTAGATGTAAACATTTTGGGCTCTTACTTCGTGTACCGGACACAGAAATTTGCATGAGTAAAATGTTAGTTAGCACTGCATAGAACTGCCTCGTTCTTTAAAAAATCCCGTTTATTTTATCTAGGATTGTAAACGGGACTTGGGATACAATGATACATTTATTTAACTGTCATTGTTAACATTTTAGTAATCAATTTTTTTTGTTCTCCGCTGTTATAGTTACTATCGCTCAGTCACTAATATGAAGCTTGGATTTGTCAGGAGTGATTAGTTCAATTCCGTAGTTCAATTCCATAATTCACTTTATCACTATAGTGTTCCAGCATATATAATACATGGGGAAATATGATTATCCAGGATTCTCCCCTTGGCGAGTAAAATCGTCTGACGTTAACAGGAGTAAAATAATCTAAATAACAAAAGACGTCTATAATCGCACTCGTAAGTCAGATGGTTAACCAAGGACCAAGGCAATGGACAAACGAATGCTAAATATGTCAAGTCGTGTGCCCTGCACGCATCCATCTCTTTGGCATATTCGTTAGACTGAAAATACCACTTTTCGACGAGTTTTAACTTTTAAGACAATAAAAATCTGCGACTTGATGCGAAAAGTTGTAGGTCAGATGAAATAAAATTTGCATAATTTGCGTCTCTTTGTAACCAAGGGCACTTGCGACGTCCTTGGCTTTAAACCATATGTCTGCATTCTCATCTTTGATGATTATGATTTTGTTATCATTGAAAACTCTACTCTCAATCTCCATCGTGCTACGTTTTTTTATAGATAATATAACACTCATTTATCACCACTTTTCTTTTTCCAGTAGTAATCATAAATTAACCAAACGCCTGCAATAACCAATAACCATAGATTCTTAGATAGAAATGCCAGTCCTTTGGCTAGCCACCCAATTGCTGCAGAGATGATGCTTAGTAGAGGCGCGAGTAGAGGCATTAGGCGCTTCCCTAGGGCTGCGAGGGCTTTTGCGAATTTACTTGTTGCTTGTGCTCCTTTTACCAACGCCTTACGTGCTCCTATAATGATTGTTGTCACCAAACCACCGACGGCAATGGCTACGGCACTTACACCCAGTGCGTTCTCTTTTAACCAGGTTTTTAGCCTTTCTAGTTGTGTCACGTCTTGTTCTTGAGCCTCGCGAGTCTCTTCGAGCCCCCTTTGCTTGAGTGTTTGGTCACGTGCTTTTACCAACGCAGTCGCTCGATCTGCCAAGTCTATATACTCTTCAGTTCTTCCCTCTCTGTCGGCGTTGTCTATGCGTACACTCACGTCTTCGAGTGCTTCTTGAAAATGATCTGCTTGGACTTGTAAGGCGCCACCATCACCAATTCTCGACGCGGGGTCCATATTGTCATCAGGACTCAATACCCCACTCAACTCTCTATTCTCTGCATCGCTCAAGCCAGATATATTGCTAAGTTGTCGCCGTGTCTCCACCATTGGCATGCTCTCTAGCGACTCTCTGCAGCTTCTACTTTCGTTCACTGACTTCTCCACAGACTGTTTAAATTGAGTGACGGCATTGTTGGCGGTCTTTGTCGTGCTATACTGTAGCTTACCATTTCGATCTAGTTTAAGGACGGTTTGCTCTTTAAGTCTTTGTCCTTTTGCTCCCCTCGCTTTATAGGTGATTTCACCGCTGGGACTCTTTGAGCAATTTAGCCTCAATTTCAACCACTCGTCACTATGTGGATCTATTCGCAAGCTATCACCATGCTCTTGCACTATAAACTTATTTATAGCGTGACCAGCCGTGCCAAGCTTGTCCTTTTCCACAAACTCGACAGCATCGACATCAGTTGTTGTTCCGCCCCTATTTGTTATAGTCACACCACCACCCTCACCCTCTGTAAACGTCGTCTCACCTATCTCTCTATCCAGATACACAAGTCGTGACCTGTTGTCGCTCACATCGGCGTTCTCATCTTCGAGTAGTTGATCACGCATTTGTTGATCTATCGTGTCGCGCACTGTTTCGAGTTGGTCGTCGTCCATATCGTCGTACTCTGGGTAGCGCTCCAAAAGAGGCATCTCCTCGTTAAGGTCATCAAAACCCTCAGCCATTTACTTATAGAGTTTGAATATCTTCCTCTGCAACCCAACTATTTGTGGAGGCGGGGTAGCCTTTCCATTTCACAAGGCTCATTTTCTTGCCACGCATAGTTTTTGTTTTAAGGATTTTTTCCACTCTGTAGACGTTGTCCTTTTTGTCTACAGGTGACAACTCCTCTTGGTAAAATTTCCCAACTATAGGTTCACCTTCATGATCTTTTATCTCATAAACAACAGGATCGCCAGGGAAAACTTTCGAAATGGTAAACACCTCCTCACTAAACCCTGCCTCGTAGCCCTTGGTGAAAACATTTTTATATTTTGACACTCGCACAGTATCTCCCACGCTATATTTGGCTGTTGGTAGCTCACCAAAATTATGACCAAATAATGCAGTCCACGCTTGACCTTCGTTCGTCTTATTCACATCTATTGGTCGCATATGGATGCTGCTGTGCTTGGTGTTATAGTTGGAGACAAGCTCAGGTAGCACGTCTAGCCATCTATACATCCCAACCGAATAAAATACTTTCCACATGGCAGTCTTTAACGTGCGATTAAACCTCTCTACGACAGCGGCTTTCTTTTCCGATTGAGTAGAGAAATATACAATGTTGTGTTTTTCCAAAAGTGCCAGCACTGAGGCGTTTTTAAATTCTAGCCCATCATCAAATTGTGCAAGCCGTGGGTACTCGTTGAAACGCTTGTGAAATTGCCGTAGCAGCTCTTGCACGGCTGTTATTGTCATATTTTTTGTGTCTTTACGATAGACGGGAATGGCAAACGCGAACCTACTAATTAGAATCTCTATTGCAGTCAACACCCAATAATATCCCCATGTCTACAAGATCCATTTGAATTTGTTCACCCAATCCACTCACCCAAGTTGCTCTAAACTTGTGTCTTTTAACAACAGGTTTGTACCTAGTGTATGTATCTTGAGCTAAAAGCCATTCTTTAACAGTTTTTCTACTTACAACCAAACCCTCTTCCCTAGCCTTTTGATAAAGTCGCTCTACCGATTGAAAGCTGAAAGCCTGTAGCCGGATTATAGTAAATATCTCGAAGGCCTTGTTCATTTGTGAACGACTCTTCAGTCATGTCCCTTTACCTTATTGATTGATATAAATCTCGAGGAGAACACTACCAATGTCCTTGACATCATTGTTACCCGTGACTGTAAACTCTAATTGTGAATAAGTCCCCTTGTTCACGGGCACACGACTTTCAATGTCTGTGTAATGGGACACTGACCCCTTTAACGATTGTGTTGAGGTTATTGGCAGGGATGTGATCACTTGGCTCTTTCTCCCCTTGTAGTCAATGTTCTTGTTCGAGTCGACAATGTCACAGGCGACAGTGACAAATCTAAGACCGCGATTAATTTCCACATTGTTTGGACTATTTTTGGGCTCGGTCGCCTTCAGTGTTGTGTTTTTCTCAAATCCGACAAGGCTACCAAACTCTCTCAACTCCATTACCTTGTCACTCGTAATGGTGCGATTGTGATCGTTTCTAGTGAGAGTGATTTTACCAGTGTCAGCCAATACCTTCTCAATCATTTGCATTGTCCAGTACCCTGGTTCAAATCTCACAGTGTTACCGTCGTAGATGATCTCGTCGTTGTACCCCTTGAAAACATTATCGTAGTTCCAGAACACAGTGGCTGTTTTTACGAAAATTGTAGGTGAGTTCCCATCGACTCTTAACGTTTCTAGTAGTGTGACGGTTTTCTCGCGTCCCTCTATAAACACTGTAAGTTTTTGCACCATTTTACTAAGACTATAGGTAAAAATGGCCAAGGAAGGATCACTATTTTACGGTTTTGAGCTACAAGAGCAACAAGAACAGCAAAGCGTAGAGCTCAATGTTTGTTGTCCATTTGACTTGATGTATAGAAAATATATATTGCATGCAAAACTATTTTCCCCCTATCTAAATATAAATATTGTTGCGAATATCGTCGGTCACACTACAGGAGTGGGGAGGAGCGCCCATCGTTTAGATATGGTGGGGGGTGCAACATACAAACATCCTTTTATCTCGATGGCGAGAGGACGTATTGAGACCACGATACCCCCAGGGAACTTCTATAGTATAATTTTTAAACCCTCTAAAAACAACACTAGTAAGACGGTTGTGCTTCGTGATGATAGGTTTAAGATTGAATTGGAAAAACAAAGCAACCTTTTCAAAGTTTTATACAACGATAACGAGGTGATATGTGGAAGAAAAACTAGGTTAGATGGAGACGTGTGGCACTGCGTCTCCCTACTCAGACGTAAGACCTCCCATATTGTGTATGTCAACGGTCTGTCCTGTATGACGCCCACCCGCGGCACTACAGTGTCGCCCGCTGAAAAGTATAAGTTGTTAATCGGTGGGAAGACAAAAGGGGATGAATTTACAGAAGAGCAAACAAAAATGGTGCATAGTAGCCACGTGGACAAACTCTTTCATCTTAATAAGTAAGTTGTTTACACCCAATCTACAAGTAAATATGGGAGCAGGCAACGAGAAAATGATGCGAGCTTACTATAAAACGAATAGAACCGGAGGAATTGCCGCACGAAAATGAAACCTAGAAATGCTAAAAAAGATTAATATTCCTCGAAAATTGCTGGTCAAAAATGTGATCCTAAAAAGGCTTGGAAAACTATAAACAATCTATTAGGTAGACAAAGAAAGCCAACAGTGCCACAGTGGTATAAATAATTAGCTTAAACTAAGTGAAAATCGTTTACCAAATCCGAAAGATATCGCAGAGGGCTTTAATGATTATTTTTCAAATATTGGCCCTGATTTAGCAAGCAATATTGATACTGATCAAAATCTCTGGCAATTCTCACAGTTTACACGCTGCGTATCTGTGTCCATGACCATAAATTAGTTAAATAATAAATAATAAATAAAATATAATTAAAATAAAATATAATAATAAATATAATAAATAATATAATAAATAATAAATATAATAATAAATATAATAATAATAAAATATAATTAAATAATAAATTAATAAATTTTAGTAAATTAATTTTACATACAGTAAATTAATTTCATACTTATTCTTTTAGTTAAGCATTGTTAACCTGACCTGGGGTTTTTACAGGACTCTTCAATACTGGAGGAAATAAAATCGAATTTATCTGAATCCGTTCTGTCTATTTTTTTCTGTTGTTCCAGCCTTTTATAAAAGATCGACCTTCCATTGCCAAAGAAACTCGACCAAACCAATACCTTCCTGGTTCGCAACCGCCCAAAGTCAAACCGAAACTTTCTGACAAACCAAAGTGGGTAAAGAGGAAGAGCTTTCCGATGGTTTTGGCGAAAACATTTAGAAAATAAAACGATACAAACCGGAATACAGTACTTTTCTATTTCAATTTCTTCCAGGGTCAACTCATACCATTTAGCTTTCTTGCTCGGGAAATGAGATGGAGAATTGTAGGGCATGAACAATTGTAGAGAATTGTAGGTGGGGGGGGGTTGTCTTTTATAACAAAATTTGCTCACTGTTAAGGCCCTCAAATGTTCTCAATAGCCGCTTAATGAGTTTATTGTGTTTTCACCGAGTTTCCAAACCATGTATTTTATTAACTGTGATGCTACAGGGCTGTTGACGCCAGGCCTGTAACAGGTCTGTTATGTTGGCCCAAAATTGCCATCATATTTTGCTCAAGATTCAGTAAAGATGGCAGCCAATAGGAAAGCAACTTTTGATCTAGGCACGAGATAAACTGAAAAGTCTCATCAAGCCATTTTTCATTTCTTTTGGTGTTTTCCTATTGTTATTTCCGTTTCTGTCGATGCCCACATTTTTTCAGCGGCAATACAAAACGACTTTTCATCCGGTATTTGACAGTGTCCATGGTATTTCAAGCGGCATTTCGCACAAAAATACAAATGAGCAGGTAGGTTTTTAACAGAAGAAATTGACCAAACAGTTGAAAACAAAGACTCGGAAGAAACCAAAAGAAATGAAAAATGGCTGGACGAGACTTTTCAGTTGATAAAGTAAATTTGTGCCCAGAAATTGTTTCTGCAGGCAAACAGATCTTAAAAAAGGTTAAAATGCTGAAACTTATATTTTGTCATTCACAACAAGCAACGTAATTAAATCCATGTGGTCAGGATGCTTCCTGGACACGTGTTGTATCATGCTCCCTGCTGAAGCCTTCACCTTTTGGTCACACTTGCACTTCATTGTATTTGTTTCGTAAATCTTTTTCACAAGACCCCTCCACGATAGTTCATGCAATACTTTTCCTTTAAATTGACCGCTCTGGCCCTCTTGGTGTTCACTGCGAAGTTGGTCACTGGAGCAAAAAGCATCAGCTGGGAGCTTCATCAGCTCTTCTACCTTTTCATCATCTAATTCGTCCTCATTCTTTTCTTCATCATCTAATTCGTTCTCATTCTTCTCATCATCTATCTCGTCCTCATTCTTTTCATCATCATCATCATCCTTTTCATCATCATCATCATCATCATCATCTAACTCGTCCTCAATCTTTTCATCATCATCATCTAATTCGTTCTCATTCTTCTCATCATCTAACTCGTCTTCAATCTTTTCATCATCATCATCTAATTCGTCCTCATTCTTCTCATCATTATCTAACTTGTGCTCATTATTTTCATCATCACTCTCTTCCTCTGTTTCCTTCCTAAAATTGGGAACAAAATTGTAATATATGTTGAACAACTTATATATATTGGGGCTTGGGTTTGAGAACTGATTGTTATGTCTCTAAATACATGAAATCTTTAGCAACTATACAGAATTGCTCTAATAGATGTACCCTAAATAAGTTTGCTGACGCGAGGGAATAAAGGTGAGACGTACTCTTATAGTATATGTAATCCATTTATGTAGTCAAAGTGTAATGTAACAAAAAGACGCCCTGGCGTCGAAAGCTCTTTGGATTGAGTCTTTACATTTGAGCTACCAGTAGCCATAAACCATCCAGGGGCTTAGCTAAAGGCCCGTCCACCCGTCTTCTGGACGGGCAATTTTGAAATTGGACTGAAATGGGATGGGCAAAAATTTTTTAAAACAAATCTCTAGTATTTTGTCTTTACTTCATTCTTAACATTTTTTCTTTGATTTTTGCAGAATTATTGAAGTTCTTGTGAGCAAAACGTTCGTTTTCGTATTGTAAATGCTTTTATCAGTTCTCTTACATCACTCAAACATCACAATCTTTCATACTCACTCGTGAGAGGCCTCAGCATCAACGTGCGTTGTCCCAGGATACTAACAAAAGTGAAAAAGATAGCAAATTAAACAAAAACTTTCTTTACAAAACGTGGGGAATACCAACTAGTGGACCTTCACAAAAGTCATTCTGATTGACTAAGCTGACGAGAAATTAATTTTATTCCAAAAAGAGGTTTTTGTGACCGGATTAATGGCTGATTTCCAGTTACGCGTTCTTCACACGTACGTGCACGCACGTAAAAGTTTAAACTCTTCTCAGTAACTCCTATTTAACACATAGAACTGTTAAAGCATGCTAAAAGGTGCGGAATGCTAAATTCTCTTCATAAAAATATTTGTTTATTTCAAATGTAATACTCAAATACGTGCGTGCACGTACGTGGAAAACTTAACTGTACGTAACTGGAAATCAGCCATAAGTTTATCTCGACTCCCCTCTCGGTACCTTTATCTCGCTTACTTGGACCTTGGCTAAAATTATGGAAGGTTTCACCACACAAATTGGATAACAACATTGATGACGCACGGAAAGCTAATAATTTTGCTTTGGTAGTTTGGTAATAATTTTACTTTGAAAAAGTTGAGTTCTGTGCTCATTAGATGGATCGCGGCATTCTTAACTAACCGACAACAAGCTGTAAAAATCGGAAATACCTGGTTTTCTTCAATTTCGTCGTCCCATCCGTTCCTGAAAAAACCTGATGTCAGAAAACTGCAGAATATGGACTAAAACTCTCTAAATACATGAAATCTTTAGCAACTATACATAATTGCTCTAATACATGTACCCTAAATAAGTATGCTGGTTACAGACTAAAAAATCAAATAAATTACAAAGAGGAAAGAAATTTGACTGCATAAAAAGATTTTAATTTAAAAACCAGTCGGAGGAAAACCAAGGACGGAAGGATTTGCTTTTGCACACGCTTTGCTGACGCGAGGGAATGAAGGTGATCGAGACGTACTCTTATACCTTTTTTGTAATCAATTCATGTAATTCATTATTATGTTAGGACGAGACTTAATCATTTTAAAAAGTGTTGTACATAAAATTTTGATTTATTTCTTCATTAAATCACTCAATCCAATGGTGATATTTTTATCAGAGCAATCCTGATATTATTTTGTATATCCAGGGCTCTGTTAATAGCAGTCACATTTGTGTGACTAATAGGGTTACTCTGTTTAAATAAAGGTCATTCATTCATTCGTCAAGATTAAAAATGAGAAGGAAGTAGAAGAGAACAAGAAAAAGTAAAAGTATATTTCCCTTCAACAGTACAGTACTATAATATATAGGTCAGACTGAATACTAGTGTAAAAATTATCCTTACATGTTACTAAAATAGAGTCACTATAGGAGATGCTACACCTGCAAAGCCCAGCGGAAATGAGATTGAGTTAGGGGTGTGATAGGGTTGCCATATAACACGGTTAGGCCACCTTTACTAATTTTGAAGACATGATTTTATGATGTTAGGTTTAAATAACTATCGACTACAATATAAGTAAACAATTGAATACACCCAACCTTAACCCTAAAAGAGAGTCTTAAAAACACAAAGTAGCTTCACCCTACAGTATGTTGTCAAGTGCCTTCTATGTGGTATCGATTATATTTAGCTAAAAGTAGAACCGACTGACCTCATTACGAGGCTTAGTTTAAAGCTAAACGCCCTCATGGACGCCTGTATAACATGCATTTTCGAAATAAGCGCCCCAAACTCGACGAGAGAACGTTGGTCTTGCAAATTTCTCTGCTGCATGATGTTTCCCCTTCTCCTGGTCTAGAGATCAAATGACTGGATTTGAGCAAAATGATCGATTTAAACGGCATCAACAAAACCCGGATCAGATTAACAAAAACCCGGATCGGAGTTAGGTTGGAGAAGATCGTTATGTACTGTATATATTACACAGCTTGTAAAAAAAGCTGTTAACAATGGGCATAAAACACCTGCTATAATCTCCATGAATCTTACGAAATTAAATTACGAGTGTTCGGACATATTCCATTGTTAAACAACCGGTTGCTGGGTTTTGCAATAACTTAGCACACAATATGGGTAGAAGACATGGCAAGCAACGATACAGTTGACAAGGGCATGTTCAGTTTAGTGAACCGTATACTTGTGCAACGTTCTGAAAATGTTATTCTGTTTATTCACCTTAAAAATTCAGTGCCTATAGCTACTTATTAAAAATTATTTAGGATGTCCAGAACCTTCTTAAAAATGTATAAGAATTTTCGACGAAGTCATGACATTACCAAACGAAAGAGCTTTACCCACATACAGATTGTCTTGATTACGGTAATAAAATCTAGAATCGATGGCAATTTTTGTTAATTATTGCTTCCCTAGCACCGGTTCGGATATAAGGTGTGCGAATCTAAATACGTCCGAACACCGTTAAAGTGCCACTACTATGAAAATTCACCCCCGTCTTTTAGATTTTCTTTAGCATACCACAGGGTCGAAAGTTATCATCGATGTAAAAAAAACTAAAAAATTGTTTTTGAGCTCTGAAATCACTATTATTTAGGCCGCCATTACTAAAAACGTGCGAGCCTGCAATTTCAAAAGGTAATATTTTTTTGACGTCATTCTCAATGCTATGCCTGAATTTCGGTATAGGTTATTTGTTTTCTTGTTTTTTTCCAGAAGTAGATGAAATGTCCAACCTTTCAGACGAAGAATTTGAAAAAACGACCTTGGTTTCCTTGAAGAATTAGCCATGTGGAGTCTTTCGCGTTGAGAATCTGATGTCACTTCGTTACGCTGGTTAAGAACATGAACGATTAATGGCGGACATAACTCCAGATTCGGAGTAAGAAAAATAATACTTGCCATCGTCGAATCGTAAAACGGCTTCGACCAAGTAGCTCTGCTTTATAAATACGTAAAAATATCGATAGGTAAAAATTTGATCGCAGTGGCACTTTAAAGGGGCAGTAAGACGCAAAAATCATTTATCCCAATTTGGGCTTTATCTAGAAGTGCATTCGAAATAAGCAAGAATAGCGCTCTTACTTTGTCAATGTCTTATCTTGTTTCAGAGATATTTCAGATTTTAAAAGCTGTAAATGAGATACCTGATGACGTCATCTACTCCACTCAAATTCTAAAAATGAGGAATATCTTTGGAGATAGCGGCTAGATTGTGCTGAAACGTTCCAGATGTATGCTACTAAAAGTGGCACTGTGTATATATAGTTAATGCTTTATACATTTTTCATTTTAGAGATTTCCTTTAGTTTAAATTTTGGAGTAGATGACATCATAAGTTCATTTGCATCTTTCAAAAACGTCAATATCTCTGGAATAACATAAGATATTGACTAAGTAAGAACGCTATTCTTACTCATTTTTTTAGTACTAATTGATAAAATAAAAATTGGATGACGATTTTCGGTCTTACTACCCCTTTAAATATATACGAACCCTATAAATCAACAGAACGAATTTATGATTCTCGATAAAGTAATATGGCAACTGAAATATCGTTTTTGGATATAGGTGAAAAATTTTCTGGCAGCGGCGATGAAGCTTTGGCAGAGTTTGACAAATTTGATGAGCAAGTCTGTTTGCAACTCAATTCCAATTGGCAGTCAGGAAACCTGGTCACAAGAGCAACTAAAGAATGCCCCCATGTTCTGTGCTGGACGGTAATATTATACATCGTTTATCAGTACACCAGAAGAGCTCTTTTGAAGCCTATGGTTCAATCTCCAAAAGGATACCGAGGAGGTACGTGACGTATGCCATCAAGTTGAACGAGTACTTCAAGAAACAAAAGGAAATCATCGAAAAGGTTAGTTTGCAATTCGTACTCGTAATCTTATAACTATATGAGCACAGTTCGAATATTTTATTGCACGATTACTATAGTCAAGTGAGATTTCTTTTCACTTTAAATAGGCCCAAGTGTAACTTTACGTTTTGCTTTTTGATTTTCACAGCACTTGACAGGGCCAGTGGAAGACACCACAAAGCGAATGCGAATACTGCAGAAAATACTGGATTATGATGGTCCAATTGTGGTAACCAACTTGTTGAGAGAGAGAGATTCATCTCCGTGTGTAGGCCAACACCAACGGAGGTCGTTGCAAGGCAATGCGAGCGAATATTTGAAGCGAGTTTGAACTTTTGTTTTATTGGCAATGAATCGCAGTTGGAAAAGTTTACCGAGACCTGTAAACCTGCAAACCATTGCGAAGATTCTCTCCAAGACGAGAGAAACACAGATGAGAGATCAATCATGAAGACGGAATAGACAGCCGAAGGACACGGAAATATTATTATACCATGTCCATGTGTTGACATTTATCCCGTGAAACTCCGTAATAAATAATCATTATGAAACGATCACTTGAATCGAACGCTGTATGTTTCGTCTACTTAAAATGTGAAGATCAGATGTTATATGAGAAAATGCGTAAGCGATTAAAGTGAGATCAAAGGACATGTCTTCAAGATCTATTCGTCGTTTACCCGATGATTTAATGCTTTTATGTCCATTCAACCGATGTAATTTCGTAACAGATATGTTTCGTATACCTTGCCGTTCATTTTTATATAAATTTTGACACTCGAACAGATATTAGAAAAAATAGCATTGCCGTGTTTAGTGTTTACATTAAATTTCGTTTGCATGTCAGGCGTTCTGCATTAGGGGGGCTAGCCTGCGTGTAGACGCCCCTAAAAGTAGCCCGAGTTAACGCCTAGCCGGCGTCTTGTTTACATTAGGTTCGACACATGAAAAGTTCGACGTTCGCAACTGGTCCCGGTTTGGTCTTAAAATGTATATATTCCCACACTCGAAATTTTCCTTCATCATAAATCCTTACAACATGTAGTGAAATGCCAAATATAACTTATAGTTACGATATGTTTCAATATGGATCCAATATGACATGAACCAACAGACACCCACGCAAGGCTTGAGGTGATAAAATTCATATTTTGGGCCATATGTCAATCTCATCAGATAAACCACAGGCTAATAAACCATGGATAAACTTTAGTTTACTCTACAGGTGCACGGCTATATGAACAGACTCAATTAGCAAGAACTGTGAGACACGCGCTGTGAATTTGTTTGCAATAACTTTATTACGTGCGCAGCTTAGTCTTTGAACATGAGTCGACAGAATTTTAAAATAACTCAATTGAACATAGTGAAAATAATAAATCGATTGAATAGTTAACAGCCTGGCGCTCTGGCACTAAGGACCTTTGCGTAGAGACTGCAGAGTATTGATTATTTTCTGTAGGACATTCGCGTTCATGCTCCGGCTGCCAGAGTATTAATTATTTTCTCTGGCACTCAGGATATTTGCGTTCATGCTCCGGCTGCCAGAGTATCAATTATTTTCTCTGGCAAACTGGCACTAAGGACATGTGTTCATACTCTGGCACTCTGGCCGCCAGAGTATTAATTATTTGCTCTGGCAAAATGGCGCTCTGGCACTAAGGATATAAACGTTTTCGCGCCATTGTTACTCTGACAAATATGTGTTTGCATTGTGGAGTACGTAATATATCGTGGTCAATATGAGCGATAAATATATAATAATCATGATAATCAGCACGATATTATCTGTGACGTCTTATGTGCTCTACTACACAGCACAACAACCCAAAGTGCAGGAAATGCCATTTCAGAGACCCTAAATCCGGACATTATGACATCATCAGGGGATGCAGATGTAGAAATAGTGGTGGATCCTGGAATCCTCGTTCCAAGAAAGTTTTAGGCTGGCAAGTCACAACAACTACTCCCAACTTGGCTTGTGGCTGTACTGCACTAACACTGTAGCCTGTAGGTTAGTCTGTGTGTGACAGTCTGTGTAGCTACACCAGTACATAACTGCCTATTAAAGATAAAAGATTATTCAATTCAATGAATTTTGCTAAAGTGCTACTAGGAAAATGCTAGGTACGGCTTTATTAATGATTGTTTTAGACTTTTAGTCCTGCGAAATGTAGTGCGACCACCATGTTTTCGAAGAAACAAGATGCCTGTCCAGGCATTTACTTGGACTACTGATTTCTGTAATCAGGAACCAAAGGCATTGTGCAGTGTTCGTTTAACATTTAACGTTTAAGTGGAAAACTTTTAGAAGCAATTAGTTGTGTAGAATTCGCCTAAAACTGTGAGCTATTTTGATTGTCGTATATGCTTCATTGATGAGGGGAGAAGGAAAATCAGGTGTCTGCACGCAGACTAGCCCTCCCTCAGCCCTTTAGGCTTTAGGACTCCATTTCAATCTTGGTATATTACATCATGTGGAGAAGGCCGATGAATGTTGTATAAAAATAAGTGCTAGTTTAACATTAAAATTAATTGTTTGCTGGGAGAACACAGTAAATTTGTGGGGTTAATCACAGCTTCACTGCAATTATAACCCAGTGAGTTTAATACCTTTCTTTAAGCTTACACTCTTAAAACCGCACTATTACAACAAATAGGATTGAAAATGACGCAATGGAGAACACCTCGAGCCTAGAAGCAACAATGTTGTAAAAAATATATTTTACACAGTAGCTTCTGGCCTCACTCGATTTTAACGTTTTAATGTTGTACATACTTTGAAACTTGAAACCAGATTTTTTATTAAAATGGAAGTCAAATAAAATCCGATTGTGCATCGGGAATAATGAAAAACCTACAACAAATGGAACTTTAAATTATTACTAATCTTCGCAATGTGCAAAATCTTTGCAAAACCACCTGTGTCGAAGATACTGATCTGTAGCCAGCATGACGGAAAAGCATGACGTTTTAAAATTGTAGTAGTCTGGTATATCGATAATAAAAGGAATGTTTGAAGTGATCTGATAACAACAAATTCTCAGTATGTGTGTAACAAATGGACCCCATTATACCCTACCATTATGACATTTGATGGTGTCATTGGACCACTGCCATAATGCTTCAATTACCAACATCGTGGCTAATGTGTACAAATAGAATACAAAATGTTCTGGTACTAGACTCTTGTAGTCAAATGACGCCATCAAACATCATAATGGTAATGCTTATTGGGAAGAACTAATATTGATAAATAAAGATATATACATACTGTATATATATCAGAATATTATAAAAAATGTTACCAATTGTGCCTTTCTTATTGGAGGTGATTTCAACAATCTTCCAACTTGATGCGCCAATTCCGTCTAAAACAACTTGTGAAATTTCCAACTAGATTAAAGGTTACAGAGAGAAAGTCCAAAGTACAGAAAGTAAAGATCTTAAAAAATGGTGGAATCAAGTGAAAATTATGCGACATGCAGAAGCCCATCTTGGCCTTACCGAATCCCGATAACATGCCACTTGAAGAATTAGCTAACAAAATCAACGATGAGTTTCTTAGCATCATGTAAGACTATGATCCAATAATCAACGACGAACGTCTTCCTTCGTATAACGATCAGCCCATCTATGTGAACCCATCCTTCCCAACTGCAAGTTAACAAAGCCTCTGGTCCTGATGATATTAGTTTGTGGGTCCTCAACAAGTTCGCTGCTAGTCTTGCGACGCCTATCTCACCAATCTTCAACTGTTCGTTTAATGAAGAAACTGTGCCTACTAATTGGAAGAGGGCTAATGTCATCACCATTCTTAAATCTAAACCTGTTAAAGATATCAATAAAGATCTTAGGCCCATTTCCTTAACACCCATAATCTCCAAAGTCGCCAAAGAATTTATTATCGAAAAAGATATCTTAAACAAGTTATTTTATCTGTGATTGACTCAAACCAATACGGCGGTATTGAGAAGTCTTCTGTTTGTATGGCCCTCATTTATATGATCCACCAATGGTCCAAAGCAACCGATGGCAATGGTGCAAGCGTTCGAGTAACCCTGTTTGATTTCCGAAAAGCCTTTGATTTGGTGGACCACAACATCCTTCTCAATAAATTAAAAACCCTTGACATTAAACCTTCAGTTTTGAATTGGATTGTTGATTTTTTATAAACTCTATCACACCAACCACTATGACTAAGTAGTAGTTTCCAAGTGCACGTAAACCAGGCATAAAAAGATACACAAAAGTGTATTGCTGCATATAGACGAGTTTCAAGGTCAGGCGCAGTAGCAATAAATATTCAAATTTACATTATAAAATAATGTTACTCTGCGCACGCTGTAATTGGTCAGCTTGTCGGTCTCGATCACGCTACGAAGACCGGAATGACGTCAGCAACTAATGAGAATTTGCATTAAATCAAAATCAAAAGCGTTATATATCGTAATTATCCAAAGTATACGAAATTGTTTTATAAAAATACTAAAATACGTTTGCTTGGGTCTCTATAACGTTATCGAAACCTGAGTGACGTAATAAAAACACAAGAGAAGTGTAGGGAGACCGGAGGTACAAACAACCGCTTTAGCTAGCTGGAAAGATCATATTAAAAATAGTAAAAGTAGTGATACCCATCATCGGGAGACCAAAGGGATGCCGCCTCATTAGATATTCAACCCTAGTGGGACCCTCTAACCCTAGTCTCATTACGTCATGACTTCTCGTCTTCCTGGATACGTCATTAAACCTTCAGGATCCCTAACCCTAGCTCGTGCACCTGTAGGACCTGTCATTATCCTTTTAAATCCCCAACCGATGCCATTACGTCATTTAAGCAATTCCGATTAGCCGCCGACTCCTTCCGATGATGGTATCAAAAGGTCGCTCTTTAGATCTCATAATAATATAAGAAACGCCTTTGCATCTATACACTTCGCCTGTCTGCGGCAATGTGAATGTGGGACAGTAGGCAGCCCGAGAGCAGCGCATGCGCACAATCGATCTTGGCTAAAATGAAGAAACTTATACTCTCATACTAACTCGATCAACAGAGAGTGGATATTATTTGGGATAAATTAAGACAAGGCAATGTTGATATCGATAAAAATACGCTGCTTTATCACATCGGAACCTGTTTAAATTAATATCATGGGTTGTTCGATAGTCTAATATACACGGAGTCCAACGAGTCATAACGGCTTTTACGAATGTATCGGACTTTACGAAGTTTACTCTAGTGTATAAAGTAAGCAATTCCTTCGATGAACAATCACTTCGGCAAGCTAATCGAAAAACGAATTCAAACGTATTGATTTTCCTAAGCGAGATAAAACCTTGCTTGGTATATATTATATTAATATTATGGGTGCTGCGTTGGCAGTATTTACGATATATAGCAAAGTGAAAAGGTAGTGAACTGCCGAGATTTTTAACGAGATACTGATATTATTAGCTATTAAATTATTCAAGAGATAGCTTGTCAAACGAAGCGAAGGTTGAGTGCACACACAGACAATAGCTCGTGGGTCGTTAAGAGTCATTAGTGCCGCAACTCGCAAATATTTGCATGACTTGGGAATAATTAGTTTGTTTTGAGGGTGAACACTGGGATTTTGAGGGTAAAAAATAGTCAATATGGGATGATGAGGGATAAATTGAGCGGGCAAGTTCAAATGCAACATTGGTGTTGCCATAGTAAAACTACGTCGCGTCGGAAAAAGTGAATAGCGAAGGGTTACCATAACGAAACCGCGTCGCGTCCTTCCATTCGAGTATCCCTTGTCTTCGTGAAAGGTTCGAAAGTTTTCTTCGGAAAGTTCTCTGCGGCGTATTTTGGAAAGTGTTCTTTGGAAAGTGTTTGGAAAATATATCGAAAGTCTTCTTGAAAGTGTTTACTGGATTTGATATCTTCTTTGATAATAATTAAAGATGTCTCAAACGGTAAGTTGATCGACATTATATTTACGAATTATATCTGTTTTATTACGAATAATATCTGTTTTATCAAATAAGACTCGAGTGTATACTTATAAACTTTCTCCTTCTTAGATTGATATAATGGACCTCGTTAGAAGTTGTGAGAATGAGGGCGCTCTGGAGCTCATAGAGCAAGCGTTTGAGCTCATCGAAGAGCAGAAACGGGGTGTTTTGGCTCAGAAGATCGTGCTTTGGACCAACGCTTTGGCTGATGATATTCGCCGGGAGACGGAGACGCTAGCCGGTGTTGTACCTGATTTGATGACCAATTGGACCGACGATGAACGCCGGCAGTTCAACGAAGCTTGGGCCAACGACAAGTTATTGGTTCCTGACGACGAGAACGAGCAGCGTGAGTTTCCCGAACCGCTGGAAAGCCAAATCGGTGAAGGCAGTAAAAGAAAGCATGTCGACGACACCGAGTCTTCCTTTAAACGCACGAAACCCGAGGATTATTTTACCATCAAAGCGGTCAAGCAGGTCAATGTAAGAAAATTCAAAACGACAGGTACCGACTATACTGTTCAGTTTAATGCTTTAAACGTTCACGGGGTTTTAAATATTGTACCTGTACTTAACCGTGCTTTTAAGCATTTGTTCGATCGATTAACCATTGATATGGCCCCTCACGATCAAGTCCGCCTTATCCTAAATTCCCACCAACTCGACCATCCCATTTCCTTGCCATTCCTTCCACGAGACCGTCTGACTCCCGAGCGTTTCCTGGCCGCAGTGGAACGTGTTGTCCAATCCAACGATCAGTTCACATTGGATGATTCGGTGAACGTGAATGTAGTTCATGTCGAAATGCCTCATGGTGGTGTAGGAAAACGGCGGGATGTCGTCAATCTACAAAGCTACCTCAACAAAAAAGATTGCTTCGTTCAGATAAAAAACAAAGATGAACTTTGTTGTGCCCGTGCTATCATCGTTGCCAAAGCAAAATTGGATAAAGATCCTCAGTACAAAAGCATCGTTAAGCATCAATGACCTCTTCAACGTCGATTAGCCCATGAACTCCACGAGACTGCCAGTGTGCCCCTGGGGATCCCCGAGATCAATAAGTTCCAATCTGTCCTCCCTGGTTACCAACTCATTGTCGTCTCCAAGGAACACTTGAATGCCCTCATCTATTCTGGTCCATTGGCCGAGAAACACCTGTACCTATATCACCATGACAATCACTATGATGTCATCACGAGTATGCCAGCCTTCCTCGCCCGTAAAAAGTATTGCCATACATGTAAGAAAGGGTACGACAAAATTACCGACCATCTGTGTGGAGACCTGTGTAAACTGTGCCATATACAGAACTGTCCAGTCGTCAAGTGGAAATTCTGCAAGGACTGTAACCGTTTCTTCAAAAGCGACGAATGCTTCGCCGGTCACAAGGACGCCACCGGACAGAAGAAAGCTCTTTGCACTTCCCTGACCAAATGCCAGAAATGTCAACGTGTCGTGACAAGAGCCTAGTACGCTGTTCCGTTTGTCAGAAATACGTCGAGCTCGACAACCATCAGTGCTACATTCAACCTATCCGTGAGAGGAAACAGAAACCTACGGCAGAACGTACAAGCAACGAATTTCTTGACGATGATGTTGCTGTGGAGGATTACGGTGGCAGCGACGAACGAGACCAAAGCCTCATGTTTTTCGATTTCGAGTGCACCCAGGACGACGGTCAGCACATCCCAAATCTCTGCGTCGTCCAAAACGAAAGCGGCGACGAGATGGTATTTTCAGGGCCTAACACAAAAGACGAGTTCTGCAACTGGCTCTTCCAGAAAGAAAACGCCAACATCACATTCATCGCCCATAATTTTCAGCCCATGCGCCTGGCTGACTTCCCTAAAACCTTTGGCATTACTGAACTGGAAAAAGGCTACTTTCCTCACTTTTTCAACAGAGTAGAGAACCAGAGCTACGTTGGACCGCTTCCAGACGCCAAATTCTACGACCCCAACGGTATGAATCCTGGTGATCGAGAGAAATTCTACGCCTGGTACAACAACCTCTTTCAACGCAACTACGTCTTCGACTTCCAAGAAGAAATCCTGAGTTACTGTCAGTCTGATGTTGACATTCTTCGCCGTTGCTGCCTCGAGTTCCGCGAAATCTTCAAGAACGTGACCGATATAGACCCCTTCGCCCAATGCTTGACCATCGCCTCAGCCTGCAATTTAGTTTTCCGCAAGACATTCCTCAAGGAAAACACTATTGCCATCATCCCTCCCTGTGGTTACAAACCCGAAAACAAACAGTCAGTCATTGCATTCAAGATGCTTGCCTACATCGCGCAACGAGACAACATCGCCATCCGACATGCCCGCAATCATGGAGAGAAGCGTATTGGGAAATATCTTGTCGATGGTTTCAACGCTGAGACGAACACAGTGTGGGAAGTGCATGGCTGTTTCTGGCACGGATGTCCTCGGTGCTATGCCAGACACGGCGAATCCGGTCAGCGGTATGACTATGCATGATCTCCACCAACGAACCCTGGAAAAGATCAAGTTCCTAAAAGACAACAGCTACAATGTCACTGAGATTTGGACTTGCGACATTGATCGACAGCTTGCTACAGATCCTGAAATGAAGACGTTCTTTGAGAACTTCGAGATCTCCGAGCTATTGGAACCTCGCCACGGGTTCTTTGGTGGACGGACAAACGCCACACGCCTATTCTACGAGGTACAACCCGACGAGAAAGTCCGATACGTCGACTTTTGCAGCCTCTATCCTTGGTGCAATAAATACGGAGAATATCCGCTTGGTCATCCACAGATCATCACCGAGAACTTTGGGCCGATCGATCAATACTTTGGCTTGGTAAAGTGCAGCGTCCTTCCTCCACGTCAACTCTACCATCCTGTTCTTCCCTACAGAACTCAAGGAAAGCTCATGATGCCTTTATGCCGTACTTGCGCCGACAATCTCCAGCAAGAACCATGCTGCCATTCCGATGCTGACCAAACTCTCCATGGTACGTGGGTCACCCTCGAGCTCCAAAAAGCGTTGGAAAAGGGATATCGTTTGGTGAAGGTCGACGAAGTCTGGCACTTCCCTGAACACACTGATGGGCTCTTCAAAGACTACGTGGACACATTCTTGAAAATCAAGCAGGAATCGAGTGGATTTCCCAAAGGCTGCGACACCGACGAGAAGAAAGCCCAGTACATCGCAGAGTACGCTATCAAAGAAGGTATTCGGTTGGATCCGAATCATATCGTGAAGAATCCTGGTCTGAGGGCGCTGTCTAAACTGATGCTGAATTCCTTTTGGGGTAAGTTTCATCATGTTATATTCTTAAGGTTAGATAAATAATTATTCCGTTTTAGGGTTAGTATATCACACATAAATGTACATTAAGTATTTTTCCCCCTTTCTGTGTTCTAGGTAAATTCGCACAGCGTCCCAATATGACCCAGGTGAAGATGATATCGGATCCTGCCGAATACTTTGACTTGCTGTCCAGCGACAAAGTGACCGTGACCGCTGCCAACTTCATTAACGACGAGATCATCGAAGTCCATTATGAGAATGTCGATGAGTTTGTCGAGGCCAACGGTAAAACCAATGTCGTCATCGCAGCCTTCACCACTGCTCATGCTCGCCTCAAGCTCTATGGTGTCCTGGAACAACTCGACCGCCGCGTCTTATATTTCGACACAGACTCAGTGATATACGTGTCAAAAGAGGGGGATTGGGAACCACCTACTGGTTCCTACCTTGGCGAGCTGACAGACGAACTTGACGGAGGTTATATCACAACCTTCGTCTCAGGTGGTTCAAAGAATTACGCTTACCAGATGACACGGGTAAAACGATGTGTAAGGTTCGAGGGATTACCCTCAATTATAGAACCCAGCAAACTGTTAATTTTAATGTAATGGCAAACATGGTGAAAGGTGTAGGTCCAGAAACCGTAACTGTAAATATACCTTTTAAAATTATGCGTGACAGAACTGAAAAAAATGTATTAACCAGGAGCGAGAATAAGGACTATAGGATTGTGTATAATAAACGTGTGATTGTTAATAATTTTGATACTTTACCATATGGCTTTTAAATAATATTTTTATGTGTGTTTGTAAATAATAGGGGTTTTGTGTGAATGTAAATAGGGAATTGAAATTATATCTTTTTTACCATATGGATTTTAAATAGTAGATTTTAACTTTGTGTGTTTGTAAATATTAGGGGTTCTTAGGGTTTTTTAACTTAGTGCATGTGATTTTTAACTTTGTGTGTAAATTGGAAACTGAATAATATATACTTCATTACCTTATTATAAAGTGTCTCTGGTGAATGGGGGGAAGGATGGGGACGGAGGGGGCGCAGGGGGTGTATTTCTGAAACGGGACGTGTAGGGACTAGGGGGACGCGGGGTGTCCCTACTAGTGACTTTGGCAAAAACAATATTTAGTTTCGAACATTATTTCAAATCAATCATTTGTCATCATGCCACGAAAGTGTAAGGACTGTCCCATATGTGGTAAGCATGGTTTATTAAAACTGTCCAATCATTTGACTGACTTTCACCAGTTATCCTCAAAAGAAAGACAACCTTACCTCATGCAAGCAAAGACATTTCCTTTTGATCTGAACGAGCTGTTAAAAGAATTGATTACTTTACATCAAAATGCTCGAATCAACAAACGCTCTGTAAAATGGTATACATAGAAACGTCTACAGTAACATGTATTCATTTCATCATGTACTCGATACAGTTAACACATCCCTTTGGGCTCTTAATTTCTGGCGGAACCAAGACTGGAAAGACAACTTTTGTCAAACAGTTGCTAGCCAACGCAAATGTCATGATCGACCCTCCTCCGGAAAATATTGTTTATTTTTATTCCGAGTATCAAGATACGTTTACTGAAATAGAGACCTTAGTTCCCGGGATTCAGTTTGTGCAAGGTTTACCTGATTCCATGTTGGATAGTATCAATCCAGAGACGCGGAATTTATTTATCATTGACGATATGATGGGAGAAAAAGTTGCTGTGATTGCTAAATTATTCACGAAAAAGTCACACCATGGAAACCTCAGTGTTATCTACATCGTACAGAATTTGTTTCATCAAAGCAAAGATCACCGCACCATCTCCCTTTACGCCAGTTATCTCGTTTTAACCAAAAATGTCCGCGATGCTAGTCAGGTGGTCCACCTTGCCAAACAGTTATACCCAAGCAATACCAAATTTTTCCAGCAGGCTTACCAGATGGCCACAAAAGAACCGTATTCTTATATATTTGTTGACCTAACACCAACATGTCCCGATGAAATACGACTTCGATCCGGAATCTTCCCGACAGATACTCATTACGTTTACCAACCTCGCGTATAAAAATACAGTGCTGTCAAACGCGTATTCATTTGAAGATGTCCCGCCGTGTGAAGAAGAACCACGATGTTTTAAAAGTATTGGCAAAGTGTAAACCTTCTATGCGAAAAGCGATCATAAAAGTTGCAGATACAGATTTATTGGAAGCCATAACCGAGTGCCTATTGAACATTTGCCGTGAAACGATTAAAATTAGTCCAAAAACGTATAAAAAGCTTGCACCATACTCAGATCATATCGAGGCTATCGCTGATAAGAGAAACCCGATTACGAAAAGAAGGAGAGTTATTCTACAAAAAGGAGACGGATTCTTACCTTTTCTACTCGCTCCTGTCTTAGAACAATTGGCGAGCTTTCTAACCAAATAATGGAGCATGTCAAAAGACTGGTTCTGGTCCCTGAACACATGACTACAAAGAAACCCTTGGTTCTTCCACTGACTGCTCAAGTGAACCAGTTGGACTCGGAAATGGAAAGTTTGATGCAACGTCAAGATATAACACAAGATGATAAAGTGAAGTTGTATAATCAGACCTTCCAACGCTATCTCAATTACTATGACAAACGAATGCATCGGCCTGTTCCTGTAAGTTTTGCCAACACCCCGCTTATCGCAGCAGAAGGAACAGACCCCGAACCTTCAACAGAGACAATGCCTGAACCACCTGGAGAAATCGAGAGTGATATCATAGGAAGTGTACCTTCCACGATGAAATCAAGAGCTGTACAACTGATAAAGAAGATAAAAGCAAATAAAGATGTGGTTGGTTGGAACGACCAAGGGCAGATGGTTT
Organism: Chrysogorgia sp. JL179-B06; assembly: GCA_035772405.1. NCBI lineage: Eukaryota > Metazoa > Cnidaria > Anthozoa > Scleralcyonacea > Chrysogorgiidae > Chrysogorgia > Chrysogorgia sp. JL179-B06. The sequence continues at coordinate 2,374,891 of JAYKKM010000263.1, forward strand.
TTGAAGGAAGAACTATTCCAGGCACTAACGTCATTGATTTAGTCAACGATACTCTGCGCCAAAGAAAGAATTTCAACCCTGTAGGATGGCAACTGTTCGGAAAAGCTTTAGGACGTTTGAATGTACCCGAAGGAATCATCAGAAACGAAGAGCGTCTACATTTGGTGAAGGAATATAGGAACAAGCCTTCATCTGTTTCTAGCGACCCCCCTCTGACGCCCTCACTACAGTCTCCAGGGACACCAGCGAAACCAAGAAAGAAACGTAGAAACAAAAATCCATATAAATGGCATTCATAATCTTTTTTGTAAACATTTTATTGAATAAATATTTGTTTACAATTATAACGTGTCTTTTTATTCTTACACAAAATACCATTTACGTATAAAATTATGAACTAATGTATCGTTCCACTCCTTTTGATCAGTAAACATACTAACAATAGTTGACATGGGAATATTTCTACTACGATGTAAAGCATAAAATAAACAGTATTGTCCACACACACAAGACCACGGTGACTGTAAAGTCTTTTCATTCCAAGTAAATGTACTGCTATGATCTTGTAGAAAGGTTTGAAAGTTTCTGCTGTAAAATTCTGGGCTTTGTCCATAAGAGTCGAAGAATTCTCCTTTTCCATCCGATGTGACGTAAACAGTTACCCAGTGTGTACCAGGTCCATCGCTGGGATCCACGTTTATAATAAAACCTCTAGGTCTTTTCTGTATCTGACTTGGTAAACGATCCGAGGGTAAAACATCGGTAAACACTGATTTGGCATATGGGTCACTTTGTAAGACATGAATCAGTTGACGTGTGTTCATTTTAGCTTCTGAAGTCACTTAGCACGTTACGGCTGGCATCAATCTCGATAAGATTTTGAAATTCTCCAAACACCACGATATTTATAGCCCCAGTTAGAGCCGTACCGAACTTGCATTCTAGGGAGACGTTCCCATCCCTGATAGGTTGAAAATGATCTCCAACACATAGATCAGCTGTTAAATCAAACACGTACAGGGTATATCCATTTCCATACTCGTCTCGAGTAATACCGTTGCCTTGATTCTGAAACATCTTGTTGGTACCAGCATACAGCGTTTGGAATGCTGAAACATAGTTGGTCCCTGCTGCTCCGGCAAACTTTAGGTGAAGTGGTTTGCCAGGCCGGTGTTCTCCATTCACTGATAATGCAAGAAATGTTGTGTCGTAGTTCTTAAAATTGAAAGGATTCTTGTTATAAACTCCGTTGTAAGCATCTGCATCCACCATCCCAATCACAACTCTATCAGGAAGAAGTCCTTGGAATATGTTCTGTTGATCTCCAGACATGTTTCCCGTTGGTACGGAGAACACTTTGCAGTTTACACGATTGATTGGGTACTTGGCTGTGATATGTTGAAGGGCCTGGGTATGACCTATCATTGTAGTGGACGAAACGTTAACACGGCGAGCGCGAAACACGCATTCTTCCAGAACCACTTTAAAACCAGGAGCTTCTGCGGATGAAACCAGGCAAAAGGGAGCTCTTGATCTCACTAGCTTGAGCTTGATCGGAACAGCGCCAAGGATATAGCGTTCTTGCGCGAACAGATCCGAATGAATCCTTCCTTCCATCGCCACAGACTTGCTTAGGCTTGTATGCGCGTGACGTTCCTTTAATCCTTTGTTCGCATCGGCAACTTCTGCTAGTGGATTGACGGCATCCATCCGTCCAGCCTGGTCTTTGTAGAACAACGCTGAAGTTAAGTGAGACGATTTAGCGTCTTTGCTAAAGTTCAATACAGTTTCTATATATGCTCGGTAAGGATACGAAGTGCTTGATGGTGTGACCAGTTTGTTGTTCAGATAAACTTCCACTTGAGAAAATAAGGCATGCATCCATAAATTAACAGGACCCACTTGGGCGGTGTCAGGTAAGTTAGTTCCATCTCCATTCGTTATCTTTGCTTTTACGTGAAGGTAACTGTTTGCCAGATCGGTGTAGACATCAGAATTTGCGGCACACAGAAACTCAATAGTGTCCGAAGTTCCAATGCTTGAAAGAGGATCGATGTCTTCCCAAAATCCTTTATTCATTTCAACTTGAGTGTCAGGAACAGAAAATAAGTCCAGTTCAGATTTTCCACAGGAACAGGAATCTTTATGTAAAGTCTCGTAGCCTTGTGCCATTATTTAAGAAAAGTAGGTTTTTCTTGAGATGTTTTCCGCCTCTTGGTCTGTGAGCGATTGGTAGATTTCGATGATGCATTGGTTTTTATACCGGGTGACCCAAAAAAAAGTACTCCGGTTTGATTCATAATAACTTCTAAACCACTGAAGCTATTAAACTGAAATAACTTTCATTAGATAGATGGAAGACTAGCTTAGATTTTGATATATTACAGTTGTATTTTACTTACAAATTCACGGAGATATTAATGTTCAAAATAGGTAGCATATTTCTGGATGTGTCTAAAATATGCAAAAAACGCCGTATCAAATACTTAATGTTGGATGTCTCTGGGGAGTTGCATGTTATGTCTTATGGAGTTATGGTTTGATTGTGTTTCATAATTCTGAGTTTATTCTGAACATGAACAAATTTGCAATGTACCACATGATCAGCAACCGCAGAATTTAGAAGAGCTTCGCAGCATGCCGTAATCTAGAACAACGAATGATCCATGACTCCTTCGACGCAATGGTGTCACGGGCTAGGCAGTGCATTCGTGCTAGAGGACACGCGATTCCGAACGAATAAATCTTGCTTGTATTTTGCAAATAATAATACTTCGTTTCATAATAAACAATTTGTCAAGTGGCATTTATTTACTGCTAATAGTGCGTGTTTCAGTTGAGCAAAGCTTGATTAATATTTGATACGGCGTTTTTTGCATATTTTAGACACATCCAGAAATATGCTACCTATTTTGAACATTAATATCTCCGTGAATTTTTAAGTAAAATACAACTGTCATATATCAAAATCTAAGTTAGTCTTCCATCTATCTAATGAAAGTTATTTCAGTTTAATAGCTTCAGTGGTTTAGAAGTTATTATGAATCAAACCGGAGTACTTTTTTTTGGGTCACCCGGTAGATGTTTTACGTTTGCGACCGCCTCCTGATTGGTTACCCATGAGTTGTTTAGCACCCTGCCTAGCTATATCTTTGACGGCTGCGACACCACGACCTTTGACAGATTGCTTCACACTTTTCCCGGCCAGAACATCCTGACTGACATCTGTTGCCGCTTGCAGAGCTGTCTGTCCAATCGCTTGTGCTCCTCGTTTCACCAGAGGTATTGCATATCGGGCAATACTTTTAAAGAAACTTCCAATACCGTAGCCTCTTTGAATCCGTGCACCTCTAAAACCAGATAGACTTCCACCTCGTTGTCCTCGTAAATAATATTGTTGAAACTGCTTTGCATCAGAACGATTCTAGCTCTCATCTTTAAATAAAATACGGTGATCTGCTCTGTTTAAAGTGAAGTGTCACGATGGACGTCCCGAAACCAAATGACACGTTTTCGTTTTGTCGTCCTTTATATCTATTTCGATCATCTCGAATGATTTCACCTTCAGGGGGACGTATTGTAAGTTGCGAAAACTAACGTTAATATTTTCCCCGTATTTTCCTTTCGTATTCACAATTCGTAGAAGAGGTACTTTGACGTCGCCGACAAAGTGTGCATCCACCACATTTGTGTAGAGGTAAATAGATGCAAAGCCCGCGTTTATATCTGCTACGTATGGACTCGTTGTTTTCTTCGTAATCACTGTATCCTGCTCGAATCCTAAAGCCGTTGCGATATCACCCGAGAACCATGCCATTGCACCCTTTTTCACATCGACCATCACTTTGAGCATATTTTTGTTATATGTAAACTTAATCTTAGCTTGTCCTTCTTTCGTCATGCAATGGTTTAAATCTTTAACCAGGTTTGTAACACTGTTGTATTGTGTGCCTTGAATGATGCCCACTTCATCTGGACCTGTGCCAATGTTATAGAGAAATGTCTGCTGATTGCCTTCGCGTATCGTGCTCCATGTATGAGGATAATTAAACTCGGAAAGGGCTACTTCCCAGTCCCCTGTCAGCTCTAACGTTTCGGCTAGTTTCACTTTAAAATTCGCTACCGTATTCTCCGGGAAATATTTCATAGAACTATTACTTGGGAGCGTCAGATAAAACTGCGTTGTCATCTCGGCGAGTATAAGACACAAATGAACACAGGTTATAAGATCACATACTTTTATTTCGAAATATGTTTTACATTATCCGCCGATACCCAAGAATTAAAGTCATTAGAGTAACCTAACCATTTTACAAGATATTCTTTGCGTTTACCACGCATGCGAGACTTAATCACATTTTCTACTCTAAAAAAGTCAGTGTCTTTCTTGATAATGCTTTGCAACTCTTGTTCGTAAAATGTTCCCCCTATCTCCTCGTCGTGATAATCAGAGATTTTATACACAGGTGGTCTTCTAGGTATACGCTTCGTTATGGTGAAAACTTCCTCGGTCCAACTGGGTAAGTAGCCTTTCTTGAATGTTCGTCTGGCTTTGCTGATTCGCACTTGATCGCCCACGTTAAATTTATACTTGATGGGCGCGGTAGATTCGTGTCCGTACAATCGTTGCCACACGACGCTTTCATTCTCGTGATTCACATCAACCGGTTTCATTCCAATACTGCGATGTCGCGAATGGTTGTAGGAATACAACAGTTTTTGTAGCACATCCATATACTTTAGTGTATTCTTAGCTGTAAAGTATTTCCACATCTTTCCCTTGAGCGTTCGATTAAATCGTTCCACAATAGATGCTTTCGTATCATTATGCATAGTGAAAAACGATATGTTGTAATCTTTCAAAAGCTTCTGAAATGGTCTGTTAGTAAATTCAGTTCCTTTATCGGTATGAAGTTTCTCAGGACGTCTGCCTTTCTTACATATCTTCTTAAAGGCTTTAATCAGATTTTCTCCGGATTTGGTTTTCAGCGGTTCTACCCACGCATATTTAGATAAGACATCAATGACAGTTAAAATGTATTTATAGCCATTGTTTGCTTTACTCAACGAATCCATAATGACCAAATCTGCCTCCCATTCTTCGTCTATTGCTCCGACAATAACTCTTTCTTTTAAAACGATGTCGCACTGGTTTATGTAAAGTATAGGTGTCTTGTTGTTTTAACCAGGTTTTTATCTTATTTCGTGATAATTTAAATTTCTCATCATTTTTTACGACACGGTAAACAGCATCGACGCCGCCAAAACTTGCCGGACTTTCTGGGTTGTAGTACAGGTCGTGAAGGTACTGTTCCTCCATCTAATTCTGATTGCTGAATCACAATCTTGCCACCACAACAGGCCGAAACACAACGGATACGTCTAAAAATATTACGAAGGGCTATTTGTGGTAAACCTCCCCAGCAAGTCATGTTCATGCGACAAAGGTTAGAGATGAATGGATAAAGAGAAGTAAACGACACGGTATAAATGCAAACATAATTTATTACATATTAAATTAGAATACAAAATTATATATGTTCAACAAATGTTCAGTTTTTCCATGTCTTCAGTCATTGCATCGATAGATTTTTGAAAAGATAATCTTCATAGGCTTCTTTAGAGTCATTCTTTCTACTTGTAAAGGATTCGCCCGTTTCTGCGATCTTGTACTGATATTGTAATGGCTCACTAAACAGGCACCCAATGTTATAAATTCGTGGCGAGTTCTCTGTAGGTTTCCATTCAAAGAATCCGCATGCATATTGTCTTTCCTTAGGACAGCAGTAAAATAAACGACCTTTATTGTCACCTTCTTTCTTGACTTTACGGACACAACAGACCATGCCATGTCGACAGAAAGGTTTAGGACTCTCGAAGATATCTCCCCATTGCCAAAACGAGCAGGCATTTTCTTGCTCAGAGCAGACGAAGTAAGGTCTTCCGTAACTTTCTTTCATCTTGTCTTTAACCATTCGCAAGGACACACTGGATGTATACAGCCACTTGCTCGAAAAGCGTTTACGGCTTTCCCAAACATGTAACAATTATCTTCAGGGCAAAACAACTGACAACTAGGCTTTTGTCCACAGTACCAGAACAAACCATTCTTAGTTGTTGAGGAATATGCGGGTTTACCATGTAGACAGTCCATTGCAACGATCTTACTCTGACGACAAACAGCAAGCGAATGATACTCCGAGCGAAGTGACGCTGTTTCTTTATAACAATCCAAACGCGCCAAAAGGGGGATGTCTTCGCAGAGGTCCGCCATGAGAAATAACCAATGAGATTCCAATGCTAAGTTATCCATTATCACCCGAAAATGATCCGCATCTTGAACTTGACCAAACTTGTCCCATTGTTTCAATCTTTAATCACCTCTTAATGACTTTGTTGCACACTGAAATATGAAAATACTGCCTTTAGGAACAGTTTCCCTAGCATTACTTTCATGCCACAATTTCCAACCAGTTTACGTTGATATTCCTCAATGTCTATCTGTTTGAAATCTTCGATCGTTCTTCTTACGGCTTCTCGAACTATTTCTTCATCGCAGGAATCGCTTAACCGGTATACAAATGTAAGATAAGCGATAACTCGGCCAAAATTATTCACATTCATTTCTTCGTAAACAAGATGAAAAGATTCTGGATTAAGTTGAACGCTAAGACAGTCGTACAAGTCTCTATGTTCATTAAGACATTTATTGATATAGAACGATAACGTATCTTTATTGATGTCTACGTTATTTCTCCTCAGTTCGCCCCAAATCATATCCATAGCGCATGCGCTCCTTTCGGGTTGGCTACTGTCCTACACTGTCATACGGACATTGCTACTGTCATACGGACATTGTATAAATACGAAGGCCTTTCTTATATTATTAAGAAATCTAAAGAGCGACCTTTTGATACCATCATCGGAAGGAGTCGGCGGCTAATCGGAATTGCCTAAATGACGTAATGGAATCGGTTGGGGTTTAAAAGGATAATGACAGGTCCTACAGGTACACGAGCTAGGGTTAGGGATCCTGAAGGTTTAATGACGTATCTGAATAAATAATTAGGGTTAAGTCTCCCTCAAGACGAGAAGTCATGACGTAATGAGACTAGGGTTAGGGATCCTGAAGGTTTAATGACGTAATCTGAATAAATAATTAGGGTTAAGGGGTCGTGTAGGTTCGCGAGAAGTCATGACATAATGAGACTAGGGTTAGAGGGTCCTAAAGGAGCCTGAGAATGAATAATTAAAAATTGAATATTTAATGAGGCGGCATCCCTTTGGTCTCCCGATGGGGGGGTATTACTACTTACAATTATTATTTATTACAAATATAAATTTATTACACATACTGTATTCATATGTACTGTATGTCTACAATATGTTACAAAAACTAATTATAACTTGAAAGTTGTATAAATCCTACAAATGTAGTACTGTCAATTAAGGCAATAGATATTAGATAATGATCTTACATGTATGCAATGAACAAATTCATTGAGATTAAAATAGTTCTTTAGAAATGGTGGTAAAATGCCTTCAAGACATTTCTTAACTAACATATGGTACCAATCCTAGGGTTTCTATTAACCGATCAGTTTCAGGTCCAGACTTAGGAAAGGTCAGTTTCTCTGCCCTGCATTGAGACCTCAAGAGCATCTATCCTCACCAACAATCGGGATAGAATCCCTAATACTGTATTAAAACCAAATTGATGTCCATACATTTGCACTATATGGACCCCTAGACATTTGAATGATAAAGAGAATGCACTTTCTTCCTTCATTCTTTAACAGTCTTTGGTGTCACTGTTCCCCAATTCCGTCGAATACTGTGAATTATTGAACGGAGGTGTCCAAAACAAAAATTATTGAACGCTGATGACGTCACTAGGACAAAGCGCATAACTGCAGTACTGTATTACAGAAGTAAATTAGCAACTATAAAAGTTTCAAACAGTAGTGGGCGAGGGGTGTTGCGTATAACGTATTTATAGAAATGAACCATGATTGTGACTGTTTCCATATTGTCCCATTCCCACTTTAGAAGCAGCTATTAATTTAACGAAGAAATATCCAACAGAAACTAAATTCACAACGCATATTCGCCCGTCGTGTATTATAAACATAATTTTCTCTTCACGCATGTCCGACACTTACCGGATTCAATCCCACCTGTATCCCCGAAAAGCCAGGTTCATCCCCAAAAAGCTCGATAATTCTTTGGCTTGTTGCCTTGGGCGGCGGTGGTGGCTTTCCTCCCCCGGTTTTTCTTTGTAGTTTATTTTCCCGACTGAGATATTTTCTCGCTTCTCCATGCATAGCTCGCCACTTTTCCCTTACATCGTTTGTTGTTCTTCTAGCAACACCAAGCGCATTCACCCGCTCGCATATCGTTTGCGCGAAAGTTCGTGCTTCCTCTTGTTTGTCAATGTGCTAGAAATTTTTTTTCGTATAATATCGACATTTTGTTCTGCCAATTCCAAAAGTAAAGCGCATTCAGCCCCCGAAAAATTAGCCTTTCTTACCCTTTTGTTGTCCATTTTGATATTTAAATTTTTTTGTTAAAAAACCGGTTAAAAGTAAGCTTATCCAGCAGATAGTAAAACGCTGTACTAAACGGGCTTCATACAACACATTTTTATCCACCGGTTAACTATCCGCCGGATATCAAATTTATAGGCTGGATATCAAATTTATAGGCTGGATAGCGCTAAACGCCGTTTAAATTAAACGGATTTCGTACAACTGGACTGTACTGGAAGCCAGTGGCAAGAAAATATTCAATGGAGACAGAACAAGATCCATCATCCAAGCTTTGTCCCCATTATGCGCTATAAACTGTCGCTGTGCCCAACTAAGGTCAAATCAGCTTTGACACTTTTTCATATAAATTAGACTGGCATTTCAATAAAATTAAGCTTTTGCAATTGAAGACCAACATTTGCAACACAGGTGTGATTTTTAACCTTTGATCAATACAGACTACAGTTAATTATGACCTCAATAAAATGCTATTTTAAATTAATAAAGATGATAATGCTATTTTAAATGAATATTAAAGATGATAAACAGTAACTAATATGAAGTTCAGCACCAACTCTTAATATTTTCCCGCCTAAAATCCCTATGGCTACACGTGTGTGAAAAGAAATACCCAAATTGTGAACTTTTTTCGCCACAAATCATGAGTGGCTACTATTAAATACTTATGATAGAAGATTAATTAAATCTGTTCCAGATTGCATAAAAAATATGTATAAATATTTAATATTTTATCAATAATTCATGAGAGTAGACGCATGCAAATATCAGATCAAACCACTCACCGGCATGTACTTCATGTATGCCTAAAGCTGGTTACTTCATGTAAGCCTGACCCCAACTCAACTATAATCCTAACCAAAAGTTTGTGTCGGGACACAAAAATCGGCATACATGAATTAGTCCCCCACTCACCTCCAATAACAAATTCGTTGTATTCACTCGCTGCCACAGCTTTTCTTTTCCGTCTATTAATGTCCCAAGCTTTGTACCAGGGCATTTCTCCAAGAAAATACCGATTAAAGGTCTTAAAATTCCGAAATATTTAAAAACAACAACTTGTGAATTATTTTTTAATATAAACAGCGGCATGCTCGGGCGTAATGGGTCTGTGGACGAGGTTGGGAAAAGAATAGATAAAATCTAAGTTCCATGCTCTTGCACGACCTAGTCAAACTCCCCCACCTCGGGATCTTGAGAATATGTCAAATTTCTTATTCTCTGTGGGCCATGCCATTTTAAATCTGGACGTTTTTAAATCTTTGCGCACCGAGCCTGTATATGTAACATGCTTATTTTTTTTCATTTATGTAAAGGGCAATGTAATTGAGGTTTCAGTTTACCGTCCACCCGAGAATTTAATTATTCAAAATCATTTTCATTATTGGTAAATTTGGCAAATCACCACTTTCAAATTTATTATTTACATCATTTGCACAGCGTGTACACACTTTTTAATAGTGAAGCCTTCGATAACATGGACCACACGATGATCGTCACCATGTTGTATGATGACATTCGCAAATTCCCCAAACGAAGTATGTATTTGAGATACAAATGTTATGAGCGCCACTGACAAGCATGATAGGCGTACACATCCATTTCATTAGATTTTCCGACCAGATGAATAGGATTCAAATAATGAACAAAAGCCACGTCACATTTTGAAAATCCTTGGTCGGTAAACTGAAACCTCAATTCCGTTGGCCAAATTAAATGACAAAGGAGAAGCCAGAGCCTCTTTATCTCTACATTATTATTTATTTTCCCTAAGGACGTTGAAAGAGCACCTTTCATCAGTTTTTGCAAAACATTATGGATGATGAAGAAAAATTAAAAGTTTCTGGACAAGAATGCAAAACAATTTTCCTACCTCATTGCACGTGGGATAAATTTGGGGATATCCTTGCAAATTTTGGTGGACGATGCATAAATCTATTTGATGAACTTGTTTCCTTCTTCTCGACCATGAACATGTATTCATCATCAAAGATGCAAGTGTCAGATACTAAAGAGTACCAAGACTTTCTTCAAATGTATGCAGACAAATCAAAAACATGTGAAACAGGTGCACATTGCCAGTATAATTCACATCCATTCAAACTTTTCCATCGACTGTTACAAAATAATGTGATATTTTCCGCTACATCTTACCAATAGGGACCTTTAGCAACGACGAAATCTACGGCGACGACGGCTGCCGGAAGTTAAAGTTATTTCCGGTCGACGTCTTAGTTGTCCACAAAACGTGAGTATATTTTTATTCTTTTACACATAAAATACCAACTATTTCTACTCCCCATCGTTTTTAACAGTTTATGTAGGGGAAAAGGTAACTTAAATTACTGTATATAAAAGATTTTTGCTTTGCTAAAGTGTAAAATTTGTTGTCTTAACTTTCAGATCATGACAGCGAACGTACCCATGAATTAACTTACTTTTGCAGTTTCGCTAGTCTTTATGTAAACCACACGTATAGTTTGACACTAGCTATAAAACTTTTGATTATTTACAGATTGTCAGCATTTTCAGTTAAAACTTTATTGAAAAGGGCATGGGAAAATGCGATACCTTGTATTTTGGGTTGAGTGATAATAGTAATATTTTTGTCAACAACACGTTTAATATTAACAACATGGCAAAATTTAGTTATTCCTCGCTTGTCTGCATTCAGCTAGCCACAAAGAGTTCTTTCTGTAGAGTTTCTCATAATTGTGTTATACTTTAGATTGATGGAGGGGACAGTGGAGCATGATGTTATGATGCTAAGGGAAATGTGCATTTTCGTTCAGGAAGGGAAGCGTCAGTCGAGGGGAAGCATGGGATTCCATAGCTGAAAAACTAAATAGAATAGAGTCGCCACAATTTCGAATAAAAGACAAGAGAGGAGTTAGAGACCGATGGTTATTGCTCGGGAGAAAATGGAAGACCAAAATCAGATGGCAAATCAGACCAAAATGGAAGATCAAAATTACAACAGAAAAGGAGGCTTTAATTGAAGAGTTAGTTGAGATGAAGAGTCAGTTGAGAGAGAGAACAGCCCATGTGAAGATTCTGCATTAGCTAAGCAGCAGAAAGATAAGGAGACAGGTGCAGACATGCGAAAGAAAGCGATGGAGACTAAGGGAGAGACGAAAAAGCGAAAGTCATCAGGAAGTAGCGAAGATGATGATCGTCCTCGAAAAAGAAAACTACAAGAAGGTCTTCAGAACCCCTAATTGATTTCTTGCAACAAAAAGCTAGTGTTGAATGGGAACTTCGGCAGCAGGAGTTGGAATTTAAGAAAAAAGAACAGGAGAAACAACATCAGATTATTCAGGCCATGATGGTTCAGCAGCAGCAGATGAATCAGGCATTTTTGTCAGTTGTACAAAAATTGAGAAGTGACAATTTAGGTTACATTTCCAGTTCAGTTTTTTATAACTGACAAGAAATAATGTTATGCATTTTCTATTACTGTTACTAACATGTTTTATGTTTGTGAGTTAAGGAATAAAGTATGGAGATAAAAGTTTTTCTATGCTTCACCTTAAATTATTTTTGATGCATATTTAAACTATTTATAACATGAATATTTCATTTTTATGCTCCAGGGCCAGGCCCAGTTCAATCCTGGATTAAAATTGCTCCAATCCAGAATTAAATTTTAATCGGCTGTTTATTAATGTTCTTTTTGATATTTAATTTTCTAAGGTAAAACCTTTTTAACATTATTTAAATAGAAAACTTCAAACATTATCGCCTGTGTCTTTGTAATTCTATCCTCAAAACTTCCTCTAATCCAGGATTACGGTAATCGCCTTTTGAATAACTGGACCCAGTGGGTGTCCATAGCTGACATTAAATGTTTGCTGAGTTAATGTTTCAAGTATGATTAATTTAATATCTGTTTCAGTTGAAAAACAACTTTATTTGCTGTGCTTGTATTGTTCAGTAACTCATTCTTTCCAAGATATACAGTCACTGGAAGTATTCTTCTAGGGCTGGGGGCTCATGCTGGAAAAAGAGAGAAACCTGATTCCGATAAAGGCAAGTTAGTGCATTGCGAAGTTCTTTTATCTTCAAGTTCTTTTTGTAGTCAAGAAATTTGAAGGAATTAATAACATCTCCAAAAAGCCATTCCACTGACAATCTTACTGCACTCATTGAAGTATTGTAGACCTGCATTTGTGGTGTAATTTGGCCTTGACGGAATGGGCATTGAAGGTGGATTCTAATTGGATAAGCAGGATCTCCATACACACACATGGGCTGGCCAGTGGGGGAGTATGCAGATTGCTGCAGGTCATCAAGAAGCCCTGAGTCTGCTAACATGCCTGCATAATGTTTTCGTCCCTCTGAAATACAAAATCACCAATAACATCGCTTATTTGCCTCTTAATAATATACATAAAACATTTCTCAATTCTGATTGGCTGAGAGCAATACAGTTTTAAGGATATACAGTGCAAATTATTAAATTTTTAATTTCAATTTTTTATTATGATAAGCAAGGTTGCAGAGGGAGAGGCCCTTTCGAAAAATAATAAACAAACTTTGCTTTGACCTGATTAAAGGTCAAAGACAATTGCAAGTTATTTTACTTAAGTAATCCAGAAAAAATGTACTAGTTTAAATGACAGCAACTAAGAAAAAGATTAACTCTTTATTTAATATACTTACCCACTGGACCATAAATATTTCCAATTAGTGAATTTGGCAATGCCACAGACTGAAATTTCAGAGAATGGACTCTTTTATGGCCATTGTAAACAATTCTCTGATTTATGTCCTGGTCTGGTGATTGGCCGGACAGTTCCATCAATAAAGCCGAAGCAGTTCCGAAGAGGCGACCCTTTCCCCAAGATGGAATCAGCATAACTCGGAAGGGCCTGAGGATTCAATATATTTTGGTTCCACTCTGTTATTAGGTGACTGTGGTTTTCATAGATGAAATCCAACATATGATTTGTTATAAGGCTTAGCACTTATATTAGCACTTATATGCTTTTAGTTTTATAATTGGCTGCCAAGATTTCATTTAAGAACTCAACTCAATGAAGAAACTGTGGATGGTTCTGAAGAAGGTAATCGGCAAAGAAATCCTTGACCAAGGATAGTAGCTGAACTGGAAGGAAATCCCCCCATTGAATTCATGCCTAAATGAGCAAAGAAGGTCCTCAAAGCACAGGTATTTGCAACTACCATAAGTATTGACAGACGCCCGAACATTTTCTTAACATTATCCGATACATTTTTGTTTACTTTAGCTTAAATGGACTCTTGCCAACCAATTATAAAACTAAAAGCATAGTTGAACACGTAACATGTAGTTGTGAAAGATTGTAATGAAATTTAGCACAAATATTGAACTTTTTGAGCTTGTATTTAAACTTTTGGCAAGTAGGCCACATAAAAAAATACTTGTGTAGCGTCCCCACCCAACCTGGGAAATGTCCCCTTCATCTATAATGTTGAACAAAACATCGTTGAAACTACCAAAACTATCCTGAATTTAAAACATTCTTACCAATTTGCTTTAATTAAATTTACTTGCTTTAATTAATTGCTTTAATTTATTAATTAATTAATTAATTAATTTAATTTATTTTAATTAATTAATTAATTTATTTATTTATTTTAATTTATTAATTAATTAATTAATTAATTTAATTTATTAATTAATTTAATTTATTTAATTGCTTTAATTAATTTTACTTAATTTGCTTTATTTTAGAAACAACAGCTGATTTCAATTTCGAATTTTACTACCAATAGTCTGTGACGTCATTTCGCGATTTATATGAAACTTCACCCGTTTTTCAACCTTAAATACCTTACTGATGTTTTACTGTCCATTTGAGCATTGTCGGGCACCTTGATGAGACCATGATCAGACACAAAAGTGTAACGACGGTTGATTGAAATTTTAAAATTTTAAACTGGATATTTGTGCTGTTACTAGTTGACTTCCAGAGTTCATTGATTGCTTGGTTTGGAGATGTTTTAAGAGCCGTTTGGCATTGGGTGAATTTGACAGGAGGACAAATATTAAGACCAAATTTGTTTCTGGTTAGGTAGACAGTACTAAGTGTTCCTGATATAGGTATTTCAAGCCATTTACGAATATAACTGTTCACTATAGAATCAATGTTCTCTGAAATCCAAGTTTTTGATAAAGTAGTAACAGTAAAATGCCAGGATATTTTGGATAAAACATGGCGACTGTACAAGGATTTATTTTTTGAATGTAGTGGCTATGAATCAATATCAGTCATTGTTCGTGAATGAGGGAGGTAAGTTCAGACTTGTGTTGTTGATTAGACATTGAAATCAAAGTATCTGACTAAATATTGAAAATACTCGTCAATTTTGGTCGCTGGAATTAGTTGGTTATTAATGAGGAGTTTCGGTAGATATTGGATGGATTTTGTTACAGCTTTTTTAATGCCAAAAGTACTACACTTATCAACCTGTACAATCATGTTGGACCATTGGCACCAAATAGAAAAGCGGTTCAAAAGATGTTGGTTTTTTCATTCTTGACTACTTATAATAGCAGCGTCATCAGCAAACTGAAACCAGTGGATAGGATTTAAAAACTGAAAGGAGAAACCAAACTGACGATACTTCTCGGCTTTGATATGTCGAATAAAAGTGTTAAAACACATATTAAACAGCAGAGGACTGAGACAATCGCCTTGCAGTATGCCACTGCCAACAGATATGAACGGAGTACAGAATTCAGGTGTAATTATTGAGCTATAGAAATCCGTGTATAGACTTTTTATATAACAAATTTTATATGTTCAGGGATATGGTGATAATCAAGGATGGATTGAATTAAATTGTGATGAACTTCGCCAAAGGCATTTTTCAGGTCAAGTAGCGTGATGACAACAGAGCGTTGTTTGATCCGGGCTTTGTTAATAATATTAGCCATTTGTGCAGTGTGTTCTAGAGTATCAGACAGGTTAGGAGTAAAGCCCTTCTGTATATTATGTTCTATTAAGTTATTAGTGGTGAGGAATGAGTACGTTGCGTTTTGTAGACAGGAAGTAAATACTTTTAATGGTATGCTTTCCAGTATGATCGGTCGAAAATTGGATTGTATATTAGCTATGTGTTTCTTGTGAATAAGAATAGTGTAAGCTTTTTTCCACTCAGAAGGAATGGTTCCGGACAACCAAACAGCACGTATTAGATCAGTTAAATATGTTCTAAGGAAAGGACAACATTTAAAACATATGATGGAGAGCTGATCAAGGGGACACGGATAACCAGAAGCTTTCGTTATTATATTTGTGACTTGTTGATATCATGGAGGGTCAAGGTCAAATTGAACTTCAGGATTAGATATCCAATTGGGAATGTTAAACAGTTTGTTAGGATGAATTGCAGCGAGAGTATTGGTGAAGTAAGAAAGTTATTCGTCATGTTGAAAGATGGAAGTACAACATATTTCATGTTTAGAACATTTTTAACATAACCCCAGAATTTTTTACTGATGTATTTATCGACCTTTAAAAGTGACTTAATTTGAAGGACGACTAAGTGACTTAATTGCAGGAATAGCAAGTGTTTTGAAACTTGGAATGCTAGGTACAATGGAGAGATTGTTGAATGGAATGTGATTCCATGTTACTATTGTTCGTGGATAAAATGAATACTTGTACACAATGACACTGCATTGGATCTTTCGAAAAGGAGAGGTGTTTGGCAATCTTGATACTCTATTTAAATGACACACCTCGTCAGGAAAACTGATACATACAAGACCTTGATTGATCTTGTAGAACATGGTGGCTTGATGCAATAACCTACATTGTTCGAGTGTGTCCCAGCCCAGGTGGTTTATCATAGGAGAGACGTGGCTAGTTCTAGAATAGTCGTTTTGAGTGAATCTAGCAGCTCTGCGTTGAATCATCTCGATCTTGTTGATATTTCTTTTGGTGTAAGGGTTCCACACAGAGCAGGCATATTCTAGTTGGGGACGAACAAGACTAGTATAAGCTCTTGACTTAACTCTCATGCTACAGTCACCTAGGATTCTTCTAAGTAGTCCAAGAGTACTATAATTTGCCTTATTACATATGTTGTCACAATGCTGATTCCAGTTTAGCTTATGGTTTATAGTGATACCTAAGTATTTCGTCGAAGCTACACTACAGATGGTTTGCTTATTCATTACATAACTACAAGAAGAGTGGTCTGTTTATTTGTAATTCCTAAATGATAGAATTTGGAATAATTAAAATTGAGTTGCGATTTGTTGGCCCACTCACTTTTCTAGGTCCTCTTGTAAGGTTATCTGGTCTTGATGATCGTTAATCTCTCTATATATAATACTATCGTCAGCGAATGAACGAATTTGAGAATTAATGATATCAGAGATGTCATTTATATATAGAAGAAATAAAACAGGTGCAAGAATTGTTCCTTGGGGTACTCCTGATATCACAGGTTTTGAATCAGAGTGGGAGCCATTTACAGAAACAACTTGCGAACGGTTGGAAAGAAAAGACTTGATCTAATTGGCAGAGGGTCCTCTTATTCCATAATAATCAAGTTTTGACATCAGGCAGAGGTGAGGGACAGAGTCAAAAGCTTTCCTGAAGTCTAGTACAATGACATCGGTTTTTTTTTTGGTTAACACTTTTAGCCCAGTCATTCATAGCAGTAATCAGTTGAGTCTCACAGGAAAACATTTTTCGGAAACCATGTTGTTGATCAATTAAAATATCATGATATGCTAAGTGTTTGGCAACATGGCTGAGAATGATATGTTCCATGACTTTGCAACATAAACATGTTAGTGAGATTGGGCGATAGTTGGCTGGATTTGACTTCACATTCTTAAATACAGTGGAAACAAGGGCCTTTGACCAATCAGGTGGAAGTACACAAGATTCATAAGACTGCTGGAAGATGAAACAAAGCCAGTTCGAAATGGATTGTGCAAGTTCTTTGAGGACTCTAGCTGGGATTTCATCAGGGCCGCAGGCTTTACTAGGGTTAAGTTGCAAAAGTTGTTTGGTTACACCTTGGCAGTTGATGATCAAGTCTGAGATAGAAGTGTATGGAGATTGACCTTTGCTTGGAATTGGAGACTTTTCCCAAGTAAATATTGAATAAAACTGAGAGTTCAAAGCTTTGGGTTTATCAGAAACGCATAGTTTGTCGTCGAATTTTAAGGGCCATGCCAGAACTTTCGGATTTACTTGTACGAACATAAGACCAAAATTTCTTAGGATTGGCGTATAAACTTGCACCAATATCATCATTGAGGTAATTGCTGTGAGATTGTTTCACAAGGCGAGAAACTATGTTTCGTTCTTTCTTAAATTCATCACAGTGTTTAGGTTTATGGGATTTAAGAGCTTTCTTATGTAGGCGATCTTTCGTCCGCATATGACGTTTGATAGAAGAGGTTATCCACGGTAGCTTAAATTTAGGCACAGATTTCTTATGAGGGACATAATCTTGAATACCTTTGATCAGACATGACTTGAATTTAAACCAATATCAGATACAGAGTTATTTTGAGGACTAGATAGACAACAGTTTTCTGATGCATGTAACATAAATTCATTAAATTTAGTAAAATCAGCTTTCTTATATATATAGACCTTGTGAGGAGGCTTGAATGATCTAGTAGCTTTAAAAAGGATTGCCAGATGATCACTCATGCCTGATGTAGTGGAAACGTTGGAGATATTATTTGGGTACGATGACAATAATAAGTCCAATGTTTTGTTAGAAGCTGGGCGAGTAGGTAGGGTGACATGTTGGGTCAAGGAGTAGTTGTCGAGTGTGTGAAGAAGTTTATTATGCTGTCCTGAGTTGCTTTTACTTAAGAATTCTGGTGGATCAGATTTCCAGTTGATATCTCCGAGGTTAAAGTCACCCCCTAGAATGATATATGGATGGTGATTGGCGGAGTCCAATACAAAGTTTAAAGATTTGTGGAGTTCGTCGAGAGTTTCAGAGGTCTGTAATAGGATGTCAAGTATAATTTCTTAGAGTTACTGAATTTCACTGAGGACCAGATAATTCACAATTGGTATCAAGACTAGGACACTCTTCACATACAATATCTGACTTGATAGCCTGAAATACACTCCCACCGTTAGCATTCCTGTCTGGTATATCTTTGTGTAGTTTGGATTCTGTACCCAAAACAATATCAGGGTTGTGTAGGTCTAGCAAAACTTGAAATATAATATAATATAAACCTTATATATAATATGCGAATGCTTGCCGAGACAGGCGCTTGGGACAGTGAGTCACTTAAACATATATATATATATATGTGTGTGTGTGTATGTGTGTGTATGCGTGTGTGTATGTGTGTATGTGTGTATGTGTGTATCTGTGTCTATATGTGTCTATATGTGTATATATGTGTATATATGTGTATATATGTGTATATATGTGTATATATGTGTATATATGTGTATATATGTGTATATATGTGTATATATGTGTATATATATGTATATATATGTATATATATGTATATATATGTATATATGTATATATATATGTATATATATATATATATATATATATATGTGTATATATATGTATATATATGTATATATATGTATATATATGTATATATATATATATATATATATGGCTTGAAAAAGTTGTTACCAAAGTCCTCATATGCAACAAATAACTTAGAAATCAACAAGAGTCACGACATCACCTACTAAAATTACAAATTATTTTAACTCATATTTTGCAACAATTGGTGCTAAACTAGGTGAGATTATACAATCTGATGCACTTAAAGATCTACCCATCTGGTCGCCAACTAATAAGACCATTTTCAGTTTTCAACCGATAGAAATTCCATCAACATTGAAGAACTTGAAATCATTACGAGTTAGCAAAGGAACAGGTCTTGACAACATACCATTTCGTCTACTCAAGTCCACTGCTGACATTATTGCTCCTTCATTAAACTATATATTCAACTTGTCATTATCAAAAGGCATTTTTCCACAAGAACTCAAAGCTGCTAAAGTGACTCCTCTGTTCAAGTACTATCAGTCATAGCAAAGATTTTTGAGAAGGAAGTCCATAATCAACTTTATAATATCTCACGGAAAATAATCTTCCACACTCCTGTCAACACGGTTTCCGTAAGAAAAGATCTACACAACAGCATTAATAAAAGTTGTCTACAACTGGCTTACCAACATCGACGAAGGCAAAGTTACAACAGCTGTATTCTTAGACCTCGCAAAGGCCTTTGATACAGTGAAACACAACGTCTTGATAAAGAAATTGGAAACCCTTGGGATCACAGCAATTGATTTGGACTGGTTTATTTCGTATATGACTGATCATCACCAACAAGTTTACTTCAATGGCGTGCTTTCAACAACAGAATCGATTAAAACAGGCGTTCCCCAAGGGTCAGCCTTGGGTCCTTTACTACTCTTCTTGGTTTATGTGAACGACCTTCCTCATTGTATTACAAAATCAACAGTCAGCATGTTTGCTGATGATACTGCCAAATATTTCTCCTCGACTAATGCTAATGAAATTGAAGAAGCACTAAATGATGATCTTACAAGTATTTCTGAATGGATCAAGTCAAATGGTCTAGCATTAACCCTCAACAAACCGAATTTATGGTCATAGGATCACCACAGAGACTTGGGCATTTCTCATTCGGCAATTTGATGCTAGATGGGGTAACCATCAAAAGAGTTGACTCATTTAAATATCTTGGAATAGTGCTAGACAACAATATTTCTTGGTCAGAACATACACAATATCTATGTAAAAAGCCTCAGCGAGAATTGGCATTCTAAAACGCATGCCGCTGCTCAAACCGTCATTGAACCTCTGTTTGACTACTGTGGAGTGGTCTGGGACACATGTGGCGACGTATCTGCATTAAAACTCCAAAGACTACAAAACCGTGCAGGAAGAATCTGTAACAGTACATGCTAAACTGAAATGGTCTACGCTTCAACAGAGAAGGAAACACCACAAAGCAGCCTTAATGTACAATTGCCTAAATAATCAACTTGAAGGAATAGACGCAAGCTACATCCGACATGTCGATATTCATGGTTATAACACAAGACAGAAAGATAACATCATTCTCCCAAAGCCAAGAACAAATTACTTAAAATGTATATTTAAGTACATGAGTAAAGCTGTGGAAATTCAATCCCTCTGCACATTGAGAAATCAAACTCAGTAACAACTTTTAAGAAACATCTATATGACGTTGAATTAAACCATTGATTGAACTAAATTTTTAGTATATAGTTTTATTATAATCATTATTCTGATATTGTAATTAGCCTATTTATAATTTATATAATTTGTATTTTATTATGTAATGTAGCTATTAATATCAGGGGCACCAGAGAGAACAGCTTCGGCTGAGGTGTGTTCCCTGTATAAATAAAGCTCTTATCTTAATACACGTGCCCTCTAAACACCAAACCTTTCCAAGATTTTTCCATTTTTCTACTTCTTTAAGGTTAACTCTTCCCAGATTCCAGATTCTTCCTTTGCAATTGATGTTATGATAACCTTTCTTTTCTCCATATACCATGACTACTGTTTTCTTGTGATTAAACGTTGTTCTCCATTTTTTGCCAAATGTATTTAACTCCTCCAACATCCCTTGCAGACCATATTCATTCGTGAAATCATTGTCAAGTCAGCGAACATTATTGATCCAAAATACATGTTATTAATCAAAACACCAGTGTTGGCTGATTCCAGCAACTTAATAAGATCGTTGACATAAATAAGATACAGCCATGGAGACAAAACACCGCCTTGTCTTGTTCCTTGCGAAATTGTATACTCTCTTGACTTGCATCCTGCAATTGAAACACACCCCTCATTCCTAATTCATACCAATTGCTTACAA
The DNA here is from genome assembly GCA_035772405.1 of Chrysogorgia sp. JL179-B06. Taxonomy (NCBI): domain Eukaryota; kingdom Metazoa; phylum Cnidaria; class Anthozoa; order Scleralcyonacea; family Chrysogorgiidae; genus Chrysogorgia; species Chrysogorgia sp. JL179-B06. The sequence continues at coordinate 2,396,329 of JAYKKM010000263.1, forward strand.
TTCTCCACGGCTTTCCGGTAATCCCCATATAATAGAGTTTATAAAGCATACCATTAATCCACACAGTATCAAAAGCCCTTTTTTACATCAACATAACAAACATACGCTTTATCTCCATCTTCGCACCACTGATTAATTACTTAATCGATCATGAATGCTGTGGTCAACGCATCCTGTTCAGATTGGTATGCCCCTTGTAATTGATGAATGCTTTTGTAATGCTGCCGTTTTACTATGTACAGCACCAGTAGCTCAAATATCTTGTTCATTACTAGAAGGTTGATTCCACAAGAGTCATCAAATGTCATCTGTGACTTTCTGCCCTTTGGAATGGGCACTTTAACTGCAAGCTTAAATACCCAAGGAATGTATTCCCTCTCCACAATCTTTCTGTGCAAATACACAAGACTTTCAACTAACTTTATGCCTCCGTTTTTAATATGCTCATACATGATTCCATCAAAACCAGGAGCTTTTCCATTTGGGAGTGTTCCTATAAGTGTTGATACTTCTTCCACACTAATTGGCAAAATAAAGAGTTCATCATCATCTGACAACGACTTAATTTTCAATTCGTTAACTGCATTTTCGATATATTGATAAAAATCCTCATCAAATTCGTCATTTTGCAACGGCGAGAACAATTTCTCGTAATAATTGGCCCAACATTCAGCCTGTTCTTGGTCATACAACTCTTCTACCAACTCTTCACCTTTCTTACGATATGTCGTCCTCCTTTGGCTTCTTCCCATCTTTCTATTGACGTATCTCGAAAATTTAAACTGATCTATTTCTTCTATTCCGGCTATTTCTTCAAATTCCCTTTTTTCATACATCCGTTGTGTTCTTCGAAGTTCTCTACGAAATGATTTTTTTGCTTTTTTGTAGTCGGGAAATCGTTCATTTCCATTTCCCCTAGGTCGTCCAGCCATAACCCACTGAATCCAAGCACCTTTGGATACTTAATTTAGTTTATTGAGCTGTTCACTCCAATACGGTTTAATGTCGTCTATTTTATTCTAGGAAGATTGCTACAAGCCTCTATTACTGATGAACTTAGTTCTTCGACCATTCTGTCAATGTCTGAATTCTGATTAATATCACACTGTTCTATGGATTCTATTTTTTCCGCTACAGCATTCGAATATTCCTCCAAATGATTCCCGGTACATCTCCTCCACGCAATACAGCTATAGTTTGCTAGTTTATTTGAAGTATGTTGCCTGTCATTATCACTTCCTCCACTAATTATAATTTATATCTGAACTGGTAAATGGTAGGCTGTATTATCTGGATGCTCATCTACCACCTTTACACTTCTTACTTTTTCTAACATTGTATTGTTAAGAAAAACATAATCCACAATACTACAGCCAAGTGAAGATACATAGGTATACTTTGCTCCACGACAATCTTGTTCTATGTTAACTGCATACATGCGAAGTTTATCAAAAACATCTTTAACCATCCTTCCACGAACATTTTCTTTTTGCCCAGATCTATCATCGCGCAAATGAGCATTAAAGTCTCCAAGAATAATCATTGTTTCTCCCAAACTTTGGTTTATTAAACAGAACAGTTCTACGTCTTCCAATACTTTCTTAAACTCCTCCGAACTGCTATTTGTTGACGGAAAATAGACACAACAAATCAATACGTGTATTGATTGCTTACCCTTATATTTTATGTTTACACTGCAATAATGCGATCCGACGTCGTGGAAAGTTTTTGTCCTATAAAAATATCATCCCTCCACAATATTGCTACGCCACCTTGACCCCTTCGCCATCTGTAATTCAAATCATTAGCGGAACTAGACACAGAATGGCAATTGAAATTTCCATCCAAAGATTCAAGGAAAGATAATTCATCATCATAAAGCCAATGTTCTGTTACTGCCAAAATATCACACGTTTTCAGTAAATCTTTGGCATAGTTATAGTTCCCATAAATACCCCACAGTTCCATGTTATCACATTTAGCATGATTTGTGTTCTTTTCCTTGCCCTGATTTAGTCAGTCAGTCAGTAGTCAGGTTGGTTGGTTGGTTGGTTGGTAGATGGTCATGTATGAGAGGTTCATTGTCTGTACGGTACTACTAATCTACTTTTTACTGGATGCCTCATTTGGAAAGCAGCTTGTTACAGTTTCTATATTCTATGAGTAGTATAGCAAGTAGGGCTGCGAGCCCAATCGACGTCAACCGTAAATATAAATACCAAAACATCACCAAATTTGCCAAATCGCGATTCGACAAATTTGACGATGTTTTGGTGTTTGTATTCACGTTTGACGTCGAATAAGCTCGCAGCCCTACTTGCTATACTACTACAGCGATCGTTAGTCAATCTAGACACCCTTCGCACGTTTTCTACTAAATTGATGTCAAACACACGCGAGACTAGCGAAACAATACCAAATTTATACTAAATCGCGACTCTCGCTAAATTTGACACCATTTCAGCCACATTTAAAAAATAGAAAGTGTCGTTTCAAAATTCTCACAAATTTATGTCAAATTACATTTAGGAAAAAATAGAAAGTGTCATTTCAACATTTTCGCGTGTTAAAAAAAATAAAATGTGGTACGAGCCCACTATCACATATTAAAAAAATAGAAAGTGTCATTTCAACATTTTCACATTTTTGTTCAACAAACCACCAACACGTTCTGCTACTGTCTCACAAATTCACGCGCGAAAAAAAACCACTAGATTTTGATTCTAGTGGTGATGTTTATCCAAATGGATAGCGAAATGGCGCTCTTTTGATTGGCTAACAACATTGACTAACAAATAGCCAGTCGTTTTGCGAATTAGTCCGTTTGCTCACTATTTTCAGTGGTGTCTCTCGCTTCAATGTTTTTGTGACCATACGCGTAGGAGTCAATGCCATTTTCTAAAAGGTATCGTTTGTCATCAAAACAGGATAGCGACACTTTATTAATTTCATAGCTACCTAGCTGGTGTTTGACACTTCTAATGGTCTTCATTGTGTGTCGCAACTGTTTCTGCTCGAGTAACACGCTTTTGTAATCTTCGTGTCTGATTACCTTTTTAATTATATTTTTTCTAATACCTTTAGCGGTTTTCCCGCCACCTCCACCCTCTTTCAAATAGCTGTACATTTTACTGCGCAACCCGACGAACTCAACAATTGGCGTTCCAGCGCACTCGTCCTTCATCTTCCCAATAACTTTCTTATTCTCTTTGAAAGCGAATGGGTTGTCTGCAGGGTAATCGCTATTGTCAAACTTTTCGCGCTCTTCCATGAAGTCGGAATAAACGTCGCCAGTTTTGATTGAGTACAACAGACTGTCAGTGTCAGTGAAGTGTAGTCTACAGGTGTCGCTAGAGTACTTTTTCATAATATAATTATAGTGGAAATTATACATCAGCGTTTTGCTCAAGTCTAGTATGCACATACCCACGTATGCGGGTCTATTTAGTGTCAGCGTTTCTTTAACTTTGTGGACAGCAACTAAGTTCTCGTTAAATATCTTGCAAGACACAAACGTTGGCTTTGAGACAAGCTTTTTAAATTTCTCCGCAGTGGTCACTAATCTTACGTCCACACGCTTCCTCAAGTTTTCCATCGTTTTTCCGAACACACTGTTATTCATCAACTTGAAGAAGTCCTTCTCAAAAGCGTTCTTAGCCGCAGTTCTTTTGACTGTGTTAAAGTCGATGTACTTGCCTAGCCACTTGGACTGGTCAAACTGCAGGACCCTGTGAATCTTATTGATTTTTAATCCAAGATCCATGTACAACTGCAGATTTCCGTAGTGACACACATACTTTTTTTTGTCCATCAAATTAGTCACCAGCTTCTTCACACCACCAACACTCACGTTAAACTTATTTTTGATTTTCGTGCAGTACTCCGACAACATGTCAACGGTTATCTCCATCTTCTCGGGAGCCAAAGGGTAATCGTTGTGTAGGTCATGCAAATGGGCTGGGTACTCCAAGTCAACCTCGAGCAGTAAACCTTTTTTACTATTGTTGTGATAGTCGTGCAGATTAACTTTTTCTATTTCTTTCTCAGTCAACCACTTGAAGCCGCCCGTGGGTAGACTTCGACTCATTGCCCATCCATACAAGTTGTTGGCGTCAAGGTACATCAAATACTTCGACTCTTGCTCTTTGTCATACCCTTCCATGTACTTATTATTCGCCACACCATGTCTGTTGCATATGTAGCTCACACCACCACGCATACCTAGTTCTACGAACTGGAACATGTCGATGTCGGACAATAATTCGAGTTCCACTCCAGTCATCTTCAACATGGCGTCCCAAGCCAATCCAGGTGATGTGAAATAGTGGCACGGGTCTAATTTATACTCGCGATGGCATGTCTTTCTAAAGTTCTCAAAAACGTCGGCAAGCAAGAGCACATCGCTTTTCAAATACAGGTCGTGATACCCACCCATACTTTCAACGTCGAAGTAGTCCCACACATCGCAAGCGCGCTCATGCATTTCTTCCGTAATATGCTCGTCATTCAGAATGCTGTAGAAGTCCTTTTTGGAGGGTAGCTCGCATTCGTCGAATTTATCAAAGGAGTCCATGTAATCATAGGGATAGACCCCCTTTCTTGTCATGAGTGCCAACCCATCGTCGCGAAACACTTCTGACGTGTATTTGAAAGCGTCCCTTGGTAGGTTCCTCACCAAGTTGTCTAGACCACTACTCATGAACTGAAAGCTGTCCAAGAATACCAAGTTTTTTCCAAGCATGAACGCCATGTACTTCTCCATGTTGTTTGGTATCACATTTATGTCTTGGCCAAACTTACCAATCTCCTGCATAATGAAATGGCTATCATAGCCACGTAGGTTATGAAAGATCACAGGGATTTTGTCAGTCAACTTAAAGTTCACATTACACTGACGATGTGCAGACCCTCTGTACTTGCCTGAGACATGACAGTGGTCTCTCACTCTAACGTCAGCGCTGGTGTACTCAACGCTACAAATATGACAACTCTTGGCCTCGTCGAAATTCTTCTTATCGTCATCAGTCAGTGTCATCTCTTTGTTAAAGTGACTCTCAGATGTCTTTTTGCAATATTCAACAATTTCTAACATCTCCCCAATGAACTTGTTAACTGCATTTTCACCACGATACACTTTTACTGGCTTACTGTACTCGTTGTCGTAGCAACAAACCAGTTTATACCCATAACCGCAGTCAACGTGTCTCTGGTAAGCATTTGTGTAGCTACACTCGCTTGACAGCTTTGTTGTGTGCACCTTCTGTGTGATAGCCTCGAAGTCTGCGTACACCACAAATGGTACATTTAATTGTCTACTAAAATTCTCGTATTTCACTTTAGCGCCTTTTTGCGGCATTTTAATAGCTTGCTTCCCATTGATGACCAAACATACCTCAACATGACTTTCAAGCACGTCCGCTCGACTAAAACACTGCAAGCAATATCTACAAAAGTGTTTTCTAGCCTTATACTTTGTCTGGCGGTACATGAATTTGTTAAAATCGCGAATGTATACATAATGCTTGTTGCCCACGTCATTAGTTATCAACAATAGGTCCATATGGTCAAGATACGCCTCTTTAGAAACGTACACAGGGAATGGCTGCAAATTTTCATACCCAAAAACATTTATGCTAATATCGTTCGCCTTTTCGATCTTGTTGTAGTCTTCGAGTGTGACTGGGAAGTCAATTCCGTCATAATTCAACTCACCGACATGCCTAGCGTACTTCGACGTTCTATCGGAGTGTTTTCCAACAGGAAACTTATGCGCTAGGTGGCACCATCTAAAGCACTCGTTGTCATCATCGTTATTTACATTTATCAGACCCTTCATACTGTTGCGCAGCTCCTTTGGCAACGCAATGTAGCTACTCCCATGCAAAGGTCTGTAAATAGCGACATTGACGTAGTGCGCATCTATTTTGTCGATAGTCCATCCAGACGCCTCAGATAACCACCCGGCTATCCGCGTCAAAATCTGCTCCGACCCACGATTGGCGACACCCTCGATGTCATGCTCATTAATGACGACGAACGTTTCGCTGTTAAAGTAGGCAGTTTTGTACGTGGTCTTATTGAGTTCTAAAACTTTCTCAAAAGTGACCTTGACTGTCTCCACCACTTTCATTCCGTTGGTCTCACCCAGCTCACGTCTCAAAAGGTTAGTGACAGCGCTTCTACTACCATTTACCTGATTGATGTCTCTGTCGTCAATTACCTCGACTCCATAAGACCTTGTGAACCCTCTCAGTGCTCGATCCAACAGCTGCGTCGACGACGCGTCACTATGGTCTTCAACTGTGGGTTGTGTTTCTTGGTCTCCAAAAAAGCCGTGAACGTTGGTCGCTCTATCTGTTAGTAGGTTCACAGCGTCTGCATTTGTGTAGCTACCTCGAGTCGCGCCAGTTCTAGCGAGTTTCTTATGCGTCCGCCCACCAACTTCGACTTGTCTTTTTGTCAGTGAGGTTTTCACAGTCCGACTCATTGGCTTATACTTATACTACACTTTTTTTCTTAACCCACTCGTTGTAATAACGATCGTCACTTTCGCACCATCCCAGCTTTGGGTACACCACCCCAAACAAATTATCGTCAAACAAGTCTTTCACCTTCCCGTCTTTGAGGTCTGACACCTTCTTGAGTGTCTCGACTCGTCTTCTGTGGCACAACCTAATAATGTAGTATCCATATCTGCTGACATTTCTACCCTTTACCAAATTGCATGAGTACAACGCATTGACAACTTTCAAGAAGTCCTCTTTTATCAACTCAAGGTGCTCACCCTTCACAACGTTCCGCAGTCTCCTCCCCATCCACCAAGACCGCTTGTGAACGCTTTTTGGTCGCGTGAGCCTCATGTCGCTGTAACTCTGAGTGTAACCCCATTCGGTGTCACCACACTTTGGGCACGCGTACCCACCACATCCAGTCACATTTTTCAAAACCTCACAATCCAAGCAGTAGTAAAGCCTGGAGGTGCCTCCGCACTCGATTTGTGTCTCACTCGCGATTTCGTCAATTGTGTAACCATAGCTCATCTGCCTCATAAGTTTGTCCATCACTCTTATACTACTCCAACATTTTTTACCGAGTTAGCACCCACACCGCTACCCCACTACCCAAGCCTAGCGCACCAACAAACAATAATTGGTATTCCTCCATTTCCGCACTCGGTTGGTAGTAATCCGCAATCTTCGGGGAGTCAGTGAACACTCGTCCGCCGTGCTGAATAGTCATCGCTCTTCCAAGCTCCTCCAACGCGCGGCTTGTGTCATTAATGTCAGCATTAGCGTCAGAGAGCCGTTGTCGTAAACGCTGGATCTTATCTCTCTTGGCGACTTCGTTTTCAGACCACGCTTCTTTCGCACCAGCTAACTGCTCCAACGCATGGTTATGTCTTTCCATCTCAGCTTCATAGCCTGTGTGATTAAACTTTGAAAACATAAAGCCAGCGCCTGCAAAAGCCACTGCATTAAAGATCCCTCCAGCCACAACACTCACCATTAACTTACATTGATTTGAATGGATCTGTCGGTATCCACTTTTTCGATTGCATCCATTTTACTAACAGCGTTCCTGCACCAACAGCTGCAGCAAGTTTCACTGTGCCTTTCACTGTCTCTGGTGTTCCCAATGGTTCTCCCAAAGCCTTTTTCGAAATCATACTCACTGCCACAGCGCCAGTCGTGACAAGAAGCGCATCGTACAATTCGTTCATAAGTTCTTTTCGATCGATCGCAGCCATATACATTGTCGTGTGTTTTGTTCAAGAATCAAATGTGTCTAACGCTGGACGACGAGTTTTGTGGTTCTCTGACGCAGGTGCTGGTGCAGTACTCACAGGTTCTTTTTCACTGCTAATTGTGTACCATAGCGAAGCACCAGCAATGATTACACCAAGTGTTCCAACAATATAACCATAGCTCCACTCACTACCCTGTTCTTCGTTGACTATCATTTCACGCATTTTCTTTTCTTTCGCGGCTTTCGATATCTCAGCCAGCTTTTTACAAGCAGCGACACGCTTTGGGTCCTTCACCTTAACACTTTTCACATCAGCTGTGATCTTAGCGTCAACAGCCGTCTGTGAGTCTTCAACCATCTAATACACTATCACGTGTTATCTTACTCACAGTTGACCTCACAGGTGTCTCACAGTTGACCTCACAGGTATCTCACAGTTCCAGACCAAACGCACTAAAAATTAGGATTTTTTCTGGGAGTATAACATAATGACTCAAGACCGAGAGGTTAGCGAAGAAGTTATTGACTGCTTGCTGAGAACGGCCTTTGTCAGTGTGTCTACCCCACGAGTCGACAATGGACCCAACGTCTTAAACGAGTACTTTTCAATATACAATCTGCTCGACCTCAGACGTGAAGATGTGTTAATAAAACAGCCTATCCCCCAGGTCGACTGTGCGAGGCATCTTCACGACACTTGGATCGATCTTCGAGAGGATAGAGCCAAGGAGACTGCTGATAGATTAGCTAGCATAATCCCTGTGTGGTGTTACTCGTCATTCAAGTACCTTATGTTAGCAAGTGATGTCTACTTGAACAACCCTAGTGGGTCCAACGGTACGTTACTCGGTAACTTCCTCCAAGTGTTCTTAGTGACCCTTATGTGGAAACCATGCCCAACCAAAGCCAAAGCGTGGCTAGAGCTCGCCGCAAACCGTGACGTTCACGTTTGCAAGGTGGGGTGTAACGAGATACTGGGCGCGGATGATATCAGGGACCACGTACTCTCGCCCGCCCACAGACACTTCGCGAGAGACGAAAACGTGTACACCTGTCACCCATGCGGTGTGGTCACCAACGACCCACTGCATCGCTTGAGACACGAGAGCTCGAGGTCCCATCTTAAAAACTTAGAGCTTCAGCGGATATTCAACATGGAACGACGGTTTCCACCACAATAAAAAATATTTCTCTGAGGGTATAGTAGCCATGAGAAAAGTTGGTAAACTGGAAATCGTGATTGGTCCCATGTTTGCAGGAAAAACAACAGAGACTCTTCGCAGGTTAGTTGCGTTAAGTAAATCAGGGCTCAAAGTCCTTTACATGAACAACACAGGTGACACTAGGCGAACTGACCACGCGTTCTCCACACATCGTCAGACCATTGTCGTCGGATCAGACAGTTTACCTGCGAAGTTAATCGCCAACCTTCCGAGTTCTTCCGAGATAGCTGATTACGACGTCATCGGCATTGACGAAGGTCATTGGTACTCTGGGTTACTCCCAGTTACTCACGAATACATTAAAGCTGGCATTCACGTCATTATTTGTGGTCTCATAACAACGGAGCACTTAAAAAAACTTGGTGAGCTCGACACGCTCTTCCCAATGGCAGACGACATCACGTTTCTAAAAGCGTATTGCGCCGTTTGTCGCGACACTTACGGAACAACTGTTGAAGCGCCATTCAATTGGAGATACAACCCAGGACCATCATTCGTTGGTGGTGCTGAGCAATATCGCGCAGTGTCCAGACGTCATCATCCTTCCACATAAAATTACGGGTGTTCTCAATACACTCCACTTTTTAAATTTAGACATTGGTCACACGAAGCGTCCAATGTCTCATAGAAACGTTTTTTTTCACACGCGTAAAATTAGTCGCGCACCACACAGTGATGTCTCTCGTGGTTACTTAATGCTGATTTATTTTTAAATTTACGAAAACACTGAGAGCACTGAAACCCAATGTCAAAGAAATATTTTATTACCGTGGTAATAGCGTCGTCGTATGAGTCGCACAAGAGTGTTAGATAACCAGCGGATTTGTATCTGAGCAGCAGAGACTCCTGCTCTTCAGATGTCTTACCTGTGCCACCTGGGTTCTTGAACTCAATCACGAGTCCAATGTGCTGTCGGTTTGCGTTGGCAATAATCAAGTCAGGCGTTCCACGTTGGTAACCTTTTTTCCACGAATTTATTCTTTTACTCGAAGTGTCTTGATTCTCACCACAAGCGGCTATCAAAATAGCTTCTGGATAATACTTCCTAAGAAAACCAACAACTTTCGTATGAAGATCGAACTCGGTGATCATTTTAAACTGATTGTGTTTGAGACCGACGTCAGCTAAACTTTTTCTAACGCTTGGTAAGACTTCTGAGTGCACCCACCTTCCAAAGTGTTTCGCACGCTCCATTTTACTCGAGAACGTTAATGAGTAGACTCCAAGTTCGTTGATAAACGAGGCTTGTTCCATCTTCATTCTACAGTCAGGTTCGACGTGGTCGTGAACCGCATCTTTTGGTCGAGCATAACCTAGAGCGCTCGCGACTTCTTTCGCTTTGAACCATATTTCACCGTTGTGATTAACCGTCGTGATTTGGTGACCATCGAATAATTGCACTGAGTTGGTTGCCATTACTATAGCCCCGCAAAAAAACTACTCGACATAGGTGTCAGGTTTTTTATAGATCTGGTTTGTTGTGTACCAATGCAGCAGATACGTTTTATTAGTCCTCAGTTTTCTACGTCGTCTGAAAAAGTTTCTAATGTTACGAGCCAGTTTTCTAAGCCAACCCATTACATAACTTAAGTCACGTCTCCTACCACTCCCACAATGTCTGACTCTGGTAACATAATAGGTTTGCCGTAAGTCTTTTTAGACCTCATACCAATCTCAGCGTGGAGCTCGAGAGTAACGTCACCGCGACCAAATGATCCACCAGCTTTGAACATGTGGTCAGTCGTTTTATTTATCTTATATATTTCACGAGGTCTCGAAATACATGCTCCCATTTACTTTATACCATATTCCTTCATCATTTCTCCACCCATGATTATGATGTCTCGGTTCGTCATGTAGCCACTCACAATTTTCACACCGTAGAATTCTATCAACGATGGGTACGCATAAGGTGCGAGTGGTATTCTTGGTCGGTGTATTCCAAAAATTGTTCCATAGGGTGTGCCTATCTTTCCCATATTCGCTACGAAGTCTGAGTCGGCTGACTTAACGTTGTTGACCCTGACATGTGAATTGCTCATTTGCCAGTGTATTGATATCATATGCATTTTACTTATGTCAACGCCACTTGGAATAGTGCATATGCTCTCCATCGCTGGGACGCTACCACCATACGCGAGCCCATTAGTCATGCCAGTCTTGTACCCTATGAACTTATCCCACTGACCGTCGTCGTTTGATATAATTGTCTCCCAATTTGATCCAGCGGTGCGAGTAGGTAACCTCACCACAACAAAAATGGAGAGGTCACACCATTGCATACTCGGACAATTAAAGTGAAGGCCTGACTCAAGTGGGAGTGGCGTCAACACAGGGGATAGAAAACTTTGGCTTACGCCGCTGATGCCAACAATAGGACCATAGGTTGGGTTGTTTTGCACTAATTTGCTTGTTTCACCAATGGCTTTCACTTTGCTTGAACCATTGGTGTGAAACTCCACATTTTTCAAGGCGTGTGTGCTAACGTTGAAGTCGAGCACAATGTTGTAGGACTGACTCTTGAGGAAACCTGATAGCAATTGCTCTAGAGTTCTTTTATTGATAACGTCTGAGTCATCGACTGGGTCTGCTACGTTTTTTATCGCTGAGCCTTGCATGTCTATTAGTCCAGACATCCTTCCGCCGGTCGCGCTTAATTTAGGATCTTCGTCCAGATGCCTTTTCGTTCTCTTCAGTATTTTATCATGAGGGTCATCAGACTCATACCCATAGTTTAGACTCATTACTACCTGAAGGTGTATTTGGTTAGCAGATAACCAGAGACTGCTGAGAACCCCAAGATTATCGCCAACGTTGTCGTGGTGTCTGACTTACTCGCGGTGATTTGTGTAGTGTGCTCTGTTTGATTGGTGGTGACCACTGTTTTCTCCACGGGTGGTACTACTAGAGTATCCAAGTGGGGTTGCGAGTCCTGGTGAACTTTTTTATGCTTCACTTTTGACGCTCGATAGTTCAACCCATCGTTATACCCAAATGTCATCCCAGTTTCAGACGAAGTTCTGAGCACGTTATTGTAACCAACAATGGGGTCCTTTAACAAGACCATGCTTCTGGGGATCAGCCAAGTGTTGGGTGTCACAGCTGTGTCTAGCTTAACTTTGATCTCACTAATCGCTTTGTTCATAAGGTTGATCCAAACACTTGGTGAATACTGAACCACACCGTCTTCAATGATGTCTCTAAAGATTTGTTGTGTTTCTCGAGCACTGGCCCTAGCTCCCACGATGCTTTGCTTTGACTTCGCTTGGGCTCCAAGAATGGCGCGCATGTAAACTTCAATCGATTGGTTTAGTAGTTCTTGTCCTAATGGTGTGAACCCGTCAGAGTGTCTTGGGCAATACCGACGATAATCACCTTGGATGTCCTTGATGTATCTATTGTCAACATCAGTCAATGGTACATGGCCTCTCAAAAGTCGCCAGTCAGGGAGGTACAGTCTTAAGATGTCGTTAATGTCAACTTGACTCTTACTCAAACGAAACATCACACGACGAATGGTGAAGTATACATGAAACCTCATGAGACTCACGATTTGCTTTGGGACGTCGACTTGATAACTTAAGTTCTGTAGAGACACCCCTGAGCGATATGTAGCGATGTACATACCCGCGATCGCTTGATAGTAACTCTCCGTTAGAGTCCAAACTGTGTTAACGCTACCACCAATCCCCTTATCAAAGTAACGTCTTTTGGTGTCGATGAGTATTCTCGGTAGATTTGATTTGAAGGAATTATTGTCGTCAACAAAGACGTCAAAATTGTGGGTTGGGTAGTTGAGGACATATGGTGGAAACGTCTCGACTTCTCTGTAGCTCTTGTGGGTCTCTGTCAGTAATAACTTTGGGACACGCCCATAGCTCGACCATATTTTTGGGAATCTTGGTGTGTTGCTAAGGAATTTCGTAAAGCCCTCGTTCTTCGTGAACTTTGGTGACTTTATGTTTATCATGTCAGAATACTTTGGACCTGACTTGAAGTAAATGTCAACGGTCTTGACTGTTTTATTGTCGTCTGCGAGGTTGTACCCAAACTCAAACTTATCTAGTTGCGCGTTTGGGAATTCACTAAGAAGAATTAGCTCACCTTGTTTTCTCTTTGTCAGCATCTATAACATACACTACATTATATGGTCAGGGTTGTGGTATTGATTAGAGGCCCAACGGAAACTGTGGATCTACCAGAGGCACTTTTGACGTTTGGCTCAGATCCTCACTTACTAGTAAAAAAAGCGACCATCTTTTGGGACTACGTTAACGTGGAGACTGGTGTGAACGATGAAATAAGTTACAACAGCAACAAACACGTTTTTGAGTCTGGGTACCACACTTTTAAAATGATTGCTGACGAGTTGAAGGGATTAGGGGCTATCGAGCTAGTAGCCAACAAACACAATTCAAAGTGTGAGATAAAAACTGACCAACAATTAGAGCTGTTTAAATTTGGGGAGCTGTTAGGGTTCAACGATAACACAACGGTGAGTAGTAGTGGTTTGGTTAGCCCTAATGTTGTGGATGTTAACAAAGGGTTGAAGTACGTACAAGTGGGTTGTAGCATTGTGAACAGACCTGAGAATATTGTTAATGGTAGCAAAAGCGAGGTTATCGTCGAGCTACCATTGACCACCACCCAACCACTGAAGAGCTCCGTTCAACACTTCTTCAACATTGAGTCGAAGGTGTCGATAAACAAAGGCGCTTTTACGCAGCTGGTGTTTAATGTGACTGACCAAGATGGTAGTGGTGTCAACGTTGGCGATATATTGTTGGATTTGTATGCAACGCTTGAGTAGCTAAACGCGCGCTAAAGTAATGAGTCTAAACTATGGGTTCGACTCTGGTGGTTACACTGAAAAGCGACGCACACACAACAACCCCCAAAAGTTGACGGTGCTTATTGAAGGTGTGGAGAAAGTTGCAACCTTTGACTATAATGTAGTAGCCACACGCGATAACCCACACATTATAGTTAAGACGGCCACTGTGTTTTGGAGTTACGATAATGTGGCGAGTAATGCCGAGATTCAATTCATCGATATTTCTACGGGAAAGCTAACGTCGAAAGTCGGGCCAGTTCGAGTGGGCGGGGGTCACTACGACTTCGACGCGTTGGTTAGAGCTCTACGACACGCGCTCAGGGTGTTTAAGATAGACCTCGTGGTGGAGAGACTGACGGCCACAGGTAAAAGTAAGATCAAAGTTCAGACTCTGGGTAGTGACGGCTCCGGAGTGGGACTTGGGCTAGGTGACATTGGGCTTTTGCTCGGTTTCGCGAGGGATGCGAGAATCACGTTAGATGGTCAGTGGAATGACAGTCCAAACAAGATCGATATGAACAGAGGTCTAAAGTATGTAGAAGTCTCGTGCGACGCTGTTGAGACGGAGAGCAATGTGGGCACTGATGGGAATCGTAGTGATGTGATCACAACATTGCCAGTGCCCACCGAGCAGTCTCTAGATGGGGGGATACAACGTTACGCATATGTCGAGTCCAAGGTGAGAATTAAAAAAGGTATTTACTCAAGTATGACGTTTCGTGTCAAACCAAACAATGGTGACGCTGACGTTGGTGCAGTGCTATTGGAACTGTATATTGTGTGAATTATATGGAGCTTGGTGTGGAGACAGAGCAAGGGTTGAGAGATATTTATTATAATCCTAAGACGGGGTTCAGTGGTGCAGAGAGGTTGTATCGAAGTGCGTTGGGAGATGGATTGAAAGTAACTAGAAAAACAGTGAAAGAATGGTTGACAGCGCAGGATACCTACACTAGGTACAAACCTATTGTGAGAAGACCTATTCCGCGCGACTTTTGTTGGGTTTCTTGGTGAAGAGCTCCAAATGGACTTAGTGGACATGAGTAAGTACTCAAAACAGAATGGAGGGTATTATTGGATATTGACAGGTATTGAAATATTGAGTAGATATGCTTTTGGCATTGCAGTTTACAGAAAAGACACTAAGAACATGACTAAGGCTGTTGGAAAATTGTTGGTTGACTTTAAAGATCGGTTTGGAGCCACGCCTAAGTTAGCGCAATTTGATGATGGACTCGAATTCTACAACGTTGGTGTTAAAAGTTTGCTGAAAGAACATGGTGTTGAATATTTCAGCACTAAGCGATAAAAAGGCCGCTGTTGTTGAGCGTTTTAATAGAAGTCTGAAGAGTATTATGTGGAAGTACTTTTACACTCATGGGACGTACAAATGGATTGACGTTTTGGTTCAGTTCGTGAGCAATTACAATAGCAGTGTGAATCGCAGTATTATGATGAAGCCAAAGGATGTTGATAAGTCAAACGAAGGCGAAGTTTGGACTACTTTGTTTGGTCACCAATTTGCAGACAACCCATTGCCAAAGTTTAGAGTTGGTCAATCAGTGAGAATTAGTAAGTACAAGAGTGTGTTCACAAAGGGTTATGAAGCCAACTTCACTGAGGAGCTGTTTAAAGTGGTAAAGGTTATTCGTGGTGATCCGAATGTGTACGAAATTGAGGATCACACCGGTGAACAGATTATTGGTAAATTTTATGAACAGGAATTATCGCTGGTCAATAAGAAACATGGTGACGATGTGTACAGAGTTGAAAAGGTGTTGAAAAGAAAGAAAGTCAGAGGGAAGAAGATGGTGCTGCTCAAATGGTTGGGTTATGAGAGCAAACATAATTCGTGGGTGTCAGAAAGCGATATTCAAAACGTGAGCTAATGTAATATGGCTGAAGGTGGGGAAGGTTTTGACGAGATCGAGATGGAAAACTTTGACAAGTATGAAGGTATGAGTGATGAGCAATTAGAAAAGACGCTCGCCGATATCGAAGATTTTGTTGGAGGTATGTACGGTAAGTACACTGAAGACAACATGCCGGAAGACGTTCGTGTTAATTACAACGACTATCAAGACCATGCGAAAAAGATAATGAGTGAGCTAGACGCGAGGCGAGGTTGGCAAAAAGAGACGTCATTTATTGACGCTGATGATGGTAAGACGGTGACGATAAGGGGAACCAACACAGAAGTCCCTGCAGTGGAGTTTGTCGAACAGGAGTCATATGGTGACGTCGATGACACAAGCTACAGTATAGCTCTTGAAGCAAGGTCGGACGATCTTTATAGAAGATTGGACGAGCTAAACGCAACCGACAAAGAGACAGCGAGAAATCAATTAGGAAGAATCACGGCGATAGGTAAGAAAATACGTAAGTTGTATAAAAAAAGACTCGGTCCCGACGATGCGTCAAGGGAAATAGTCAACAGATCGTATGTGAAGGACTCAGGGTCTATTCTCTTCAAACCGATAAACAAAGATGGTGAATATGGAAGACCCAAACGAATTCTAATACCTGGGAAAAAAGGCTTGATCTACAGTAAAGACACGAGTAGTAAAAACGCGATTGAGCAGTTCAAACAGTTAGTTGATCAAATCCCTGAGAATGCAGAAACAACAGCTGTCACAACAGAAGTAACCTCAGATGACTTCCCAGTGATTGAAACAAGAGTGGATCACGATGACATACCTGGGCTATCACAAAACGAAAGCCGTGAGCTGAATGGTACGCTTAACCCAAGCGATAGTGTGTTGCGTGAGTCGAGAATAGGTGATGACGGCGCACTGCAAGCACAGGCAAACCATTTCCAAGAAGCGATAGGTGAAACGAGTGGGAGATTGGCAGAGCTTAACAGAAAAGCTGACCAAACTGGTCTCACGCCTGACGAAGAGCGAGAGCGCGCCGGTTTGCCTGAAAGAGTGGAAGGACTCGAGCAAGCCAGAGACAGAACCCTAGGACAGCGCAAGCTTGAAGAAGCTAGAGAGCGACAAGAAGTCGATATTGACAGATTGCAGAAATTTAGGGAATGGGCTAAAGAAAACGTGGTTGGGTTGAGCGCTGTAGCAATTTCAGTGGCTGGAATTATAACAACAATTATTATCGCTGGGAGGTCTGCTGTTATGAAAGGCGCTATGGCTATGAGGTCATTCGCACAGGCTGTTAAGAACGCGATAATGAAGATGGGTCCATGGGCTGTTGGGTTGGCTAACTTAGTCTACAATTTGTTGACGTCGGGTGCAAAGGGTCTCGCCTGGTTGGCTCAGAATCTGTGGGTACTTGCGGTGATATTTGCGTGGTTTGCTTATGACTATTACAAGCTAAAACGGTAGTCTCAGCTTCGAGGGTCTCGGCTTCGAAGATGACAAAACATATGTAAAGTATATGAACGTCACGTCAGCAGAGTTGAGCCCCGGTTTTAGACGAGCGACCATGGGTGTCATAAAAGGGGTGAGAACGCAACACGTAATCACGTTGAACCCTAATAAGGTCAACCCTGGCGAGGAACTTTACATTGATATACCAAAGCTCTCAAGGTTAGCAGCTGTTTGGTGCCTGGATCGTTGGGTCTAGTGTTCGACTTTAAGAATGCAAACGCCAAAAGCTGGTTCTTGAACAATGTGAGCAAGTTGTTGGTTGAGAAACTTGTCGTGAGACTAGCTGGAGAGGCTGTGTATGACAACAATGGGGAAAATTACACTGGTGTTTATCGCGACCTTTGGGAAAGTGTTACTGCGCGAGACCAAATGATTGATTATGGTATTGGTGGCGAGAACTTGAGAAAGCTAATTTCTAAGGATGACAGTGGTGCGACAAGTGGGAACGTCGCTAAAGTTAATGACGCGTTGATGTTTGGTGTGATTGGAACAAAACAGCGGATTAAGCTTGGTAAGATTATGAATGACCACGGGTTGTACGCTCCTTTTAGCATGAACAACAACTTGCAGTATGTGATCACACTTCCGAAGGCCGCAGACATCATGGTGGCGCAATCCGGTAGCGCTGTGGGCGGATACACTCTGGAGAACCTCGAGCTTGAGTATGAGACGATTGATAACCAGGAGCTTGCTGACGAGATAGCGTCGGGTTACGCAAGTGGTCGTAGTTTGTCATATGAGCACGTTACATTGATGAAAACCACCGAATGGGATAAGGGCACGACTATTGTGAACGAAAATGTCAATCTGCCAAGAAAAAGCATGAAGGCGATTGTGTTGCTATTCACGAATAAGGTGCGAACAGACAGTGAGGAGTTTCTTTACCCAAATATTGAGAGCGTTAGAGTCACAATCGAAGGCGTGCCAAATAGTGTGTACTCACAAGGCATTCCGAAATCGAAGCTCTATGCAGAAGCGAAACGACTGTTTGGGCTAGGTGAAGAACACGCTCAGTTCATGACCATACAGAAGTTCTATAAAGATGGCTTTGCGTTAGTCATCGACTTGAGGAGTGTTCAAGATAATCGCAATGTCGCCACTGGCAAGAACATTGTAAACACACAATCCGGCGTGCTTCTTGAAATCACAAAGAAAGCGACGACCGCAAATGTCATGTGCAGGGTGTTTGTGATAAGTGATGGGTTGGTCAACTTTATGAACAATGGGTTGCAATCAATCCAGTATTAAATCAAACGCAATTTAATGGAGACTCCGTTTAATGCGCTAATTGTTGGTATGACAGCTTGTGGTAAGACACATTATTTGCTTGACACATTGGAATTTGAGTATCGTGGCAAATTTGACTACATTGTGTTGATTTGTCCTACTTTTGAGTGGAATAAAGCGTATCAAGATTGGAAATATGTGCACGACCCTGACGTGTTAGCGATAGACTGTGCGCAGGATAACGTCGACGCTGTTCTCAAGTGTGTAACAAATGTTTTTAAAGGCACTAACACTCTGATTGTGTTGGACGACTGTGCGAGTGGGCAGGACGTCAAGAATAGGACTAGTCAGTTGGTCAACTTAGCTTTTAGTGCGCGACATTTTATGTTGAGCGTTATTGTCATCACACAACAACTAACGTCGATCGCAAAACCGTATAGAGAAAACATTAGTAAGCTCATTTGCTTTTACTGTCCGAGCAGAAGTGATATGAAGGTTGTTATTGACGATTATCTTGGAAACATTAGCAAAGAGGAAGCGTTGGCGATTGTGACCGCACTAAAAAATAATAAGTACGCTAGACTTGAAATCTCACTGCGCTATCCATACAGTCACGAAGTTGTTATTCCGCAATAAAATATGGGTATAAGTAATAGCGTGATGGTAAAACGCAAAAGTGAAGAAAATCCCACGATTGAGGAATTAGTTGAGGACACTGATGGTACTTCGACTGTGGAAGACAATACTGACGTTAGGAGATCTGAACTTATTAGACTGTCTGGTGATGGTGTGGTGAGCCAATCTGAAGCGTACATTAAAAAAGCGTCCGCGAAGGTTATCGACAAGATATGGCACCAACACGAGTTGAAAAGAATGGAAATCGCAAACGCTTTTCTCACTGACTTGCTAATCAGCAAATTCGCCAGCTTACTGGACGGGTTGAACGCTATTGAGAACCCTGACGAACTAAACGACGAGCTGCAAAAAGACCCGCTATTAAAGAAAGACGTTGAGAGCATTGTCGCGATCGTGACGCCGTACGTGCCTTTCTTAGGCTTGTTGTCGGGAGGGATCACGACGTCGAAGTATGTGTACGATCACCATTTTAAAAGTGAGACAAACATTGAAAATAGTGAACAAACGGACTAATTCGCAAAACAACCGGCTATTTGTTAGTATGCAAATTAGTTAATGTCGCTAACCAATCAAAAGAGCGCCATTTCGCTCCCCATTTGGGTACTTGTTTGGATAAAATATTTGTCGTGGGCGCTGGTGTGGGTTGACCAATCAAAAGAGCGCCATTTCGCTATCCATTTGGATAAACATCACCACTAGAATCAAAATCTAGTGGTTTTTTTTCGCGCGTGAATTTGTGAGACAGTAGCAGAACGTGTTGGTGGTTTGTTGAACAAAAATGTGAAAATGTTGAAATGACACTTTCTATTTTTTTAATATGTGATAGTGGGCTCGTACCACATTTTATTTTTTTAACACGCGAAAATGTTGAAATGACACTTTCTATTTTTTCCTAAATGTAATTTGACATAAATTTGTGAGAATTTTGAAACGACACTTTCTATTTTTTAAATGTGGCTGAAATGGTGTCAAATTTAGCGAGAGTCGCGATTTAGTATAAATTTGGTATTGTTTCGCTAGTCTCGCGTGTGTTTGACATCAATTTAGTAGAAAACGTGCGAAGGGTGTCTAGATTGACTAACGATCGCTGTAGTAGTATAGCAAGTAGGGCTGCGAGCTTATTCGACGTCAAACGTGAATACAAACACCAAAACATCGTCAAATTTGTCGAATCGCGATTTGGCAAATTTGGTGATGTTTTGGTATTTATATTTACGGTTGACGTCGATTGGGCTCGCAGCCCTACTTGCTATACTACTTTTATGTTTTTTTCTGCACAATACAGTGTCATTTCAGACATACCTGATGTATGTGTGCACATCTACAGTACTGTACCTTTACCATACCACCCTGTGATTGCCTGTATTTTCCAGAATCTAACAAGTATGAGTATGAGATTGGTGTCTCTCAGCCTAGTCCTAATAGTGTAGGCATATTACCAATCTCAAGATATAACCAGCCCAGTGGATTTTAAATCTCACCAACAGTTTGTCTTACTGTACATGCATGTACATCCTGGGTCGGTCCTCCACTCAGCCCTATCAATTGGGCTTCCAACCTGTTGGAGTATTCCGTTCACCAAATAGTGATAAATCTAATAAACTAAACTAAACTATGTATGTTACACGACAACTATTATGAAAATCTAAGGAGAGGTTGGGGGTTAGGGCATAGTCAATAGAGGTATTGTCTGCAAACGCGCCAAAGTCTTTGTTCTATGTTTTTGTTCACGTTTATGCAAATGTGTGCACTTTCACACTTGCTGAACACATTGTATTTTCTGTATAATGAAGCAGGCAGCCAATGAATAAAGATTAATGAACGTAAAACAAATGAATTGTGCACTTTCAGGGCATCCTCAACATAAATCGCAGCTTGTTGTTAGCCTCTTTGATGTTCGCTGCGTTTCCAGACCATACCTCTATTGACTATGGTTAGGGTTATGGTTAGGATTACATTTACAGGCTAGATTGGTAATCTGCATATAGTAAGGATGGATGCCTGCCACCATGTCCTAGCTATTATCCTGGGAGAATAGGACCTTTTAAGGTAAACGACGCTATCTTGCAGGGGGTGAGCTGGCGGTTTTCCATGGCGTCCTTTGTTTACACTGTGTTTTGGTTTGCGTACAGCTCTCTTTGATCGATTGATTTGTAGTTCGAAGTCGTTTAAACATCCAACGATCAAGCATTGCTTTGTGAGTAAAAGCAGCCAGAGGAGAAGTTCGAATATGAACACTTTCTCGGCTGGACTGTGTCTTCGTTGAAAGATTTCCTCGGTATACGTGGCCTTAAGCAGAGCGGGGAAAAAGCTGAACTTGTTGCCAGAGCTTTTGGAGCATATGAACTGAAAGAAATTTTCCCAAGAAGAAATTTATGAGAAGGTCAAAGAGGAGTATTCCAAAAGGCTTGCAACCAACGGCATAAAAAGCGACCTGAGTGGACTACCAGAGCAAGCTTGGGCAGACAACATACACGAGTGGCCGAAAGTCGACGATGGAAAGCTATTTAGCTACATCTTAAGAGTTAAAGCGGTGGATGTCGACTACATAGGAAAGCACAAGGATCAAAAGGCATATTCCTACTGCATGAGTGGCTTTGTTGACACAGTTTTTGTCGCCAAATGCCCCTCAAACAGCAGGTTCACTTTCCTAAAAGGCAAAGTCTCTCCCTCCCAACGGCTGCGTGATGATCATGACGTCCTGGTGTACCTGTATAGCTGGCACTGGTGAGGTTTGTAACCATGTAATCGCCCTCCTATACAAAGTCAACTATGCATTCAACAAGGATTATGTCTCACCAGCCTGTACAAGTGTCCCTCAAGGTTGGAATAAGGGGACGAAGAAAGAAGTTACACCGAGCAAAATTAAAAACTTAACTTTCCGTAAAGACAGGAAAACAAAAGAGAGACTTGACAGAGATCCAGCTTTCGATCAAACACTAAGAACAGTGTTTGATCCCCGTAAACCTCAAGACAGAGAGATGACCAATGAAAGAGTGTCAAAGCTGCTGAATTCCATCAAAGAAATCCTACCAGATGCCTGTGTGCTGTATTCCATCGAACATGGTAGAGATAATAGTCTACGTCCACCTTTAATGGAAAAAGCTGTGGAATTTATGGCAAATGATGCCTTGAAAAGCAAACCACTTGAAGAAACAGCCATTGTTTATTCAGCATGCCCAAATGACAAGTGCCCAAGTAAAAAAAATTGAATTGGAAACACAGGGCCAAAGCTCGAACAGTTTGTGGAAACAGCAAAGACGTGGCCGGATTACTGCATCCAAGTTTCACCAAATTTCCACCAAAACTGAAACTATTTTGAAACAGAGGAAAAAATACGAAGAAACCCCGGTACAGTCCTGTGGTATCCAGTATTGTTGGTGAATCGATGGACATTTCTCATCTTCCACCAATCGTATGGGGAATCACCCATGAGAAAGATGCAATAAAGGCATTTCTGGCAGATGTAGCTTGTCATCATGAAAATGGTCTAGAAGGTTTTCGTCAGTGTGGCCTGTTTGTAAAAGCTGACTACCCCTACCTTGCTGCTTCACCAGATGGAGTGTTTTCATGCAGATGCTGTGGTCCTGCAACAGTGGAGGTCAAGTGCCCCTATTCAGTGAGAAACGAGAGTTTGCTTGAGAAAGAAGTCTTCAAACGTGTCGAGTTTCTCGAAGACCACAATGGGCAACCACGGCTAAAGCGTGTACACAAGTACTACAGACAAGTTCAAGCTCAGATGTGGGTGTGTGGTGTTAAGCACTGCTTTTTCATTGGGTGGACTGAAGGACACAGACCACTTTATGAAACAATCCAATGTGATGAAGCATTTTGTTCAAGTGTGGTGAACAATTTGACTTTATTTTATAAGACTTATGTTTTACCTTGTATGCTTGGATACCGTGATATTTTGCTGTGTCCAAAGTGTGAAAAGGTTATTTTGGAGACAGCAGAAATCAACCAACCAGCAGAAGAAACCAGCATTTCTTGTACCACATGTTGGCACTTACCTTGTGCTAGGCTTACTCTGTTATGTGCCAAGTCCTTAGATGCCTGGCTATGTTGCAGTTGCCTGGTCGATGCAACTGATCCAACTGATGATGAGAGTGATGGTGAAGATGAAGGTGCATGCAGTTCTGGTGATCCACCTCCTCCCAATCACAAGATAAATAATGTATGTTCAGTATGTTTACTGAGTGAAATTCCTGTTGGTGGAGAGCATATTTGCTCAGTTTGCAGAAAGGCTGTTCATGCATGGTGTAGTAACCACGAAGACGTTACCAGTTCAGCGAACTTGGTATGCAATTTTTGCATTGCAGACTAACAAACTTTTGAATGTATGTATTTTTATTTAAAATTATACAATTAATCAATTATTATATATTTGACATAATCTTGCCTTTTTTAATATGTTCATAATAATGGGGCTTATGCAGGTTTATATTATACTTTTGGTGGTAAGAGTATATTAAACACCAAAGTGAGGGTTTGTAGTGAGAACAAAAGCGTGGTGTAAACCTGCATAAGCCCCATTTCAAGGAGATTTAAAGTTCTTAAACATACTTGGTTGATAAAAATGTTTAGTAAATGATAATTTCTTCATGTCACCCATAAAGATGTTTGACTGAGTGAACATTGAGATTTTATTATAATCAAACCTGTAAAATTAAAGACTTAGCACCAACCATTAATGTTAATACCCTTTCATCCCCAAGAGTGCCTTTAATATTTTACTCTGGCCAATGCCAGACAGAAAAAATGAAGAAATTACCTTGCATAATTTTTGTTACAATAATAAGTTTTCAGTATTTCCTATGCTGAAAATAGTTCATGTACATATATCTACAATTTTAGAAACATTTAAAAATGTGGTGGTAACAAGTGAAAATAGAAAAATACTTGGTTCATATTCACACCCCTTGAATGAGGGAAATACCAATAATTTATTAATTTCATCTGAACCATTAATATGATATTGATTCTATTTCATTCACCACCTTTACACTTTTTACATACTTTTTATGGCAATGGGGGTTTACATGATGCTTTTGTTCTCACCGTCAAGCCTTGCTTTGGCTTAACACTGTATTCTCTTAACGTGAGGCTTGCTGGTAATAACAAAACTTGACGTAAACCCGCATAAACCCGCATAAACCCCATTTAGTTTAGTGTAAATAGTTTTCAATAGGATATACAAACTAGTAATTTCTTAATTTGATACAGTTAAATTTGCTGAAAATTAAAAATGTCTTTAAATACTTTATGAGCACAATGGAGGAAGTAAATTACATAAAGCACTACACACACGAACAATGTCATCAGCAAGTGGAAGTAGACTAATTGGGAGCTCATGTTTAAGAATCTGAAACACTTTCATCCTACCTTGATAGCTTGTTCCACATAGATTCTTACATTTGCAATGCTCGATGTTTTCCTCACATCTGAAGGAAGCATTTTCATTGATGCAGCTTTGCACAATGTTGCCATTATCATCAGCTCCTCTCTAATCTTGAAACCTCTATCTGCCATTATTTCATCATAGGGCTCAAGCATGGTCATAAACCCACTGTCCCTCACAATAAATATGTCTGTGGCTCTTCCTCCATATGCGGGAGACACATATGAAATAGCACCATTTGGTGTAATAGCAACCAGAGCTTTGAATGTGTAGTGGTGCTTGTACTCGCTCCATATAGATGCTGCCAAATCCAGACCACTGGGTGTTTCTGTGAAGCACTCGAAACAATCGATAATGCACCTCACTTTTGGGCACAGTTTTCGAAAACAAGTTGGTAATGTTTTTCTTATTTGGTTTCTACTTGGCCAAATAATAAGCACAGAAAGTTCCTTGGACATTAATTTAACCCATGTCACAAAGATGCTGCTGGTAGTACTTGTTGAAATTTGAAACCTGAAACTCAGATCTTCTGTTAGAAGGGCCAGTCTCAGTTTTATCAAGGTAAGCAGGAATTCTTGCTCTAATCGCAGCTTTCGTGGTGGCCCATGTCTACCGCCAGTTCCAGCAAATATCTGAAAGGTGGTTGGAGCATTCGGAGTTTCCTTCTGTGTTTGCTTTGCTCCATGCCAGTACTGCATACATTTGGCTTTTGGCAGCAGGAAATCAAACAGGCATTTAAAAGATTTCGCCAAATCTCGGCCAAATTAGGGTCTTTCGGCCATTTGTGAAAGACTAGTTCATTCACATGAGACCTTCTAACAAAAAGGTTAGGATAACGTTTATCGTTATCGCAATGACCAACAGCACAACGAGCGTGTTTTGGCATAATGAGTATCACTCATGCATGTCCGCCATTAAGTTTCCTTTGATGACCGTGCGCTCGCCCCAATAGTTTTGCACCCCCTGCAAGATGGCGTCGTTTACCTTAAAAGGGCCTATTGCCCCTGCAGGAAATTGCACTGAATTTCAAATTTCTGCAATAAATTACAAATTTGCACTGAATTAACAAGACGTTTCTCGAGGCAGGTGAAGAGTATGGGTTCAAGGCTGGAAATTGTGTTGCTCTTTTTTCTGTTCAATGATTACTATATAAGCGGCATGTTGTAAAACATGGACTGGACTGATAAAACATGGACTGGTAAAACATGGACTGGTAAAACATGGACTGGTAAAACATGTAACGTGTAGCTGTAAATGTATGATGTCTACATTAACAAATAATCGCTAACCCCAAAACAACAAAGATCCTAACCCTCCATGTTTTACCAGTCCATGTTTTATCAGTCCATGTTTTATCAGTCCATGTTTTACCAGTCCATGTTTTATCAGTTCATGTTTTATCAGTCCAGTCCAGTCCAGTATGTTTTACAACATGCCTATATAAGCTGCCAGATCATATTATATATATACAGTACATTGTATATAGTTCTTTTAGCTATTAGTCGTTGATCATAAGTGAGATGAATCAACCATTGAGTTACATGGACTCAGATGGCAGAGAAATGTTGCAGTGGTCCTACAGTAATTGACATTTTAAGTAACATTTAAAACCCGAGAAGCAGTGTTTTATAAGACATAATTTTGAATAGCTTCAAAAACCACCCACTTGAAAAGTTAATTGGAGAAGTAATTTTGACAATCATTGTTTTCAAAGCCAAGAAAATTGAAGCTACAGTTTATGTAAATTAGGATGAGATTGTATCACATAAAACCAATGACATGGTACTGATTTCCTTTGTCTTTTCCTCCTGAATTAATCAGTTTTTGAAATATTACATAAAAACTCATCAATTATTAATGAGGAAAAAATTAAATCAATACATGTGGTTTAACTCTTTCCTGTCCGGCTGAAAAACATCTAAAATTGAACTACCTCGTTGTCCTATCGATATCTCTGGAAATATCCATAACTGTTGCGAAACGTATACATTTTCTGAAAGCCCGATAAACCGGCTTTTACTTGTGCTTTCGAATTTCCCGAACAAGACACATTATGTTAATATAAATTAGCATTAATTATCATAAATCAGGTTGAAAAACCTCCATTTTGCTAGAAAATGCCATCTTGGGCGCCCGTGTAGCATCGTGAAAATTCAAAACGCCACCAATTGCAGAGTTGTTTATGAAATCAAATCAAACTTGACGTGTGAGTGGATCTCATGTGCCTGGCACTTGTTGAATTTCAATTTTTAATCTTGTGTTACCGTGTGCTGTGTTTTTCGATTGACGACTTTGGGGTCTTCTATGACCCCTTTTGACTGTGTCGGTAAGGAAAGAGTTAATATCCGATAAAATAATTGCCTGTTTTACATAATCTTTAGCTTTGGTTTTATTGGCTTAGGCAAGGTTTCAAAATTATTTATGCCAATGTTATCACTCATGTTTTAAATATTACTAGATACATTTATTTCATCTAATTATGCTTTATTATTTTCAGCTGTATGGATTTTGTTTGGAAAAGAGCATGAAATATAAAGTTCTAGATGAAATTGGTAATCATTTCCTAGATAAAATTGTAAAAGAAGTCAAGGCTGGGAAGAAGTTTACTTTCATCTTGGACAACATTGATTGGGATATAAAGGCCCATGATATGCGATTGGATAATCAGAATAGAAGTGTCCATGCCGTCGCAACAACATTGGTATTCAACCGTGTTTCTTCTGATCATCTCTTTGGCCAAGTGCAATATGGCGAAGTTGGTCGCATTAACCGAAGATGAGCTGAAAGTAATTAGACAACATTATATATGTTTAGTTGCACAGATAATACTGGAGTTTTTTTCCAGCATTTAGTTTTTTGAAGGATGTCACACCTGTAGTTGCTTTAAAATATAAACAAGAAATGAGTCAGAAGTCACTGGTAGTACCACTTCCCGTCCTCATGAAAGATGAGAAGTATGCCGAGGTTGTTGATGTCCTAGACCAATTGGAAACTTGGGTGCATGATGCATACTCGAGATCTGGTTGTATACTTCCATGTAACCCTGCTAATGACATACCTAACCCTCCACCAACTCTTTGACAATCCTCTTCCAGTGCTGATCAACCATTATCTCACATTCCACCAGTAGCATATGCTTGGCAAAAGTGAAAGTTCCTTGTTTTGGTGACCAGCTGACCAGAGTTCGCTTTGCCAGAGCAAAAGACCTACGGGCTGGAAACCAGACTGCTCGGGACAGGCTTGACCACATCTACCCAATCAGAATCGCTGACTGTCATACAAAAAGAAGTTTTCTTAAGGTATTGACTAATTGCCTTCCAAGCAAACTGTAAATCTACTGCAAGCAAATACTTGTGCTGTTTAGGATATCTAAGGAGGAAACAATGCTACTTGAGTGGTAATCACACACCCCAAGTTTTGAAAACTCAAAAAACTCAACAAAATAGACAATTGAACTAAATTCAAGCAAAATTGTTTACTATTCAACTGGGTAGTAAATAAATTTCTGGCAATTTCCAGTCAAATAAATTAAACCACAAAACATACCATTTTAATCATATAATTAACATATATGCTTATACAAAAATTAAATTGCCAAATTGCTTCCTTTTTGTCAATCGAAAACAGATATGCTCTAACTTTGTTCAAAAATTGATTACTTTATTATATAGTCCCAGTATATAAAGTGCTGTATAAAATAAAATGACAAGGCCAAAAAATCAGGCTTAAAAATTACAGTGGCATTTTGCCCAACATAGCTGACATATTTTTCTTATAGCTGTTATACAAGAAACTGTATGGTAACTCTAAACTGTATGGCGTGCGGTCAAGGTACCCTCAGATACTATCGAGAAAAACTGCAAAGAATAAATGTTACACTTGATGTGAAACATTATGAAGATTGTGAACAGTTGTTCTTAAGTGTTGGCCAGTCATTTACTATCACTGCCATCCTGGACTTTTTTCAAATGGAGTCCTTTGATGATAGTCCAACACACAATAGGCCTCCTCTTCATATTATACATCTTGCAAATAACAAAGAATCGTATTTCAAAGATGTTTTGGGAAAATTCGTTGATCAGTATTTAATCACAACTGTTCAAGTCTGAGGAGCCATCATTGGAGCAACCAATCATGTGAAGGAGTACTCGCTTTGTTTACTCAGGTACTTCTTTATACTGTCTTCTTTTAAAGATGCTGTTAAACATGGCGATGGTGATAGATTGGCCATTTTGCACAAACAACTCTTAACACACTTTAAAAGCGATCCTGGATACAATGTCTATGCAATTGAGATGCTGATCGACATTCTGCAGAACAATGTTTTCCTTTCAGAAGCAGAATCACATGAATGTAAATAGGGAAAAACATTGAAATGGCTTTGTTATAAGAAAACAGCAACAGAGACATAAAGAAACACATTAAAGGTATGGGTGCCAATAAGACAGACAAGTCCATTGAAAGAATGAGCAGGGCAGCAGGGGGACTAAGAGCAATTATTGATAACTTTGATGGTCAAATGGGGATCAAAGGCAGGTCATCGTCCCACAGTCACAAAAATCACAGCAACAAATAACAGCAACAAATGATGATGAAAAACTAATTATTGAAGACCTTCAAAAGCTTAAACCGTTTGAAAGTGTCCCAGGAAGACAACATGATTCGTTTCCCAATGCATCATCAGATCTTTTAACATCACTGGATCAAGAGGCATTTCATGCATGGTTGAAGAAACACCAGAAAAATCTGTTACTCCATGCACCGATTGCAGAGGACGATGGGGAGCAGAGTGCAATATAATTCAAAAAAACTTGGTTTGACATTATGTCAGACCAACCCAGGTTTTGGTCGGACGTGATCAGACACCAATTATTTTTGAATACAATGGAGAACATTTTTTAAAATTTTAATTTAACAACTTCGGGTTTTTTTTGGCCGAATGAGATATTCGCTGAAATTTGTCTTTGCCGAATGAGGTACTCTCCGATTTTGTTTCAACAAATTATTTATTCTGTTTCAAATTAAGATATCCAATTCATGCATTGTAAAGGCCCGTTTACACAGGATATTTTTGCTGCAATTTTTCTTTTTTTACACTGTCTCACAACTGTATTGAACCATTTCTGCAGATCTATGACGTTCAATACTTTAGTAAGTCATCCACTATATCGCATACATAAGGGTCAGAAAAATCGCAGCAAAAATCGCCTATGTAAAGGATTCAAGGATTCCCCCTGTCCAATCTGCATGTTACATGCAGTCTGCAGATTACATGGACAGTTTGAGAAATTAGCTTTGAAGTTTAAAAACAAGCGAATAAGCGATATTTCGCACTTAACGACTCAAAACAGAGTGCGCTAGAAAAGACTGGCTCAATGCGAAACTACTGCGGCCAAATGGTCAGCCAAAATGTCCGTGCAGAGCAATCAGTGGATGGCCATATCCGCATTTTGTGCGGAATATGGCCGGTGGCCTACCGTTATATTGCACTCTGATGGGGAGAACTGATTGAACTAATGATATTCATTCAAGATTGGATCAGACAGAGATAAGGATGGTACGATGGATGTGTGGTGTGTCTCTGATGGATCGAGTGCCAAGTGCTGAACACATTGGGAATTTGTTTATATTGTCTGGTGCTGTGAAGAAAATAATAATAAATTTAATTGTAAGTTACATCGCTAAGAATGTTTTTGAAAGAGTATTGCAGTGGAGCCACGCTATAGCGTGGTAATTGGTGTCCATAGTGGAGACCACGTTACAGATGAAGAGCGTTATTGCGAGTTATTGCGCAAATACAAAATACAAGCGAAAATTAAAACATGCATTGTCGTTCTATTTTGTAATAATCGCGATCATTCAGGATGTTCAGCAATTGCTAAGATATTGACATTGTCTCTAGTGATCATAATAACTAAGCGAAATTTTTGGGGTCCGAGGATAATTTGTGTTATACCGAGTCGCGCGTTATAACGATGGTCCAAAATGACATTTTGGCATAAAGGTCAAAATGACATAAAGGTCCAAAATGACATTTTAAAAGCTATTGATAATAACAGTTCAGTGATATTACTACTACTAGACCTTTCTGCTGCTTTTGATACTATAGATCACGAAATTCTACTATACAGGCTTTTCTCTAGGTATGGAATTATTGGAAATGCTTACAAATGGTTCAAGTCCTATCTGACGGAAAGAACTTTTACAGTATATGTTCCAGATGGCCAGTCCTCTGAGCGGCCTTTACGATCCGGGGTTCCACAAGGAAGTGTCCTTGGGCCAATACTTTTTTCACTATATATAGGACCACTTGGAGACCTTATGAGATCACAAGGCATCGAGTATCATCTCCATGCAGACGATACTCAACTTTATGCAATGTGCTGGCTAGTTATTTAATTTATTCATGCACGAGATGAACGCATGACTAGACAATGATCAACTATAAAAGTCGCCAGAATAGTTAGGCTCCGGGGTTCAACACATTGGAGAAAGAGCCAACACATTGGAGAAATAATATACATTTACCCGGCCCGAGTTCGCGTAGAGGATAGTCGAAGCAAAGATGTAAGCTGTATTTCTGTTAGTATTTGTATTATTTGTCGTCTAGTTAATGTATAGCCGTATTTAGTACCTTATGTATGTATATTGTTTCAGTTTTCACCGACTGGTTCGATACTAAATAAAAGCCGATTATTGGTATTGACGTACGGTCTGGTTGGCACTTCGTTCCCCTGCATTTACGGTGACACGACAGTGAAAAATCTCTGGATTTTGACTTTCACATGCACTCGTTTGAATATATTGTTCAGGAGCTTGAATATATTAACTATCTTACGGACCAGCGAGCACAAAGAACAAAGACAACCTTAAAGCTAAAATGTCAGATATTCCCAAAGAAACCGAGACCACTGCATTCGGACTGGACGATAGACGCCAACGAATTCCAACTCATAAAGGATTTCAGAACTCGCTGGTAAACAACACATCAGCCTTCAACAAACAAACTAAAATACTACAAAGGGCCATCGGTTTAGTTCACGAAGCGGATGGTTGAAGGAGGAGAACAGTCAACGCTGAAGAACGCAGTTGCCTCGTTAGAAATAAGCAGACAAACATTCGAAAGTAGCTTCGGAAACCTAGAACGTTTGTTCGTTCAGGACAGGTGGGACGAAACCGTGGAGGTAGAAGTAGTTGTCAGAGAAACAACCCAAAAGTATCTTCAACACGCAGAAGCTGCATTATTACAAGCGACCGAGAAGCTCAGCATAGAAGCTGGTAGGGATGAACTATCATCGAAGGAATCAAGACGCTCGAGACACTCTAGTAGATTTAATTCATCGCACGCATCGTCGACTTCCGCCAGGATAAAGGCGTTGGCAGAAGCAGCCGCGGCGAGAGAGCAAGCGGGATACGATGTATTGATAGCTGACAAGGAAAACGAAAGGAAGCAAAGAGAGGCTGTGGCTGAGAGAGAGAGAGCAGCAGCAGCGCGAGCACAACACGACCACGACATGGCAGTTTTGACGGCGAGAAAGCTTACAGCCGTGGCAGAAGCAAAACTAGATGCCATTGAACAATCCATCTTGGAAGAAAGGTTATCCTCGTTTACTACATCAGAAGAGAAAACAAGCATCGCGTCAAAGGAACGCACTGAAACTTGGGTACAGAAACAGCAACAGAATGTAGTTCCGGAAATTAAACGAACTGGCGCGAAGAAGATTGGTGTTCGATTTTCCGTCGAAGAACCACGGACCGTCGTCCCAGAAACAAATCGAACCGCGAATCAACTACGCTCAGAGTCATCTTCAGTAGGAAACGAAGTACAGAATCCCGGTTCAATAGTACAGGAATGTTTGGGAGCTGTCGCGGCGACCAACGACAAACTGGCGGCAAGCCTAGCCAGGATAAGTCTTCCAAAATGCCATCCTGATCTATTTTCCGGAGATGCTACGATGTTCCAGCCGTGGAAAAGCGCTTTCAAAGGCATGATTCATCTCCAGAACAGGAGATGAATTATCTACATATGTACACTGGGGGACAACCGCAGAAATTGGTGAACAGTTTCCGTAAGAGGCAACATGTCAACCCCTCAATGTTGTTGAAGGAGCTTTGGATAGAGCTAGAAAAACGTTTCGGCAACGTGGCTACAATAACTAACACATTTTTGGTGCGACTGAAGGAATCGGCGAAATTTGGTGAAAGGGAAAAGAAGAAACTCCAGGCGTTTTCCGATCTGTGCATCGATGTGGCTTCCCAGATTGGCCAACTTCCCGGACTCGCATGTCTAAATTATCCCAACACCATCCGACCTATTCTGTACAACTTACCAGCGTCCATTTGTTCCAAATGGGAGAAGCAAGTTGTCGAGTTTGCCGCTAAAAATTCCGATGCCTATCCCGACTTTAAAGTCTTCGCCTCTATGATCGAGAAGCAATCGGTATTAAGAAATCATCCAAATATTACGGCCACAGAAATTTCAAGAAAAGAAAAGGAGAAATTCGATGGACGAACTTCCTACAAAATGGGATTCGACCCTCTACACACCGTTTTGAAAGGTGATGCCAACATGGATGAAGAAGGTAACGAGGAGAAATATTGTACGTTCCACGACAGCAGAGGTCACAACTTGCCTGAATGCAGAGCCTTCACACGTAAGACCCTTCAGGAGAAAACCCAGTGGGTGAAACAGGCTGGGCTCTGTTTTCGATGCTTGCTACAAAAACACTTGGCTAAAGATTGTAAAGCAAACGTCAAATGCGACAAGTGTGGAAGCGACCGCCACTTGGAGGTATTTCATATGGAGAGGAGAAAGAAGGCAGAAGACGCGGAGGAAGTTATATCATCTCGTACAGACCTCGATAGCCACACTATTGGCGGGGTTTCCTGCAGTAAAATCGTATTACTCGACATTTTCCATCAAAGTAGACCTGACAATACCATTAGAGTCTACGCCCTGATCGACGAGCAAAGTAACGCCTCCATGATAAGCCCGAAACTAGCAGACGAGCTGGAGATAGTTGGACCAAGGGAGAAGTATTTCCTGTCTACTTGTAGTGCGTCAAGAGAGACAAGATACGGTCGTCGCGTTCCGGGATTGATGGTGACGTCAACAAAAGGAATTACCATGAAACTTCCGACCTTGGTGGAATGCTGCAATATACCCAGAGACAAGCGCGAGATTCCATCACCACAGCTAGTAAAGAGATTCGACCATCTGCGAGAAATCGCCAAAGAAATTCCCCCCTTGGACACGAAAGCCGAGATTGAGCTGCTGATTGGTCGAGATGCACCCGAACTAATGAAGGTCAGAGAAGTCCGTAACGGGCCCAATGGTGCGCCGTGGGCGCACAGATTGGCTATCGGTTGGACCGTTTGCGGGAAAGTTTGTCTCAACCGTCAAGGTGGACCCGTCCACGTTAGAACGCATCGCACTGTCTGCCACGAGCCGTCCCACGAAGTTATCCATGATGTCCACACTCAACCCAAGATCGATACCGATTCACGAAGTAGCGCCTTTAGAGAGACCCTGCACCACGAGTTCGTACCCTGTCCAAATAGATTCGAGGTAAGGAATGGAACACCGGAGAACTATACCGATATCTTCCAGACAACGGACCGCGACAACGAGCCAAGCATGTCCGTGGAGGACCAACGTTTCATACAAATGATGGAAGCAGGTATCCATGAAAATAAAGAAGGAAATTGGGAGATGCCACTACCCCTTCGAAGGAGTGATGCAATTCTTCCGAACAATCGTGACAGCGCCACTAGTCGTATGAGAAACCTACTACACTCCTTCAGACGCAAACCTCAAATGGAAAAGGATTATTTTCGATTTATGGAAAAGCTTCTTAAAAGCGGACACGCCATACAAGTACCATCATCCTGCAGTGACACCAATGAGCCAGGGAAAGTTTGGTATTTACCACACTTCGGAGTTTACCACCCACGAAAACCAGATAAGATTCGCGTGGTATTCGACTCGTCTGCAGAATTCCAGGGAACTTCGCTTAACAAAGAACTACTGTCCAGTCCCGATACACTAAACAGTCTATTAGGCATACTCATCCGATTCAGGCGAGACAACGTAGCAGTCATATGTGACATAGAGCAGATGTTTCATAATTTCCACGTAAATCCTGCACATCAAGACCTGTTGCGTTTCTTATGGTTCGAGAACAACGACAGAACGAAGGACATTATCGAGTACCAGATGACCGTACATCTGTTTGGTAATACCTCCAGTCCTGCTGTTGCAACGTTCGGACTGCGAAAAACTGCCGACGAAGGCGAGGAGCAATTTGGTCACGCCGCGAAAGAGTTTGTCCATAACGACTTCTACGTCGACGACGGCCTAACATCCTGCTCAACCACCGAAGAAGCCGTACACCTAATCAAGCAAACACAAGCAATGCTGGCAACAGCGAATATTAGGTTGCACAAGATCGCATCGAACGCAGTGGAGGTGATGAAGGCACTACCGCAAGAAGATCGACTCGACAGCCTACAGAACCTACCGTCGCAACGCTCTTTGGGCATGATGTGGAACTTACAAAAGGATACCTTAACGTTCCAAATTTCCCTGCCCGACAAACCGTTCACTCGTCGCGGAGTTCTGTCTGTCATTAATTCTATATACGATCCTCTTGGCCTCGCAATCCCAGTCACATTACCGGGACGGCTCCTACTACGCCAACTCACCGCGACAGGAAGCGAAAGAGGAGATAATGAGCCACTCCTTGGATGGGACGATCCGCTCCCCCATTCCCTTCGAGAGAAATGGCAGAATTGGAGAGATACACTTGGGGACCTACAAGACATACTCATTCCGAGATGTTTTCTCCCAGGACGTTCAAGTCAAACCAGAAGAGTAGAGATCCATGCGTTTTCAGACGCCAGCCACTGCGCAATTGGCATTGCAATCTACCTAAAGTTGACCAACCAAATTGGAGAAGTTAACGTTTCGCTTATGTTCGCGCAAGCTAAACTAGCCCCAAAGCAAGCGACGACCATTCCGAGATTAGAACTGTGTGCCGCAGTACTCTCAGCCAAAGCCGTGAAATGGATAACGCGCGAACTGAAGCTGAACGTGGACGAAACCATTTACTACACCGACTCCAAGGTAGTTCTCGGCTACATCCAAAATGAGAATCGCCGATTTTACGTTTACGTAGCTAATCGAGTCCAAATTATCCGAAGCATTACAGATCCCTCACAGTGGAAATACGTGGGCACAACGGAAAATCCAGCTGATATAGCGACAAGAGGCAAACATGCCAAACACCTAATGGAGTCATCTTGGTTCATAGGACCCGAATTCTTAAGAAATGCTGACTCTTCCGAATCTTTTCCTGCAGCACTCGATTCCCGAGAATTTAAAATAGCCGACGACGACCCAGAAATTCGAGTTCAAGTCACGACGTACACTAGCGAACTGTGCGAAACTCAGGGACTGGGTTCAAATAGATTCAACCTATTTTCAAAATGGTCTTCTCTTCGAAGAGCCATAGCCAACCTGATCATCAGAGCAAAGTTGCTGAAAACCCAACGCCAAATTTCAACCACCGACAACAAGAACGTCTGTAACCGCCTTCCTACTCCACCGACATTAAGACAGCTGCCAAGACGTCCATCTGCGGCAGAACTGAAACAGAGCGAGACAGTGATGATCAAAACCACCCAGATGGAAGCATATGCACCGGAAATAAAGGTTCTTCAGCGAAAATCGCCTAAAAGCAACATCGCTCCGAAATCCAGTATATATCGCCTGGACCCATTCATCGATCACGACGGAGTTCTTCGCGTCGGTGGACGACTTAGGCAAGCAGACGAGATGTTTGAAGAAAAACATCCGGCTATATTACCCAAAGGAAGTCATTTGACGAAACTAGCAATTATCCATTACCACAATAAACTGCATCACCAAGGAAGACAGATCACTCATGGTGCGATAAGACAAGCGGGGTTATGGATTATCGGAGCAAAGAGAATGGTTTCTAAAATCATTAGTCAATGTGTCGTCTGCAAGAAACTCAGAGGAAAAATAATGACACAACACATGGCCGATCTACCACCTGACAGATTAGATACCCCACCACCGTTCACGAACGTTGGGTTTGACGTCTTTGGCCCCTGGATAATACGTACACGAAAGCTAAGAGGAGGAGCGGTGAACTCGAAAAGATGGGGACTAGTCTTCACATGTTTGAACTGCCGAGCGGTCCACATTGAAGTACTGGAAACAATGGAATCAAGCTCCTTTATCTGCGCTCTTAGACGCTTCTTCTCAATTCGTGGACCGCCATCAGTATTGAGGTGTGATCGAGGCACAAACTTTGTAGGAGCAAAATCTGAGCTAGATCAAGCATTGGGTGAAATGGACCAGAAAGCAATAACCACTTACGTCACGGAGCAAAACTGCGAGTGGATCTTCAACCCACCCCACGCGTCGCATTTCGGTGGCGTCTGGGAACGACAAATTGGCACTATCCGGCAAGTCCTTAATGGAATGTTTGCTGACCTCGGTCCTTCGCAACTTACGCACGAACTGCTGGTCACCCTTATGGCCGAAGTAATGGGGATAGTTAACTCTCGTCCTATTGCCACCTTGCCATCCGACGTAGATCAGCCTCAACCACTATCGCCGAATATGCTATTGACCATGAAGACGAGACCTCTCACTTCACCGCCTGGTGTCTTCACGTCCCATGACCTGTATTCCCGCCGACACTGGAGAAGATCGCAGTACCTGGCGGATCAATTCTGGACCCGTTGGAAGAACGAATATCTTCAGAACCAACAATCGAGGTCAAAATGGAACGAACGACAGCGTAACCTAGCAGTCGGAGACATTGTTATTATGAAAGAAGAAACACACCGCAACGAGTGGCCTCTAGGGAGAGTCGTTGATGCAATAAAGAGTGACAACGACGGTAAAGTAAGAAAGGCAACAGTTATGACTTGGAAAGATGGGGAAAAGAAATGTTATCTTAGACCAATTAGCAAACTCGTATTCATAATGAGTACATAAAATTTACATTATAAGTTATTGGTAGCAAGGACGATATCTAGTTCGTCCTTGGACGAGGAGTGTGCTGGCTAGTTATTTAATTTATTCATGCACGAGATGAACGCATGACTAGACAATGATCAACTATAAAAGTCGCCAGAATAGTTAGGCTCCGGGGTTCAACACATTGGAGAAAGAGCCAACACATTGGAGAAATAATATACATTTACCTGGCCCGGTCGGAGTTCGCGTAGAGGATAGTCGAAGCAAAGATGTAAGCTGTATTTCTGTTAGTATTTGTATTATTTGTCGTCTAGTTAATGTATAGCCGTATTTAGTACCTTATGTATGTATATTGTTTCAGTTTTCACCGACTGGTTCGATACTAAATAAAAGCCGATTATTGGTATTGACGTACGGTCTGGTTGGCACTTCGTTCCACTGCATTTACGGTGACACGACATGCAACCTTCAATTCTTCTGATCCTGGTGATCAGAATGTAACTACATCAAAAATTGAAACTTGTGTAGGTCATGTGGAAAATTGGATGACTTTAAATAAGCTAAAACTAAACAGTGAAAAGACGGAGATGCTGATCTTATCCGCACGTCATCGTCACTCCCCATCTCTACAATCCATAGCTGTGTGCGACGATATTATTTATCCGTCCTCCAAGGTGAAAGATATTGGGGTTACATTAGCCTCGTACTTATCGATGGAAGAACAGATCACAAATGTATGCAAG
The DNA here is from genome assembly GCA_035772405.1 of Chrysogorgia sp. JL179-B06. Classification (NCBI taxonomy): domain Eukaryota; kingdom Metazoa; phylum Cnidaria; class Anthozoa; order Scleralcyonacea; family Chrysogorgiidae; genus Chrysogorgia; species Chrysogorgia sp. JL179-B06. Next base: position 2,434,534 of record JAYKKM010000263.1, read on the forward strand.
TCTGGGTTCTATCATTTAAGAAAAATCAGCAAAATAAGGAAATTCCTCGGCAACAAATCTGCACAAATCATTGTGCACGCCTTAGTTACGTCTCGCCTGGATTTCTGTAATGCGTCATTATACGGACCACCAAGACATTCTCTAGAGGCGAGTCCAGAGGGTCCAAAATGCGGCGGCACGGATAGTCACTTTGACTCACAAAAGGGATCATATATCACCAGTATTATCCAAGCTACATTGGCTGCCGATTCAAGAAAGAATCGTGTTTAAGATACTCCTAATCACTTACAAGGCATTACATGGACTTGCACCTGCATATATCGGAGACTTGTTGGATATTTATGTGCCTGCACGTAACTTACGATCTTTATCTGACAGACAATTACAAGTTCCAACATATAACCTATGCTCATATGGCTATAGGTCCTTTTCAGTAGCTGCGCCAACTCTATGGAACTCCTTACCACAACACATAAGACTATGCGAGACAATAGAATGTTTTAAGTCCATGTTAAAGACATATCTTTTTCGCAAGGCTTACGAGAACTCCTCTTAACGGGTATTTTAAGTTTTATTGTATATATATTTAAGACATTTTAAACTTTTCGGATATTTAAAATTGTGATACATAGGTTTAATATAGATAAATTATTGTACTTCTAGTTTAGTTTTACTATGTTATATAGATTTACTTATTAGCAACTTTGTAAAGCGCTACTGAACATTTATGGAAGAAGCGCTATATAAATATTAAATATTATTATTATTATAGCGAGGCTCCACTGTATTACCTTTACTGCTCTTTCTTAACCAGGGCGGCCACCCATATAGTATATTTGTACATTCATTTTGGCATTTTTGTAAAAACGTTTTTAAGTTGTTAGTTCATCTATATGTGATTCTAAACAATGCAAACAAGAACAGCTGTATTTGATTTTAAATACAGCAACTTTTTAGAAAAATTGAATTTATCATAATCGCATAACTTGGCTTTTACTGATGATCAAAGCAACTGAATAATTTGGCAGAAATCATGCAAAGAAGTCTATATTTAATATTGAACTATGAATATTCAAAACAGAGCATACTCGCAGCAACAATTAAGCATGCTATTACCTACCACATGAAAATATTTTGAGAAACATTACAAAACTTCATTTAGTTATATAACGTAAATGTTATACAACTAGCTGCCATCGCCATAATTAATTGTTAAATGCGCATATATACTATTCACTCACCACAGAGAATATCAACGACTTCCCCCATCTTTTCCCTTTGTAGCTGTGCTGCAAATTTCTCAAAGAAAGACATTTCAAATTCGATCAAGAAGAGCTAAAAAGACTTGCAAAAATTTTCAGCAACTTGGATGTGTGGCATTGTAAAGACAGTGAAGGCCCCATGAAAAGCCTGATAAGTGTTCAAAAGTCTTCTGAGCATGCACATTCAAGTTTATGTATAATTGCCCACGAATTTTAAGTTCCTCAATTTCATGTTTCCGTACATTGGGAATGTAAAACTCGTCAGTTTTTTTCGGAAGACGTGGTTCAGTGCGTTTGTTCCATCTGCCATTATGAAACCAACGACGATACCCTCTATTATAAACACATGATTAAGTTTAACAAATTTGATGCAAACTTCAAAGTTGTTCGTTCATTCTGCAACCGTACTTACAAGCTCACTCATTAGAAAAGATTTGAGACGAAAACACAACGCTGAGATTTCCGATCTGGGTAATGATGACAACGGAGAAGTGAAAGGGAAAACAACAATACGGATTCTCCTGATCATCATCCTTCTGCACAAGATAATATTTTATTGGCGAAATACTTGCTGTCTTTGAAGTCTGGTCATAATATCAGTGACACTACTGTAGATGGAATAATTGATGCTACAAAGAGTTTTATTTCAGATATATCAAACTCAGTTGAAACAGGAGTCGATTCTCAATTAAATGCCAAATAACGTCAACGTTGATATAGACAAACTGATAAACCGGATTTGCGATCCTGACGAAATGTTTCAAGACCTGTCATCTGCAAAAAAGAGAAAAAAAGTACTTCAAGCAACATTTTGATATGCTGGTACGTTCTGAAATTATAATCTCGTATATATTACTGTAGATGGGCATGTAGGGGCCTTGGAAAAATTTAATTTATATTATGGTTAAATTACTTTTATAAAAACTGAAATCAAATGCATAAATAATTTTACATATTTTTTAGTTGGTTCGTAAATGTTTATAAATTAAATCTTAATTTTCCAGGAACCAATCAAAGGAAACTAGCAGATAAGTGGACATGGAAAATGACAAAATCAAATAGCGGAAGTAGGGAAATCACTAGAGGACTAAATTATATCTGAAGCTAATTTTTACTATATACCACTACTTGCAAATCTAGAGGTATGTGCGATATTTAGTTACATGTATTCAACATGGCAACGTCCTTCAAACAAAATAATTCTTGTTAAATAACGAATAATTTTTACTCCCCAGCCTGGTACCCATGTGTTGTGGGAAAACCACAGTGCGGGCTTCGAAGCCCGCAGCGATGGGTACGATTCTGCATGGCAAAATTACTCGGGCTACTCAGCTCTCTGAATAAATATAGCGATATGGAAACATGTCGTATTTCGAATCCAGAAAGACCAATATCAGTTAAAAATCTGAGATATCTAGCAGCGTTTCCTCGGTTTAGGAAATTACGAAATGTATCAAATCTAGGTGTTTTTCCATCTTTTATTGCCTCGAATTTCTTTAATTGTATCTATCGTTCATTCCCCCAGATTGTGTGAAAGTTAGTAAGCTCTTCTCGAAATAATAACATGGCGGCCAACCCATTGGCAGCAAGAACAACTATAAATCGGAGACGCGATCGATTCTTCTTTCAAGGAGAAACTATGTTGGCTTTCTAGTTTGGCGAAGACGAATATAGACAAAGCTTTGGGCGTTGGCGAGAATCGGTCAACATTTAATCGTTACTCAACTGACGACTGAGATCGAGCAACGTCTATATCTAGTGCTAGATGCTATCACCTGACAATGATTTTGTTCACGTTCACTTTAGTATTTAATTATTTCGATTGCTTGATTACAATTGCATGGTCCCTTTAAAATATAATGACCAAATTGGCAAATTTAATTATAACTTATGCTTTGGCAAATTATGAAATTTGAACGTGTTTAAAATATGAGTTTTCTACAATTTACTTTAAATTGTGATTTGAATGCGAACTTGATGGAAGCGTTATTTGATAAAGCTTTTTTGTTTATATTTGATATTTACCTGAGCATGTATGCATGTCTATTCTAAAATCTTACTTTAGTAACTTAAAAATTCGGCTATCTTTATGCCCTTACAGTCGTGGCAATAGAAGCGTTCCAAAAATTGTTGAGCAGTTCATTTACTAACCATTACCAATTCATTTGATGAGTATCTCAAAATATTGATAACTTGCTTGAAATGTTGACAACTTCCTGTGTTTTGAATTGGCCTATTTGCAAATGATAGTCACGATTAACCGATCATAATGCTTTGCCAATTCAAAACACAGGAAGTTGTCAACATTTCAAGCAAGTTATCAATATTTTGAGATACTCATCAAATGAATTGGTAAAAGTTAGGAACTGCTCATGTGTTGATCTCCACAATATACCATAAACATTATTTTAAATCCAGTCTTTTCGCAGCAACCGACATCTGTGTTGTCAAAGGCATTACTTGCGAAAGGGGTAGTAAGACCGAAAATCGTCTATCCAATTTTTATTTTATCTGTTAGTACTAAAAAAAACGAGTAAGACTAGCGTTCTTACTTAGTCAATATCTTATGTTGTTCCAGAGATATTGACGTTTTTGAAAGATGCAAATGAACTTATGATGTCATCTACTCCAAAATTTAAACTAAAGGAAATCTCTAAAATGAAAAATGTATAAAGCATTAACTATACACAGTGCAGTGTACCATTTTTAGTAGCATACATCTGGAACGTTTCAGCACAATCTAGCTGCGATCTCCAAAGATATTCCTCAATTTTAGAATTTGAGTGGAGTAGATGACATCATCAGGTATCTCATTTACAGCTTTTAAAAACTGAAATATCTCTGGAACAAGATAAGACATTGACAAAGTAAGAGCACTATTCTTGCTTATTTCGAATACACTTCTAGATCAAGCCCAAATTGTGATAAATGATTTTTGCATCTTACTGCCCCTTTAAGCTCCCACACTATTTGCATTAACAAGTTTCTAGACAGGGGTACAGGCCATTATGGCATAAATTGTGGGTCTTGTTAACAGTCAAACTACATGTATTTAACCAGGTATCTCACTTTCTTTAAATCTTGACTAAATATTGCTAACACCAGATGTTTTCACTTTTATTTTAATTTACTTGTTGCAATCATGGAAACTGTGTAGGAATTAATGTCTCCTAGAATTTAGCTTAACAGTTAAAAGATGGTTCAATAGTAATACAGATAAAGGTGAATGATAAAAATAGTTATGCAAATGTGTGCAGTGCATGTGGCTGGTTTGTTGATCATCTAATAATGCTATTTCAAGTAGTGTGGGGCTTACAAAAATTAAAAACTCACTAGCTGATGAGGTCTTTTGTTTGACTTGGATAAAATGTCATATATTTAAGTGAACAAAGAACAATACCTATTGAGGAATAGTCAATTGGAAATTAAAGTGTGAGTCCACTTGAGTACCTGGCATCTAGTGTTTTTTATATGCTTGGCAGAATTATTTTTGGGATATATAATAATTATTGTTAACTGGCCCTACAATCAACTTAAATCATGTTTATTTTCCATTGCAGATAAAGGTGAATATCAATATAAAATATAAAGGTGATAGTAAATCTGCTCAATTCCAAAAGACAGTATATGTGAACATCTTAACCATTCAGTGTGATACTACTGTATTCAATGTGGTGCAATAGTACTGTACATTACTTATTGCCAATTCTAGACATTATCCTATGGCTGTGCATGGCTATTATATGGCTACGTGTATGTATGGGTGGGTGATTTCTCACTTGGTTGATATTCTCTTTGGTGGTTGTATTGAAGATGTAATCAAGAAAGATCATATGTTAGTGTGAACTAATAAAGCAAACCTCCACAACAGTTTGTGGAATTTCCCTGCAATGAGACTAAACCATCCATTTAACCAAATATGTGAACTGTCGTGTTGTTAGTGCATTGGAGATGGTCAGACAAGCTTTAATGAGATTTTACAGATTGTCCTTCATAGCTAAAGATGACAAACACTGTTACACTACAGCTGAACTAATAAATGATGGATAAACTGTTGAAAAACGTCTTAACATGAATGAATGAAACACTTTTATTTGACAAGGGTAGCCTCTTCAGTTACAAAAAGTAGCTGTTATCAATGGGAGCCCTTAGATAATACAAATAAATACAAATAGTTAAATTACAAAAAAAAATATGCTAATAATATTACTTACATACTAAATATTTTTACTCAAGTCACTAAATCGCGATTGAAATTTGTTATAGACTGTACATCCATTAAAATAAAAACCACGTTTTGCGATTTCAGTTCGCACCCTAGGCAGGTGCAAAAGATGGCTTTGTCTGGTTACACGCTTTGAAATACTACTATTAAATCGAAAATAGTTAATAAAAAATTGAGGACAATGATTATTTATACATTTATCTACTAATTTAAAAATATGGTGTTCACGTCTGCAGAAAAGAGTATCCCATTTTAAGTAATCTAGGGCGCTGTTGCTATCAGAGGATTTACAAACGGTACGAGCTGCGCGTCTTTGTAACCTTTCCAAATCTTTACTATTCACCTCACTGCAACAATGGTAAACAGTGTCACAGTAATCCAAAATTGGACGTATGAATGATACATAAATAACATTTGCACAGTGCACTGTTAAATTAGGTCTAATACGACTCAACATACCAACCCTTTTTCCAGCCTTAACCAGAATATATTTGACATGAGCATTCCAATTAACATTTTCGTCAAATACGATACCAAGGTAATGAAATTCAGAAACGTACTTGATGATGTGACCATTTATCTGTATATCAAAATTATCAACATTCTTCAGTTTTGCAGGTGTTCCAAATAGCATGGCTTCAGTTTTGGAAACATTCAAAAACAGGTCATTCTTCATAAGCCAGGAGTCAATAACATTTAAGTCGTCATTAAGTTTATTCTGGATTTTTGAAGCATCTGGGTCGGAGAAGAACAATACAGTATCATCTGCATAAAGCAGAATGTTACAGCATTGAATTTCGTCAGGAAGGTCATTGATATGTAATACAAAAAGAAGTGGGCCCAGGATTGACCCCTGAGGAACGCCAATAGTCACATGTTCTTTTCTTGAAAAACTACCACGAAAACCTACAACCTGGGACCGACCAGTGAGATAATTTTCAAACCATTTATTTTCGTCACCAGTTACCCCAAGGACTGACAGTTTGTGGAGAAGGATGGAATGATCCACCGTATCAAACGCCTTCTTAAGGTCCACAAACACTGCACCTGTTAATTGACCAAGATCAATATTTTTCGGATTGTATCAGCAAATGAAACGGCAGCAAATTCGGTTGAATGACCTTTTCTGAATCCGCATTGATACGGACTGAGCAGTTTGTAAGTTTGAAGGTAATGGACAAGTTGAATATGTACCACCTTTTCGAGTATTTTTGAAACTGAAGGTAGAATGGAGATAGGACGATAATTGTCCATATTACCAGTATTACCTTTCTTGAATAGAGGAATAACTCGTGCTGCTTTCCAGTCCGTTGGGAATTTGCCTTGACTCAAGGAAGCATTAATGATAATTGTTAAAGGTTCTACCAAAATATATCCAGCATCTTTAAGTAGGCGAGGTGAAATATCATCTAAACCAACTGCTTTGCCATTTTTAAGACAGCGTATCTGAGAACGAACAAGACTCTCCGATATATTATTAAACTTAAAAGGTGGACGTTGAGTATACTGGCCAAGAACATTGTTAACCCGAAAATCAGACACTGTAGATATACTTCTGCCAAGAGACTTCTTAAGTTTAATTGCAACATCAACAAAGAATTTGTTAAATGCATTAGCAATCGTTTCTTTATCAGATGTGGGATTTCCTTCAATATTAATATATTGAGGTGCCTCCTTACTTTGTCCAGGAAGAATCTTTTTAACCGTTTTCCAAAACATCTTATAATCGTTTCTGTTCGTATCAAGCAGCTTTCTATTAAAAGAAGACTTAGCAGCTTTGATTTTAGTTACACGGTTCCTGATACACCGGTAGCTAGCCCAGTCTTCTAATCGGGTTGATTTTCTCGCTTTCTTCAATAAATAATCCCGCTGACGAATGAAATTTTTTATATCTTTATTTAGCCAAGGGCTATTATCCACTCCGCGAACACGCTTTTGAATCTTGGGTGCATGTCGATTAACAACTGTGTCAAAGGTCAGTTTAAAAGTCTCCCACAGTACATCAACACAAAAGGTGTCCCCCTTGGGAATCAGTTCAACATTTTTCAAGTCGTCGCAGAACTTTTGTGGGTCATAATTTGCATAATTTCTGAATTTAAGTGATGGAGTTTTCTTCCAGTTCAATTTTCGCACGCAGAAAACCATATCATGATCACTCAAACCAGATGGTATAACTCCAGAGTCACAAATAGTCTGCGGGCAATTTGTGGCTATTATGTCAAGTAGAGTGCTAGAATTAGGTGTTATTCTGGTTGGTTTGTCAATGACTTGATTGAAGTGTAGATATCTCAATAATGATTTAATTTGTTTACATTCAGGAATAATAGATTTTTTCGCCAGCAAATCCACATTTAAGTCGCCAGTAAATAGTACCTCTTTTCCTTCAGCGGTAGCAATATCCAGAATGATTTCCAATTTATGCATGAAATCCTTATCATAATAATTAGATGAGTTTGGTGGTCTATAATAGGATCCAACCAGAAAACCCCGAGATTTGGGTAAAGATATTTCTAGCCAGAGACCCTCAACAGTATCCAACTCCAAATCTTCTCTTCTCACCACGGAAATATTATTCTTCACATATACTGCTATTCCACCACCTTTGACATTGTTACCCCGATCTCTTCTAAAAAGACTGTATCCAGAAATATAAAGCTCACAATCAGATAAGTCATTTTTCGTCCAGGTCTCAGTGAGAGCAATAATGTGTATATTCGAATTTATCAACATTACTCGTAGCTCGTCGATTTTACATTTAAGACTCTGGATGTTCTGATGAATAATCTTAAATCCACGTTGTTTACCGATTTCCCTCAGTCTAGATGGAAGAAATAGATCTTCAGAATCAGAGGTAGATAAGTCATAGTCAGGTCAGAGGTAGATAAGTCATAGTCAGGTCCAATACACTTCAAATGGTAACTCAGCTCACAAGAGGCACATTGAAGACGAGCTTGGTTTCTTTGAATAGCTTCAGAACACGATGAACATTTTAAAGCATCAGAAGTGATCATAGGACCCGGATTCAATTCAACGTCGTTCGCCAGGAGAACCAAATATCCAGTACATAGAGAAAGTTTAATTAGTTGGATCCCAAGAGTGACCTTTACACATGGCGGTATACAACACGTCGGATTGTAGCGACGGGTTAAACTCGAATTTCGGCCAGGATAAGATCTTATATCCAATTTCGAAGCGACGAGAAGCGAAGAAATACCGTTGGATAGATTTTCGTTAGGATTATCTGCAGTAAAACGAGTGAAGAAAAGAACTAGAACCAAAATGAGCAAGAGCCTTCCGAATAAATTACTTGACGCCATGACATAGTGGGATTCTGGAGACATATATTCATAGCCTGCGTCGCATCCGGCCTATATAGTCCGTCTGCGGATCAGCAACCAAATTCGTGTTCCGACCCCCTGCGTTTTGCACGATTGTTTATAATTTCCTGTGATTGGCTATTACTCTTGGTCCGTTCTTATCCGCAATATGATCGGTCAAACTCGATCAGTCTCCCGTGGAATAATAATATCAAGTATCAACATGGCGGAAATTCTGCTGGCATATGCAAATGTTGAATAGGTCAAACCTTTATGGCAACTACTCAGTCTGAAAGCGTAAATCACGCATGTAATTCATGCTTTAGAAAGATTGAAAAGGATCATGAGAGATTTTTAGTGGAAGGACGCGGACAGTTTGATGTTCTTTCACAGCTGAAAACTTTAGAATTTAACGTGACGCGTATGAGTAGATTCATCTGTCGTGGTTGCATTCAAAAGCTGAAGAAACGAAGGGGATTACTTACTCAACTCGGTAGCATTAACAACTCTTTAAAGAGTTTACACAGGGTAAGCGTAGAAGATGTTCAGCCACAACTGAAAAGACCTGCCTATGATATCCAGGATGATACACTTGCCAAGAAAATTCGCGAAGTATCAACTTCAACGTATTGCCTCGCTGTACTTCCTCACCCGTTCATCACGCAGCTATTCCCCAATGGCCTGTTTCACCTGTAGCTTTAAATGAACAGCCTAAGACGGGAAGTGTTCAACCTGAGAATCTACCAACGCCATATCAACCAATGGAACTAGATCGAGTGGACGTCTCTGAAAGTAAAGTGGCCTTCCAAAAACAAAGAGAAAACTTCCTGAAGATCTGGAGTCTTTAGGTAAAATGCTTGTGAGGGGAACGTACAAACAAATAGCCAATGCTGCATGGGAAAATGCAGCAATCAAGAAGAATTTGATAGAACTTATGTCAAGGGATATTGTCAAGGAATGCACACAACTCTGCTCCAAAAAAAGTCCTAGCTGCTTGAGAAAAACTGATGAGGAAAGTCTTCTGTCGTTCACAATGGAAATGTTCTACGATGAACTTAGGGAGAAAGCACCACTTTTTCATTCGATGTTATCAGCAGCTAGTGTTAACAGCAGGAGCAGATCCATAGCACCCCAGAATGAAGTCCTACATGCTGGAACAGCAATGGCAGCTGCAGTTTGTGGAATAGATCAAAATTCATGATTGCAGTACAACTTGTGATAACTATTTTCCTTTATCACTCCAACTGAGTTGGCTGGTAGGTAATTTTTTAGTCTTCCATGTCAGAATTTTTTTGTTTTAAGTAATAGAACAATGATTTTGTTGTGGTGACAAATTTAAATACCGCTTTGTAAAACATACTAACCATGGTGAATGGTAATAAGTTCAGAACGTTCTGAAATCTAAACTGCTTATTTATAAACACATTTACCAATTGGTAAATGTGTTTATAAATGAGCAGTTTAGATTTCAGAATGTTCTGAAGTATGTTTTACAAAGCAGTATTTGTATTTGTTTTACATTTGTCAATACAAGGATATTGTCAATATATGTACTGATCAGGGATGTATAGTAGCTAAGAATGTGGGAACCAAGGACACAACTATTTCAGCTACTAGTTTAGTAGTGGCCTTTTTTTAAATAGGAAGTTACTAGGCTATGTAAACATAGCCTAATACAAGAGAGTTTTGGAGAATTAGAAAGTTATGTTAACCCAAACCATAAGAAGATGCTGAACATTTCTATATATTAGAAACCTTTTGGCCATTATATTTCTATGTATTATATCTGATATAACTAAAATGATGTCTTCACTATGGAAATAGGGGGACAGCACTTATGGCTCCTCCCCTCTATAGCACTGATATCTTTTTAAAGTTTTAAATTTTATAATGAAATGTAAATTAAATGTATAAGTAACTTTATGAATATATTGTTGTAAGAGGATTGAGACTATTGTATAATGATATGTTAATGCACCTCTTCTCGGCTGCTTAGTTTTTAGCTCTCTCTGAATTCGACTTTGCTTGGTTCAATCAAACTCTGTAAAGGTCTTGTTCATAATATCTTTTGATTAACGCGTGCTGTAAAACGAAGATGATGTCGTATTCAAGAAATACTCTACTATTACTAAGAAATTGTTGGAAAACGCTGAGACATACGCTACCAAGTCAAGCTTCGTTGCTCAAGCCGCTTTCAAGACCTGTATGGCATAACTTGAAACTTTTCAATCTACTAGCGCCCAGAAGAGGCACACGTGGTGGAAAGAATCGCCGAATTTCACAATCTACGATGAACATTCGAACTGTTATGTACCCTATTAGGAAAGACAATTTAAGACTTCGTGAAGCTGGCAGTAACAAGACAAACTTATTAAATATTCAAGTTGAAAAGCCGAGACAGATCGGAATTAATCTTGGATGCAATTTGCATACAAATCAGTGTATGTCCACTGTGATGTCTCCTGGGACTACAAGGTTAAAAATAACTCATTTAAATATTCGATCTCTACGGAATGTGGCTCATCTTATTCAGCTTCGTGAATTCGCTACAACCAGCAAGTTTGATGTGATCACAATCTCGGAGACATGGTTGAATTCGACTGTAACTAACAGCGAAATAAATATTGATGGCTATAAGCTGCACAGATTGGATCGACTACATAAGAGGGGCGGTGGAGTGTGCGCTTACATCCGTAAGGGTATTAAGACGTTCGTGATGAGCGATATTTCACAAATATCAGAGAATAACTTCCATCAGCTCTGGCTTAAACTTCAATGTAAAAAATTGAAGTCAGTTGTGATATGTGTGACATATCGCCCACCGGACTGCCCTGTGACTTGCTTCCAAGACCAGCTAAAGCCAAATTTCATGCAAGCGTTGTCATTAGCCAAGCCGATCATCATTTTGGGTGACCTTAACTGTAACACCATGAAGAATAGCCCAGAGCGCAAGGCTTTTATTGATATCTCGTCTGAGTTGAATCTGACACAAGTTATCAACGCACCAACAAGAATCACACCTACGTGTCAGTCTCTCATTGATGTGACCTTGTACGTGATAGTGGCGTACTCCCTATCCCTATCAGTGATCATCTACCTGTTTTTATCGTGGTCAAGCTGAAGATTACTGAAGCTCCGCCCTGTTACATTACAGTCCGAAGTTATAAGAACTACGTACCTTCCTTGTTTACAGCTGACCTTGCCTCTAATACAACCGCCTCTTGACGATTTTTCCGGAAGATGACGTCAATGCTAAATTGAGAACGTTCAACGATGTTCTTCAATCCACCCTAGATGCGCATGCTCCAGTCAGGACTATAAAGATCCGCAGCCGTCCCTGCCCGTATGTTACACTCGAAATGAAGGAGCTCATGCGTTCGAAGGATCGGTTACACGGTCGTTTCCAGCAGATGCGGGACAGCACAGATTGGAACAATTACAAGGAGGCACGGAATAACATTAAAACTACCCTTAAACGCGCGGAGCAAGAATATGTGAGGAGTGAAGTTCAAACGCACAAAGACAATCCTGGTTCTTTGTGGAAGATAATTAACAGCAGCATTCCGTCGAAAGAAAAACAAGTTCACGTTTATAGTAAGGAGCCTAAACAGGTCGCGGACGAATTTAATGCGTTCTTCTCATCAGTTGGCAGGAGGGCTGCTGAAGCTGCTGCTTCTCTGGCCGTAGACAATGACAGCGATATGACTCTTCCATGTCACACATTTCCATCATGTAGAACTCCAGTTCTGGTAGAGGTGTTTAACTTTCGACCAGTTACCTGTACGGATGTTCAACGTATTATCCAAAATATGCCATCGAATAAGTCGCCCAGACCAGACAAGATAGGCATGCATGTCATCAAAGACTGCCTCCCAGTCATCTTGGGACCACTTACGGACATTGTGAATTGTTCTCACCACTTCCATGTTTCCCAATGAATGGAAAGAGGCGGAGGTTATACCATTATTGAAAGAAGGAGACCATGAAATGGCTTCCAACAACCGTCTACTCTCGCTCCTTGTGGTGGCTTCAAAGGCATGTGAAAGGATAGCGCTCGAACAATTCAGTTCATATCTACTGAGGAACGACCATTTGACTTGCGATCAAAGTGGGAACAAAAAACATTATTCTACCGAGACATTGAACCTTCTCGTAACAGATTACATCCTGGAGGCGATGGACAAGAAACTGACTGCACTAGTATTGTTGGACCTATCCAAAGCTTTCGATAGCATCAGCCACGCCATTTTGCTGAGAAAATTGAGTGCTGTAGGTGCTTCTGCTTGCGCTGTCGGATGGTTTCATAGCTACCTGTCTGACAGATCACAACGCGTCCGTATTGGATCAACGGTGTCTTCACCCCTCATCATCACCCATGGGGTACCACAGGGAGCCATTTTATCTCCCTTACTTTTCTGTATCTATCTGAATGATCTACCTACCATCTGCCCCCCAAGTCAGCCATCTGGAGTCCTATGTGGATGACTCTAAAGTGTTCATGTCCTTTCCAATAAAAAATATAGTCACTGCCAAAAAGAGCATAGAAGATGATCTCCACCGCATCGCCACTTGGTGCTCACAGAACCAGCTCTTGATAAACCCTGATAAAACCAAGTTCCTCCTGGTGGGGACACGTCAACTGTTGCAAAGGGTTGATGGTGACATGACACTATCGTTCCTGGGAAAAGAGATCAAGCGCTCACCAGCTTACATTGAATCCTATAGATTATGCTATTGAATCCTATAGAATATTCCATAGAATTTGTCCCCAAATCCAATGGAACATTCTAATGAATATACAATAGAATATTCTATTGCATTATTCTATAGAATATTTTTGTAAGGGGAAAGACCCAATCTGATCCAGAATCCATCATATTGTCTGTTTTTCTTCCACACGAATCCTCTCTCAAGCTAAAATAAGTCTACCACAGCACCTCTAACAAACTCACCAAAGATTATTTACATAAAGACCTAACGGACAGAAATAAACAATCCGGCGTCTATTACTGCATTCCACGTGAATGTGGACTGCTGTACATTAGAGAAACAGGTCGTGCGGTTTTGGTACGCCAAAATGAACATGTGGCATGTTGTTCCTAGGGACAAACAGAGAAGTCGTCTGTCGCCAAGCACATAATTATGGGAAATGGGACATAAGATTCTATCATTCAATCTCTAACGTCCATAACTATTTTTCGATGACACAAGAATCCATCGAAATTTTCAAGCACGAAACAGTCCAACAAGAAGGCCAACCTTTGAATGACACCTGGATTGTGCTACTTTTAGGTTAGATGTCTACTTGGACAAAATATTAGTTGAGTTATTTTCGTTAATATACACAATATTGTAGTATCGTCTGAGTTATTTTCGTTGACGAATAAACGGTTCTATGTCAGCCAAAATAATTTATCAATTTAAATCTATTAGGAATAACTTTTTAAAAATTTGTTGTGGTTATACAAGCACATTCTTGCACACACGATGTCGTTGTAATTTTTATTTGTTGTTTTTATCAGTTCACGTTTAGTCACGCTCTGACGAAGTCCTGAGTTTATGGCACGAACGCTTAGCGAATTGTATCGTTAAATAAACATGGTGTATAACTGGAAACACTATTTCAATATTACAAATGTCAATAGGAGACTGCATCGTTGTGCGAAGCTGAATAAGGTTGATGAACTCTGGAGTTATCCAAGGGGGATTCTTCTTGAGACATCTAATTCCTTCAGGTTTTGGTGAGGCCTTCACAAAGTTAGTACGCTAGTACTTGTGCTCTTATATTAAATCTTTTCCTGAGACCAGTGTCCTTTTCTGATATTGATTTGATGGTGACATATTGGCGACCTACACGTCGTTTCGCGTATGATGTCCAAAGTAGCAGCTATAGTTGACAAAAGATGTGACCTGCTAGAGCTAACAGATGGCGTTTGACAACCTGAGAAATACGAGGCAGGTTCCTATTGACCTCTTTCATAATGGCACCCAAATTAAATATTCTTTTATATTCATTTAAATTAACCTTTCTGACCTTGTTCGTGTGTCTGTAATTCCAGCGAAGAAGAAACGCACCCCGACTTTTGCGGCATTTTTCGGGAATGACAAACCTAACACTGCAAACAGGAACAATCCTTGTGCTCAAACACCAAGACAAAAGGCAGCACAAGAGATTAACCACTACTTTTCAACGAGCTCTCTGGGCCGGAATAGCGACATTGGAGTAAAACCGACCCACTTGCGGGTATATACTTCATGGTAACACTAGACCAGGTTTCCATCTGTTTTTTATACCCCTAACCCCAACCATAACCCAAATCCTAACCCTAATAACCGTAACTCTAATCCTAATAATAACCGTAAAATACGATGGGAGACTATATGTATTGTTACCATGAAGTATATCCCCACTTGCATGGTGGCGAGACAATTGGCATGACTTTCCACTCCTTGCAAAACTTGCGAGAAGTATCTTTGTATACAGGCATCGAGTTTGCCATCTGAGCGGCTGTTTAGTAAAGCTGGACTCGTTATAACACCCAAACGGATTAAGCTGAAACCATCCTAACTTCCTTACTGAAAATCTCTGAAGAGTGTGAAGTTTCATTGTTGGACGAAAATCACGGAATGATATTTACGTTGATACTTGATATTCACTTTATTTAGTGTTTTTATAGATACTCTACTAATATACATAATATCCGATTATTATCAGACAATTATTTCAATGTTGATTTGCAATTTATACGGAATTACATCATTTACGTTACGTTGTAATATTGTGCTGTAGTTTGGAATGTCGCACCCACTGGATTTGCACTTTTGTGGTCTATTAATAATAACGATGCAGCATGCCTTGAAATGCAGAACACTTGACAGTGGATGTAATATAAATATTTTGACAAAAGTTTTCATTTTCCGTTTACGTTACAAGATAGTATTGAACTGGAGTGTGATTTTTTTGAAAAAATATGGTAAAAATACCGATATACCGGTATTCGCAATACCGATTCTCTCTAACATTTCCTACAAACCTTTTCCTATTTTTAGGATTTAGACTACTGTTAACATTGAACAAGTCTTTTTTTCTCTTGTTGGCTGGTCTTTGCATACGTGACCTTTGGTCAATGTTTCCGTTTCTTTTCTGTTGAATAAAATTTGCTTTGTACTGCAATTTGTTTGCTTAGTGGACATTCTGTCATCAGTTGGAGGTTGTCTAAGCACTGGTTTTTGGTGAGGGAAGTGAAGAGGCTTTCAGCTGCATTTAGTTTTTTTTCCAAGTTGTAATGCATCAAGATTGTTAGACTGGCTGACTTTGTTTGATATTTGTAGAAGTTTTTGCAGTAATTTTAATGTTGCTCTGTTTGTGCATACAGTTTCTGTGATTGTTTTAAAGGGGAACTGTACTAAAAAATAAATAGTTTTAAATAAAAGGCCTTTAAGTATGTTTAGAAATGTTAATAGTTTTACAGTATCTGCTCTTGTTCTCAAGATAACGTTTTCATTGAACGCCGCCATTTTCGAGTTTGCTGGATGGCTCAGACTCGAGGTCCAGCGGTAGTTTCATTTCAATTTTGACGTCACTTGAGTACAAGGAACAAAAGATAAGCACTCAATAACGTCGACATTGATAAGAACACCACTGCTGTACATAATACATAAAAAAAGAAGATAAGATAAAATAGCAAAAAAGTGGTAAACTGCCATGATACTCTTAGTGAAATGCTGTGATCACAGTTTGTCCTGACGAAGCGCTTTCACTCAAAACCCCTGTCAGCATTTTTTTCTAACAGTATTAGCAGTTGACCACCTTTTCACTATTTTAACATGCTAAATACATCTTTGGTTTATGTACTACGCGGTTCCAGTTTGAGCTTAGACATGCCTAATTTAAACGTATACGTTTCACATGGGAAACTAACATGTTGCTAGAACTGTGTTGTTTCTAAGGCCAAACGGTATTATTTCAAGGTGAAACGAAGCGCCAAATTTTAAAAACAAATGTGGACAGTCAGTAAGAGTGGTCGAACTTACAAAAGCGGAAAGTCGCTTAGCGCAGATTTCAGAAGCGCGATAATTGATAACATTATTAAGAAAGGTGGCGATAGGCACACAGGGGAAGTTCTTTATAGGACATATTTATCCGTCGCGTTAAATGTTGCCAAACAAACGGTCATCGATGTTTGGAAACGCGTCAGCGAAGGGGCGATCGAATGTCGACCAACAGCCGGAAGGCAAAGCCATTTAACGGAAGGAGATTTGCATCTCATCGAAGCTTTAAAAAAAGTAAAGCCAAGTATAACTTGCAAAGAAATACTTGGTTACCTCAACCAATATGGTGATATTCCTCATGGTACTTCGGTGAGTTCGATTAACGAAGCTATTATTAACCGAATGCCCTCACAAAAAAAGTACTCCTTTAAAAAGATTCAACACCTAGCTCAAGAAAGGTTCACCTTAGGAAACATTGCTTACACTCAATTATTTGTCGATTGTTTACATGGAAAAGACCCGAGAAATTGAAATTTTTTGATGAGTGCGGTCTGAAACTTCCAACACATGGCAATCGCAAGTATGGTCATGCCCCATTAAAAGAACGGTGCGTTGAATTCGAACAGTGCGTTGAATTCGAACAGTGCGTTGAATTCGAACAGTACACTCAAACAGCCAATGTAACAGTGAACTTGTTATGTGGATTGACGGGAGTTAGTTACATGAATATTGTTGACAGGGCTATACTATTGATAATACCATTGATTTTTTTTAATTTCTTTGGAGATGCAGCACAAGCTGAAACCTAATAACAGCAAGACCAGCGCTAGATGTAGGAGACATAATTGCAATGGATAATTGTCCAACTCATCACAATTTAGGCAGATATTAACATTGAACTAGTTTATATGCCTGCCTATTCCCCAGACTTTAATCCGGCAGAACTTGTTTTTTGTAAACTGCGTACCTTAATGAGATATGAACTGCTTTATTTAACCAAAAACAATTTGAAGTACTCTGCTTATAGCGCAGCAGAAATGGTAACACCAACCGATATGGTAGGTTTTTTAAGGCAACATCATATTTACAGTTATAAACGAATAACATCATATTTACAGTTATAATCGAATATTAATATAGTTCCATAAAAGTATCAACATAAACAGTCAAAGCTGCAACAGTGTAAAGCCCTGGCCAAACGAGCCCAACATCGCCATGCAAGCTGGTTTGGCCACCGTTTTGGCAACATGTTGGGCTCGTTTGGCCTCCAACATCATCCAACATCACCAAAGACGGTGGCCAATCGAGCCCAACACGTTGCCTTGGATATAGCCTCCTTCGCAGACGTTCTTTTTGAGCGTTATAACGCTATGTTGGATGGCGATGTTGGGCTCATTTGGCTGGGGCTTAACATGCGTAAGTAGCTAAAAATATCAATATAATTAACACTAAACAGTCAAAGTTGTATTATAAACATGCAAGTAGAGATGTACTTTATATTGTTACTTATCAAGAGGTGTTGAGTTGAGCATTTCAATTAAACTTGAAGCGGCATAGTATTGTTTTTTCGTCTTTAAATCCATTGCATTCCTTGTGCTGTAAAGACACAGCTAGAGTGAAGTCATCCAATTCGCGGTCTTGTTCGCAAGTGAACGATGCTGACGCAAATGACGTAGATGCAGAGTTTGTGCTTGGAAAATGTATTGCATTTGGGTTCTCGTTAGTTTTCTTACGGCACATCATATTCCCACTTTGCTCCAACAAATTTTCTTCAAGTGCATTGTTCAGTAATGGAAGGCCAGCTTCATTAAAGTTTAGTTTCTTTTCCAGTAATGCTACATCTTTATTCAACAGCATCCAATTCTTGGTACCGTAACATTCGCCGTAACATAACGTTATGTAGGACTTTCTGCCAATAATCTATCCTCTACCACTTTCGTTGCACTGCATTCAATTGTATTTTGAGCTTTGAGGCAGCTGTCGTGTTCTGTTTACAACTTTTCAATTTTTCGTTGTAGTCGAGTTTTGTCACACTCGAGTGCTTTCTTATCCAATAAACCACATGAATAAACTGACGAACAAGGTGACAAACTACAGTTTCGTCTCGTATGTCCAATTCGCAGATGGCATTGCCCGCAAGCTAGTTGGTCACTTTTATTCTCTTTTGTTTTGTGTATGGCTGTGATAAATCGTGTATGGTCTGTACTTTTACTTTCTAGTTCCTGTTGCAATTGTGCTATATCGGTACGCTTATGTCTTAGGAAACGCTGCAACGGAGTTTCGAAGGCAGTTGCAGCGACATGTAGAACTTCCGTGGAGGTTGATAAATCAGAATGTACTTCGCACTTACTAGATATTGTTTCTTCTGGTTGATCGGCTTGATTTATAGCTCCACATAGGCTTCCAAAAGGAATGATTCGCCTTTTCTTTGTTATCACAACACTTGATTCTTTCGACTTAAACGGTGAATGTAACTTTAATACAGCATTCAATAATAATCTTTTATGCCCATCTGGCATACCCATCTCTTGTAGATCTTGTTCGCGAATATACTTCGACATGGGTCAGCTCACGGTGTACCGGAACACAGAATATTGCATCATTGAAATGTTGGGTTTAGAATTAGGATTAGTATTTCTTTATTTCAGGTGTATCATAGCTACTGTTTCAAGATGCTTTGCATCACGTTGACAAGCATTACTGTTGCTGACACAATGCTGACGTGATCAGAGAGAACGTCAGACATTGCTCGGAACTGTTAGCGAAAACTATTTGTGTATGTTCTCCGACTTATCACTAAAATAAAACCTATTTTACATTGGTTGGACCGTGGGACAACTGTGGATCAGATGACCGGAGTTTTGGAACCAGAATCACGATTCGAGGAACGTTATTCAGTTGCGATCATGAAAGTAGATACTACCGTAATAAAAGGGACAATCAATGCCGTAGCGATTGGGGGGTGTGGGGGGTGTGACACCCCCTGAAAACAGGTTGTCGGCAAATGAAGGATTCAGCAGGCTGAAACATTCGGCAGGCTGAAGCTAATCAAGACATACCTAAGAACGACAATGAAGGAACAACGATTGGAATCGCTAATGTTGATCTCTTGCGAGAAAGATATTACAAATGCCATTAACATGGACGCCATTGCAGCTAAATGGGTGGAACTTAAAACACGAAGAATTACGTTTAGTTGAGCGAACCTGGCTGTAGTACCATTCAGATAAATTTAACTTGAGGTCTGTAACGGACCTACGGTCGGCTATGATAGCCGGAAATAACACTAATAAAACCTTCATTGCAGTTTTATCGAAACGCTAAGCGAAAAGACTTGTTTAATTCAAAGGAGAGTGACAGTTGGAGACGACTATAGAAGAATATTTTCGATGCTCGCAAAAAGTGTGATTTTCGTTAGTGCTTCTTTTCATGCAGTTACTTATGATATTTCAAATTAAATTAAAATCACTTTTACTGTGCGATCCTCATTCACTGTATCACAGTAAATTAGTGATTGCCAAATTTAACTGCACTTTACCTTTACTTAATATACATAAAGTGTTGATATAGTACCGAGTTAAAACACGGGAACATGTTATTCTTAATATGAATTAAGGCGTTGTCCAACAAAATCATCGACAACGTAAATATATATCATGCAGTTTCAAAAAGTATGTGTAATGTTTAGTTAACTTGAAATAGTCACACCCATTTGCCACGCCCTTTTGTCGGCAAATGTTATACTCACACCCCCCTGCTTAAACCGCTTCGCGACGGCCCTGGGGACAATTCCAGTAAGAATATCAAAGCATCAGCACTGAAGTCCAGCCTCGAACCTCCACAACAACAGGCTATTCACTAGTTAGCATTTCGTGGCAGACGGCGAATGAAGAACGAAAGCCTGGTGAACCTTGGCAACGAGAGCATTTCCCGGCAAAGAAACGGCAATGATCGACGAAGAACTACTCGAACAGTTCATCTCAGCACTCGATACTTGTGAACTACGACTAGGCGTAAGCCAAACTTCGCCAAAAAGCTTTGACGAAGCCCTTCACACCGCTTTGAAATTGGAAACGTTGTTCACTTTGGAGCAAGTCAAAACAAAACAAGATGTCAACCTAGCGCATGAACAAACCCAACCGTCGCTGACCACAGCAGAAATTAATCTCGCGGGCGCTCAAGACAACAACCGCCGCAATGGGCCAAAGAGATAATTGATCGGCAGAATAAAATTGAAAGATTGTTGGAGAACGGCCAGCGACAACCAAAACGCGAAAGTAGAAGAAACAACGTTATAATTGTGGAGAACAGGGTCATTTCCGAAGAAATTGCCCGGCACGGTTCTTGCAGAACGGGAGTAACCAGCGAAACGGTTACAGGGTGGGTTCATACCGGAGATGAACTCGCCCGCGCGTTTATCACCACAATCAAGAGAACAACCAGCTCAGAAGATTGCCAGCGCGACAACGAACAATGCCATATATGCCAAATGCGAAGTGAACGGAAAGGAAGTCACAACTCTAGTAGACACGGGAGCGGCTGTGACGTTGATTCATCGGGATGTGTTCAACGGGGTGAGAACCGTAAATACAAAAACACGACCGGCGACTCAACCTATTGTTGGAGCAAACAACAGTCCCCTAACAGTGCGTATAGTAGCGGACGTTCATATTGAACTTGCAGGAGTTGTTGCGTGTCACGAAGTACACATGTGCGATGATTTAGCACAGGATATGCTCATCGGAACTGACTTTCTACAGCCTCATCAATTTCTTATTAACTTTGAGGAAGGGAAAATCGTAGCGAATGGTAAAACAAGCGACCTAATTTCTAAACAAATCAAGCAAATCTGCCGTGTAACGGTGGCGGAGAGTATCACCATTCCTCCACACTCATGACAAACATTGCATGTAAAGTGGACCGTGGGACAACTGTGGATCAGATGACCGGAGTTTTGGAAGCAGAATCACGATTCGAGGAACGTTATTCAGTTGGGATCATAAAAGTAGCTACTACCGTAATAAAAGGGACAATTCCAGTAAGAATCTTTAACTCGCAGTCCAAACTGTGGAGAATCTATCGGGGTAGCTCAATGGGAAATCTAATTCCCCTTACAGATTCAGAAGTCGAATCACCTCGGTACGAGTGCGTCAAAACAATCGAACCACAAAGCGTCACAAAGAAAAGTTATTGTATGGCTGCGCAGAAAGGGGATTCTAGCAATTTACAAGAAGAAATGTCCGAACTGTTTCGAATTGACAACACATCAATACCAAACAACGAAAAAGAACGCATCTATGATCTCCTCGCACGTCATAGCAACGTAGTATCAAGAGGACCACATGACCTCGGGAAAGTCAATCCGACCACAGCCTCGTAGAATTCCGTTTCACCAACGAGAAGAGATCCAGCATGAAGTAGAGGTGATGTTATCAAGCGATGTTATAGAGCCTTCGACTTCTCCATGGTGTGCTCCAGTGATCTTGGTTAGGAAAAAGGATGGTTCCAAACGGTTTTGTGTGGACTATCGGAAGCTAAACGAAGTCACAAAGAAAGACGTGTACCATTACCGAGATGTGAAGACATCTTACACGCAATGTCGGGGCTGCCTATTTTACCCACCTGGATCTGGTCAGGGGATATTGGCAGATAAATGTGGACGAAATGGACAGAAAGAAAAGCGTTCTCGACGCCTGACGGTCATTATGAATTCAAACGAATGCCATTCGGTCTGACCAATGCTCCCGCCACATTTCAACGTGCCATGAACACCATATTACGTGGTCTTAACTGGTTAGACTGCCTCGTTTATCTCGATGATATCATCATCTTTGCTGGATCTCTAGATGAACACTATCGAAAGTTAGATACAGTGTTGAGACGACTTCGGAATGCTGGACTTAAATTGAACGCTCGAAAGTGCCACTTTTTGAATGAAAAAACTGTGGTCTTGGGTCACATAGTGAGTCGAGAAGGAATTGCAACAGATCCAGACAAAATCAGGGCGCTACAAGAATGGCCTACCCCTGGCGATTTGACGAATCTCCGCTCTTTTCTTGGCTGTGCAGTCTACTACCGTCAGTTCAATCCGAGGTATGCAGACATAGCAGCTCCTTTATACAAACTGGAACAGAAGGGATCCTCGTATATATGGAGCAAAGAATGCGAAGAAGCGTTTGAGACTTTAAAGAACAAGATAACAACTGCTCCAGTTTTGGCGTATCCAGATTTCGGAGTTCCATTTATCTTGGATACAGATGCTAGCAATGACGGACTCGGTGCCGTGCTATCTCAGGTACAACAAGTAAACGAGAGAGTCATCGGGTTTGCCGCGAAGTCCCTGTCCAAAGTTGAACGTAATTACAGCACAACTCGGAAAGAACTACTAGCCATGATATGGGGAATGGAACATTTCGAGCCGTACCTATGGGGACACCATTTCACTGTGCGTACCGATCACAGTGCGTTGAAGTGGCTACACGGTTTCAAAAACCCTAAAGGTCAAGTGGCCAGGTGGGTGGAAAGACTGGCTGAATTTGATTTCACTGTGCAACACAGACCAGGAAAGACACATGGAAATGCCGACGGAATGTCCAGAATTCTCTGGTCTAGCAGAGAAGGGAGTGCATCAGGAGACAACGAGAGACACGTCTCATTTGTATCACCCCCAAGTGGAGAAACGGCAGTGGCTGATCGAGAAATGGCGTTGTACCAGGTAGAAGACCTTACTATCAGCCAAGCAATCTCGTGGGTCAAGAGAGGAGAACGACCATTGAGAAAAGAAATAGCTGGTTTGGATCCCCTGGTATCTTCACTATGGAGCCAGTTTAGTAGACTCAAATTGGTGGATGGAATCCTCTACTGAGAATACGAAAGTGAAGATGGAAAAGATAAGAATCTGCAAATCAGCCTGCCAAGAAAGTTGATTCCAGAAATACTGAATACACTTCATGACATTGCAACATCTGGTCACCTGGGAATCAACAAAATGACACAGAAAGTGAAAGCGAGATACTATTGGAAAGGATGGGAAAGGAACATTGAGGAACATTGTCATAACTGTGGAAAATGTGCAACACACAACCCGCCCCAGAGGAAAGCAAGAGCGCCTCTTGTAACCAGCTCAGCAGGATACCCAATGGAACGGGTTGCTCTGGACGTTATTGGTCCGCTACCTCAAACGGAAAGAAAGAATCGATTTATACTACTTCACAAGATGGGTCGAAGCCTATCCTATTCCGGACCACAAAGCACCAATGGTGGTAAGAAAGCTAGTGGACGAATGGATATCTCGTTATGGAGTGATGCAGACCTTACATTCAGACCAAGGCCGTGATTTCGAGAGCAACGTCTTCAAAAGCGTGGTCAACATACTGCATATTCACAAAACTCGAACCACGCCATATCACCCAGAGAGTGACGGTTTGGTAGAAAGGTTTAATCGCACTTTGAAGAGCATGTTGTCAACAACCAAAATTAACAGAGGAAATAAACGGGCGACATCACAATGATGACGACGATGATGACGAGGAAGACTGCATCTTCGAGCAACAAAGACAGCAACCACAATTTCCAACTCACGCGGAAACCGCACCCGAGGCCGAGACGACTACTCGCAACACAGAGGTGGATACCAGCAGAAATGATCAATCCGATCAAACAAGAAATAGACCAAGTCGTTGTTGGAAACGACCAACTTGGACTGATGACTATGACCTTAGTTATTAATTTATTAACTGTTACTTTTATACCTTTTTGTTAGAAGGGGATAATGTAGCATAGCTACTGTTTCAAGATGCTTTGCATCACGTTGACAAACATTACTGTTGCTGACACAATGCTGACGTGAGCGGAGAGAAACGTCAGACATTGCTCGGAACTGTTAGCGAAAACTATGTGTATGTTCTCCGAGTTATCACTAAAATAAAACCTATTTTACAAAGTATTATGTTTCATATTACAAAGACTACGATGCCGTAAAATACGATTGAAATTCTCAGGGGAACCAAAGAATCAATTTATTTTGGTAAGCATTTTATAAAATACAACAAATCTTTGACCTGCTCTGATGTCGATTCTTTAGCCGTGTGTATTAAAATGGTACACTCTAACAACACCGGAGGCAATGGAGTCAATGTCAAGAATATTTTTATACAATGCAAACAAACGCTCTCTTTCAGTAGTAAAAGTCTCGCGCAAGAAAAAAAAACTTTATATATATATATATATATATATATATATACATAAGTAATATTTGGCATTTCACTTGATCAAACTACATGTTGAAAGGATTTATGCATCAGTCAATTCCAGCTGCGACCATCCCCCCCCCGGGACAGTGTGGGGCATTTCCACGCTTACTTGTCCCCACGGCCGGGCATTTGCAGCTGCGTGTTCACCCGGGGGCCGGGCATTTGTCAATATCGCATTACCCCCGGGCATTTGTCGCTCACGGAGAAAAGACCGCGGCCACGAGTTTCCTTTGTCGTATATGCCAAAATGGACGACTTTATCGGCAAGGACGAGAGCTTATATTATTGTTGAATGTTGGTTTTCAAGTGTGAATCAATGTTTAAGAATTTCCTTCAGTCCATATTATATATATTGTATTTACAATGAAAAACTTTCTGCAATAAAAGCAAGTGTGTCTAAGCCTTTCGTCGATGTTTTCATTGAAGTGAACACGATAGTTTTCCTTGTTTTTTTAAAAAAAAATCCGCAAAAGAACAATGAACAGAGGTATAAATATAAATTGTTAAAACACATGTAATTAATTTAGTACATTCTTTGAAATTGACTAATTTGTCGGCCCGGGGGTGGGGCATTTGTTTTGCTTTTCTGTCCCAAGGGTGGGGCACTGTTCCTTCTTTTTTGCCCTACCCCCGGGCATTTGCACGAAAAAAATGAAAATTTACCAATGCCCGGGGGTTGTCCCGGGGGGGGGGGGATGGTCGCAGCTGGAATTGACTGATGCATTATGGTGAAGGCAAATTTCGAGTGTTGGAATACATACATTTTAAGACCAAACCGGGACCAGTTGCGAAAAATGCAACTTTAAGGCCTTCAGGCTGGGAATTGAACCCGCGACCCTGTAAAGTAATATATATATATATATATGTATATATATTACTTTATATATGTACCTTATTATAGTGTGGTGTATGAATATGTTTAAAGTTATAATCGAAGTCGGTCGTCGGATTATATGTATTGTCGTGTCAGTAAAAAAAAAACTCGAAAGCCGTGTCTTACAGACTGTATCTTACAGACTGTATCTTACAGACTGTATCTTACAGACTGTATCTTAAAGAACATGGAAGGCCTTTAAATAGTCAAAGGCTTGTTGTATTTTATGAAATGCTTATCAAAATGAACTGATTCTTGGATTCGGCGGCGATTCCCCAGAGGTTTTCGAAGCATAGTAGCTGTAGAAATTGACCAGGATTTTGCCATGTCTCTTGCATGTGAAATAAATACAGTTTAGTCTTTAGAGGCATCTCTACCAGTCTAGTATTGTATCTTAACTTAGCTGGATCCAATAGCAAAGTAGATTACAGTACTGCTCAGAATTAACCTAACGAAAAACGCGTTCCGAACGCGACCGGAACGATATACTTTCTGTTTTAATCTCGTCTAGTGAACATATACCATAACCAGTCCAGCAATCAAATGATCAAGTTAAATCCGTTTAGAAGTTTACTAAAGTCAGAAATTAACGAAGTCTTCCCATTAAATTTTTAAGCGAAGTCACAATGATGTTCCGAATGCGTTCGGAACTCGTTCAGAACGCGTTCCGAACGCGAACGCGTTCGGAACGCGAACGCAGTGTTAGGTTGTTTCTGAGCAGTACTGTAGGATTCGATATCAAAGGACTTGAATCGCCAATATAGCAGCCATTTGAAAATGATCAGGAAATGCGTATATTTCTCATTTTTGGTTTATAGTGGAAATCAGTCTGGCGAGCGCGATTTATAGTGAATCACTCATCTGCCGCCGACGCAAATTGCACGAGCAACTTGCAGAACGAAGTTACACGCATGTGGGCATTGATAGCAGTCTGTTGTCAGTCAAGACAGTCTGAGCTTGAAATCATCGTTATAGAGATATTTATATATAAAAAGAACATTTATATGGTTTTGTGCTTTTTTATCGTCCGAGTTTATATTAAAAAGACTTTGTGGGGATTTTTCTTGGGCTCATGTTGTCCATATATGCTTTCGCCTGCTTGGACTCCAACAAATTTCCGTGACCCGTCACTTCCGAACTAAAAAAGTCATAGCATGTACAAATGACGGCAAATATTTTCATGACCCGGGGTCAATTTTACCCGACCCGGTATAGCCATAAATAATGACCGGTCCTTTAAAACTACCTATTGGATAAGCTCTCACCTTCAAACATTTAACGTTTTCAGGATTTTCAGGATGTTTGTGGTAATCTCAACACTTGGAGCCCCTCTCAACAGATTGAGCATTTTTTTGGAAAGGTATGCAACAATTAATAACAAGTAAGGACACTGCAAAACCTGAATGGCTGAAACAACCACCCTATCTGCAATTGTTGTTTTGGGTATTACAGTGCATTTTCTGAGTGATAATTAGGCCATTGGAAACCAAAATTTGTGTTTGTTTCTGCCATTAATCTAATATCATATTCTGTAGGTAACACAATGGGCGAACCTTTTTCTGTCACTTGCCGTTGTTGAAGACGGCTATAGAAAATCCAACATTACCCCATTTATGCATGCACATGTTGTGCTACCATATGCAATTCATTTTAGGTCAAGGGGTAGAGAAGACAAATCATGTAATTCGACGACACTACCACATCAAAAGCAATAAATATGATGCATGTAAAGATGGGCTTCAGGCAGTAAAGACTGGATGAACTACAGGATTTTGACAGACAACCTAGGAAGTATAGGCAATGTAACACAGCATATTGGGAAAATGAGATAATGGTGGAACGACAAAAGACCACATCTCAGTGTAACCCCACGGGAAGATGATGAACTAAATATTGATCAATTAAATCAGGCAGAACTTAAAACCAAACTTAAGGAGATGAATGTCAACACATGAGTTAAGAGAGAGAGAGAGGTTGTAAACGGCTAAGAACTTAGTTCTAGAGGAACGAACTACTGACATTTCGAGGTGACCCCTTCATTGGCTCAAAATGTCAATGAAGGGCTCAGCTCAAAACATCAGTAGTTCGTTCCTCTAAGACTAAGTTCTTGGCAGTTTACAACCTTTTACTATTTTATCATATATAAAATATTATATATTGTAAATGTTATATATTGTTAGTATTACATGCTCTTTTTACAAAATATACACTCAACTTCTCAGCATATAATATGGCAGCTTTTTGAATTGTTTCATTATCTCCCACAACAAAATCTTTCACAGATGATTTGCTCAAAAATGGCCTTATTTTCATGGGGAAATCAACTGCTCGTCCCTCTTATGTAAATTCATGAAGTAATACCAATGATCTGGTATGCTGGCAAACATATCAAAATCATCCTTTTGAAAAAGATAGGCTCCTCTTTCATTCACTGGTTTGTTTACCTCTTCCATGTGTAAGGTATCGCCAAACATCAAGACTGAACGAAACATATAAATGAGCATCCACTCCAGATGATTTTAGCCCCGGAAGCATGCTAGTGTGAAACGCAAACTCTAGACATCTCTGGCTGTAGATGATCATAGCTCCTGTCATAAATACGACACAGAATATTCCATTCAATTAATGTCAATAACACTTTAAATAAATACGTCTATTTTCTTTTCATTATGATGCATAATCGAAAGAAAAAATACCACATTTAGCATATTTCTATGAAACTGTATACCTCTGTAAAGCCTCATTCAGATTTTCTTTTTGTTCCAATCAAGACTGCCATGACGTTGAATTGCGAACTTCTGAATTTTTCCGAAAAAGCACTTCCACAGCCATAGCATTTTTTAACCATTGGGAGTCATCGCCGAGTGCCATAACAAACCTGCAGGATTATTGGTAGTATTGCTCTGCAAATTTAAAAAACTAGGTACCGTAGGAATTTGCTGTGGTTGTGGTTGCGTTTGAGAAAGCTGAAAGAGGTGTAACGGAAGCTGCCAGTTGTGTAATGATACATTCGTTGATGATGATTCGTTAATGGTGCAGTTGTGTAATGGTGCATTCGTCCAATGCTGAGGAAAGGTAGCTGATATGTCCTTTGCTGCTGAGGGAAAGGAGTGGATGTGGCACTAATCAATTGTGAACTGCTTGGTATTTCGCTCGACATTGTGGAAACTGAAACAACATGTGTTACATTTGTTTGACTGTAAACTGTAGTCGTATACGATGGCCGTTGTATATTTTTCTTAATTTTCTTGGTAGGGTGGGGAAAGTGAGATGATTTAGAATCGATAAGGAGTTTCTTTTGCCAATGTTTTGACACTCGTCTTTCAGCAAAAGAAGGGCCAGACCTCCTGTGTCGATCCATGTTGAAAGTTCTTTAATGTGATGTCTAATACCCATGAGTCAGAATGTCGGCTTGACAGGCATCAAGGGTTCATCTGCAGTGTATCTTTTGGTGTAAAAGCATGGAACATGTATCCACGCCTTGCATGCCAACAAGAGACCCACTATTCTAAATGCTTTCTGCCCTCTTTATCTTTCACAAAGTTATCCATCTCTTTTTTGGCGGAATCGTACGCAACTGTGGTAGCACTTTAAAGCAGATTATCACATAGGGATTTAAACTCCTGTGCACTATAAGCGTCCAGAGTTTTAGCCTTCTTATTTCTGCTGCACTTAAAATGAAATTTGCAGGTCTTGATACATAGAAATACCTGCCAGATTGGCCCCAGCCATATCGGTACACCATCCAATGAGGTTAAATTTTACTGGTGTCTGAGTGATCTTTGTCAACGCTTTGTTGAAAAGAGGCCAAAATAGTTAACGTTTGCTGTTCCGCCCGCACGTTAATTACGTACATTTATTTGACTGAATATTAATTATATGTGTATGTGTTGATTGACTTATGTTTATCGTCCTAATTCGTTTAATTGTTAGTTTGCGTGACGAGCCTTTAGGGTTCAGTCTCGGTTGTGTGTTTTACTTGTCAACGTTTGTTAAGATTAGCCAATAGCTATCTTTGAATACCGCGTGATCGTGATATAGTTGTGGCTCGAGGCTTGATGGTCAAGTATTGTGTTCTCTGTGCGTATCGTAAAATATAAATAAAGTAATCGAAATTCCAAAATGTCTCGTATTGATGACGAACGTTTACCGCACACCGTGATTAAACGAGATGTTACATTGGTCCTTATTCGAACCGGATTTTGAATCTGTGATAAATACAGTCCCCTAAAAGAAGAGAAATATGTCTCAATCGAACGCTTCAAACGACGAAGAACAAGGCCCTTTGGCAATTACGAGTGAGACCGACACAAAACCTGAAAACATGCACGATGTGGAGGACGAGGTTATCGTGGATGAAGAAAAGAATACCACTTCTCACCAACGTGCGCAAGTCCAAGGCATCAAAGGAGTCAGATCTCAAGAAAAATCCAGTATTACCCGTTCTATAACGAAGCTAACGAAGCTTATGCGAGAACGGGGGAGTCGAACGCAAATCAGAACTCTTCTCACGAAAATAGAAAGTCTGGTTCAAAGTGCGGATTTGTGCAATCGTAAGCTCTACCAACTTTTGCCAGAAAAGGAACACAAATCTATCGAGAAGTGGTTTGTGGAGGTAGCTGAGAAAGTCGACGAAGCAGTGACAAAGGCATACGCGCATCTCGAAGAACGCGACGACGAACCCCCCTCCGTCTCAAGTTCAGTCTCGCACGCAAAATCAACCTCATCATCCACATCGAAGTTATCAGAACGAGCAACCGAAGCCCGACGAAAGGCACAAATTGCGCATCTTAAAGCAAAACAAGTGGACGAAGAATCGAGTCGGCGAAAAGAACATGAGCGCATTGAACAAGAACGTCGCGAAGAGATAGAACGAGCCTCACGCGAACACGAAAATTTCTCGAAGGAAGAAACGGAAAGGCATCGTACACAAGAAGCGAAGTACTTAGCTAGTTGATCGCCATGGAAGCAGAAATAATTGGTTCGGGTTCGGAGGATCTAAAAGAAAGACTTCGCGACTTCATTCGTGAAGATTTCCTGGGGCAAGGTGACGATGGAAGACACTCGAAAGCCGGAAAGTGTCCAATCGGTCACGAGAGACATCAAATTTCCCGTGTTCGAGAAGAATTCGACAAGAGGGCGAACTCCACCGCCTCGTGGATTGTCGATCTTCAGTCGCCAACGAAACTACAATGGTCTGCTGAAGCATTTGATGAACCAAATACTTCGCTTCAATCGCCATTTCGCCACTCTGTCCCGAAACTTACGCTCTCCAAGTTCGACGGCGACCCATTGAAGTGGACAGACTGCGTGGGCATGCTTTACGCCATCGTTCACCGGTCAGAGATGACGTCATTCGAAAAAATGACGCACCTTCAACAGAACGTTGTTGGAAAGGCAAAATCAGTGATTGCTGGATTTCGATACAACGGGTATCTATACAATCCAGCTACTTTCGGAGATTGGCTGCAAGAACAAGCAGAAGCGCACAAACTATTGCCTGCAAAATTGAAGACGCCTGGAAAAGGAGATGATAGACGACGAAACAGAAACGAACCTCCAGCCAACTCCTTCGCAGCTCACGACGGCGAAATAAGTCCTGAACCTTGTCCGTTTGCAGACGGCAGTCACGCAGTATCCGCATGCCCCAAGTTTGCGACTATGACTCCCGATGATCGAGCCGAAGCAGTGAAAGAAGCTAAACTTTGCTTCCGTTGCCTGGAGATTGGACATCGTTCACGAGAATGCCAATCGTCCAAATCGTGTGGCGTAGACGACTGTGGAAAGAAACATCATCAGCTGCTCCATCTCGCGAAACGAGTTTACAACACTCGAAGTCCAGACCAACATACCAAATCCTCGCATGGCCACCTCCAGTCTGAAGTTCTTCTTCAAGTGGTTCCCGTTACCCTTCACGGGCCGGTCAAAAACGTGAAAACCTACGCAATGCTGGACTTGGGGAGCACCTGTTCTCTAATTCAGAACAGTATCGCCGACAAACTTGGTCTGGAGGGTCCCGCCGAAAAGATGACGTTGAACGGTATTCAAAAAAAGTAGTTCAATCGTTTCGAGAAAGGTCAGCTTTGGTATCAGTTCCTCTCTTAATCCTGCCGAACGTTGGTCAGTCGACCAAGCAAGGACCGTCAAGGACTTGAACCTGCCCAAGACCAAGATCGATATGTCAAAGGAAAAGAGGCGATGGCCACATCTAGCTGATCTTCCCTTACCAGTATTGATGGGAATCGAGTCACGGTCCTCCTGGGAGCAGATGTATTCGACCTAATCGTTCCTGTGGAAATACGCACCGGGCCAAAAGGAACACCCCGAGCAGTGCGAACCGCCCTCGGCTGGACAGCGGTGTCTCATTTGCCTGCCAACGGTGCTGGAGGGTCGAACCGTACCCTGAAAGTGCACGTGACAACGTAAGACGAAGACCTTCGGCTCCAAGTCCAAGAATGGTGGAAAACAGAGTCATTTGGATGTAAATATACTGAAGAGACATCCAGATCCATCGACGACAAGCGAGCCCTAGAGATCCTGCAATCAACGACAAGAAAAATTGGTAACCGTTATGAAACAGGTCTATTGTGGAAGGACACAAACACGATCTTGCCGAACAATCGCGTGATCGGCGAGAAACAGTTGTTTTCGCTGGAGAAGAGACTTGCTAGAGACAAAGTCCTCGCCCTCGCTTATCAGAGAACAATCGACAACGACTTGGCGAATGGTTATGCCAAGAAACTCTCCCCAGAAGAAGCCTCTGCTCCAGTCAAACATCAATAGTTCCTTCCACATCATCCTGTCCTCAATCCAAATAAGCCTGGAAAGGTACGAATAGTTTTCAACCCTGCTTCTTCCTTCAGAGGTACATCGCTGAACGATCACCTGTTCACAGGACCCGATCTGCTGAACTCTTTAATTGGTGTTATCATGCGTTTTCGCGAGGAAAGAGTGGCCTTATCCGCCGACGAGTCCATGTTCTCCCAAGTCGCTGTTCCAGAGGAAGACCAAACAGTTCTACGTTTCCTTTGGAGGGAAAACCGAAGTTCAGAACGCGACGTCTACCAGTTTCGTCGCCACATATTTGGTGCAAAGTCATCGCCGACCTCTGCAAACTATGCACTGCGCCAAACAGCGAAAGATAACGTCAGCGAGTTTCCCGTCATGGCCAGAAATTCCGGACATTTGAGCCTGCGCTGGCTGTCCAGCATCCATTCACATAATTCCTCTAAATTCCTCAGTAACCCCTATGATCCCCTGTCTTTGGTTATGAAATATAAAACATGGCGGCTTCCAGCTCGAAAGCAGGCGAATTTTACGAGGTGGAAAGAATTGTGGAGAGGAGAAAGACCAAGAGGAAGACTACTTATGTGAGAGCCAATTTGGTTTTTGTTTGTCACTTTTCGCAATTTCACTATTGAGTGTAAATTTATACGAACGAAATCAACTTCTTAGGACTATGACTATGAGTACCTTCTAAAATGGAAAGGATGGTCAATGGCATTTTGTAACTGGGAACCATCTAAAAATATGACTCCAGACCTGTTAAGGTAATAAGTATTACAGACTTATTATTACTTCTATTTTGTCGAAAGTATAGCTCAAAGTGATTCTTTACTATAATATACTCTATACATCACTGTAATCTTCATTTGGGGATTTTTATAGGTCGTATAAGCATCCAACAAAGCCGGTTGAAGAGAGGATAGATAATGCATGCAGGAATCTATTCGGTGGAGTTGTGTCATATCTCAAGGGCAAGACCGTAGCTCCAATTTACATCAACATGGAGTTAGAAGTCTGGCGATTCATAATAGAGAATAAAGGCATTCCTTCACAGCATAAAGGGTATATGTTGTATGAAAGAATGGACTTCGAAAAATTTGAGACTCTGCCTTCTCATTGGTTTTATGTTCTTAATCAACATGGAGAAGGAATTGCTGTTGATTTTCCAATTAAAGCAAAGACAGTTTTGTCTTGGACTCCTTCACATTATATTGTGAACGAGGGGAAATTGGAAAGGGCTCCAAAGATCCCAGTGGAAAAAATTAGTTTCACAATTGCTAAGAAAGCATGTAATTTAAATAACATAGATTAATAATGACACTATAGTTATAATGTATCAGTCAAATCCAACCATGCCCATCCCCCCCACCCCCGGGCATTTGATACGTTGACCAATCCCGGGGGTGGGGAATTTGAACACAAACCTTTGCTCGGGGGTCGGGCATTAGATAATATAGTAATCTGAGCCTCGTTCCCTTTGGGCAGCACCAAAAGGCAGTGGGGGGTAGGTGCAATTGATTTGACACTCCCCCATAGCATTGTATGTTGTTCGAGTGTGATTCGATCATGAAGGAGTTTCAGTCTTAAGTCTACAACCTACAGTAAACAAATTTAGCAGAATGACAAACCTAGGAGGTAAAGGGTGAACACCAGTGCCTTGTAAATAGTATTTACATAATGATTTGATATTTGAAAACACTGAAAATTGCTTTCATGTTTCGCCGGCGCCGGGGATTTGCCCCAGATTTTTTGCCCCACAGCGGGGCATTTGCACCTGTATTTCGTCCCCACTGTGGGGAATTAGCATCATTTTGGGGGAAAATGTCAAATGCCCGGGGGTTGGCCCGGGGGGGGGATGGGCACGCTTGGATTTGACTGATACATAATATATACACTATATTGTTTTTTCTAATATATAACAGTTACCATTAAAAAGTTTAAATTTCTATTTGACAGAATGCCTTTTATTGTTGGCAGCCATGATAGAATTTCTGTACAATTCTTGCAGTTTTTTAGGATTCCTAATTCTTGTCTTTATTCCCATATCCTTTAACCTAGACTTGATAATTTCTGGGGAAAGATCAGGAATAGCATTTGGAGGAGTTACTTCTTGATCGCAAAGTCTTTGGCGCTTTGCTCGACTTTCTGAAATACCACTTGACCAGTAGTCGTTATCATTTTTGCTGTATGCTCTTGGCGTCCGTTCTAGGTTGCCAAGATTTTCAAGCCTTTTTCCCACTAGTAGCACATCTTTTGTTGCATCCCACTTATTAGACTTCACTAAATGGATTTTTCTACAGACATCATTTAGCTTTTCAACTCCTGTGTACATAATGATATTGAATCAAATCAGTTATTTATTAAGTGTAATTGTACCGGGTAAATATATTTTCAAAATGATTTGATTTTTTTACCTTGTCCAGTGAACTTCTTTACCCCTCTATGGATTTTCATAAAATGGGGAACGTGATATACCATCGCATGCATATATGGTGTTACGTCTTTCTTACAATAACCCTCGAGTTGGCCACCGAGTGAGGTAAATAAATCAATCCAAGCTGTAACCTTGAAAATAGAAGTAGGATCATTCAACAAAACTACAAACCATGTATGTATGATATAGATAAACTGTATGTTCCAATTTAACCTAAAATGACAGGAAATGATGTGCACCTTGGTAAAATAGTTTTTGATATCCTCATCAGTTGGATCCTCTTTCTGAAGTAGATTGGTGTAAATGTCGTTGAAATCCTAGAGTAAAATTATATTAGAATAGATGTCTTGTATTTGCTTCTACCCCTCACTATAGTGGCAACTGCTTGTATCTACATTGAACAGTATTACCTTCCAAAGTTCGATAACTGTGTTGCTTGTTTCTGGAGTAATGACACCATCTAATTTAGATGACAGTATTTTTAGAAGAAGTTTCTTGTCCGACCTCATTAGGCTTGTGAAATCGTGCAAGCCACTGGCTGACCCATCAGCATTTGGCTTTTGCCATACTGAAAAGGATACTCCACAGCTACAGATTGCGCTTATTAAATTATCTAGATGAGCACTTGATTTCTCGCTTGTAGGCTTATTTAAATTTTCTTTGAAATCCCTATTGATAGCCTCTCCAATAAGATTCTTTGTTAACTTATCTACAAAAGCATTTCATTGTATGTATTTCAGTATATAATGCATGGTACAGCTATTACTTGCATGGCCGTCTACATATATGTGTACTCTCAACAGAAATTATTAATTATTTTTATAGCTTATGGTACCTGTCACTCGGAGCATTAGATGGAGCTCGTCAAGTACAATATTATCCAGTCGAATATTTAGGAGCGGAACAAACTCACAGGAAAAAACTTTCTTGAGGGCACAGTCTGTGATATCCTGCAATGTTCTTTTTGATGACTCCCCATAGTAAAAATCCATGGGCTTGTTCATATCATGCCTTGAATGCGTATAAATTATGAAAATTAAACCATAGTAAATGAAACTTAGAGAGGGTTGTGATTTCAGTGCCAATTTAATGGTCTAAATTCAATTAGATTTAAGTTATACCTATACTGTACCTCAGTGGTTTGTGAATTTTGCACCAGATACAAGAATAATCTGATGTTGCACCTTTCATGCCCATGATTAGTAACAGATACTGCAAAAGAAGGATATACTAATACCGAGAATGGAAGTTTTACACAGGATAAATCCTAAGGGCCGCGGATATACTGAGATCAATTTATTCATCATATTACATATTTATAAAAACAAAGAAAACCAATGTCAGTACTGTAATCATGTTTTACTGATTATAATAATTAATATTAAAAACAGTTGTCAAATTATTATTGTTTACCTTGTAGTCTCCCCCCATACACATATCTATTTCAATGTTAACGCCATCAATGTTAATGAAACCATCTTTTATAATCTTGTTTACATCATTGAAGATTATAGAGCATGAAGTGTAAAGAAGTTCATAGGATTCACCACCCTTGATGACGGCAATTGTGTGGTTAGCTAAAACAAACAATTTTGAATTATATAAATTATAAGCCACATACAAATATTATGTATACCTAATCAAGTTGATGAACTGATAATATCGTCAAAAATGGGAGGAAAATTAAGTTTTCTGAATCAGTCACCTTTATAAGACATTACAGATTCTTTGCCATCCAAGATCGAGAATGACAAAATCACAAATCCTGTCACCCGTGTCATTTTTGCTCCATCTCCGCTAAGTTTCA
The DNA here is from genome assembly GCA_035772405.1 of Chrysogorgia sp. JL179-B06. Classification (NCBI taxonomy): domain Eukaryota; kingdom Metazoa; phylum Cnidaria; class Anthozoa; order Scleralcyonacea; family Chrysogorgiidae; genus Chrysogorgia; species Chrysogorgia sp. JL179-B06. The sequence continues at coordinate 2,471,483 of JAYKKM010000263.1, forward strand.
CTTTGATTTTTCCTAGTTTGGTAATATCAGTTTCTCCCTTGTTTCTAATCTGTTCCAATAATAATAAATATTGATTATTACAATTTTAGCTAATGGGGGCTGGGGCTTAATAGAAAAATTGCAGTACCTATAATTGGTTATCCTACAATATTCCTAATAATTATTATTAGATATAAACTTACATGTTTCTTTAAAACTTTGGAGAGCTCATTCTTGAAGTTAACCTGGGCCCCTTCTGATTTTCCTGGTGTCCTCTCAATGTGGCATAAGTCATCCAGTGTATCTTTGCACTGGCGGATAAGGTATGATCTAGGTAACCCCTCTCCAGCCGGAGCCATTGTAAGCTCATGGTAAGCCGCCTCACCAACACAAAACTTATCCTGTATAAAGAGTATTTGTTTTATTTTTAATTTTTCCTCTTCAGGAAGATCTTTGTAGGCTTTCTTTTTTGTAGCCTCGCCAAAGCTCAAATTATGAGAATTCCCATTTTCTTCTAAAAAACTGACGAGGTTTACTTTCAGTCCATAGGTCTCTGCGAACCAAAGAGCTCTTTCGACACCAGTTTTCAGCTCTTTTAATTTACGCCGTTTCTGCCTTTCTTGAACATCAGAAACATTCTTACCAGTGTTACATAAATCCATGTCTAACTCCGCCTTCTCTATATATTCCTTCAGTTCATTATTTTCACTCAAAAGCTGCTCATATTCTTGTTGCACATTTTCTATTTTTCTCTCATTCTCTTGCCGAGTCTCTAAGGCATCCTGTAAGTCGTGGTACAGTTTTTCACAGCGATATTGGAGTGTTTCATTTTCCATTGAAAGAACCTGTGCATTTTCTTTTGCAGAATCTAGTTCTTCTTCTAAATCAGTCAACTCATCAAAATAAACAGCAATTTCCTTTACACCCTCCATTGCCACATTTCTCAACCTACCAGTACTCTTGCGGGATTTGCACTTTGCTTCACTACAAGCTCTTCTCAGCAAGCCATTGATCCTTTTGGAGTCTTCCTTTATTTGGATTCGGTAATGCCTGATGAAAGCGTTCAGAATTTGGACATACGAGTAAGGCTGCAACACTTCTCCATCTTTTAGCTCACACCAACTTCTAAGATACTGCAGCGGAATATTTATTGTAAACGCTATGTTATCTTCTGATACACTTTTCCTTTTGACGTGTTTTGAACAATGATTTGTAGACAATACAACTTTCTGCTTGAATTTTGATATATTGAACGCTTTTAATATATTACTATGGCAAGTCAAGCGTGAAATAGACATTTCAAAAAGTTAGAATTCCCGCGAATTTTTGCAACCGGAAGTAAAAGCATCCCGGGTTTAAGCGCTGACCAGAGTGATACGTTTACCCCTCTGCCCCAGTTCACCACGGCATTGGAAAGCCTGGTTTCTAAGCTATATTTTGGTACCAAACATGGCGGTACATGCAGCCAAACTTCGTACAACATCACCGTTTTTCTAGCAAAAGGTTAAGTTTCGCTCGGAAAATTTTTGGTCTATGGCGAGCAGTAGGATTCATTTGTTTGCCTTCAACTATGCCATTTACATCTGCAAAATGTACGGTGTTAATCATCGTCAATCTGCCTTAAAATCCCAACGTGTACTAAAGTGAATCTTCTCTGCCTGGAACGATCATGGCAAACTTACTCCAGTTTAAGGATGTTCGGCTAGCGAATGGCGAAGCTGGTGAATTGTAAGATTTTTGCTGTCTGTATAGGTGATTCAAAACGATAAAGAGTGCAACTTTGAAGGTAAAATTGTACGGTTAATTTTATTATGTTTTGAGACAAAATACTGTTTATGAGATTTTAATTACGTCCTAGAAGAAGAAATTAACATGGCAAATAGTTCAGGCGCGGATTTAGAAGTTAGTCGCATAAATTAGATTTAGAATTTGCAATTCAAAATACCTGTGAATAACAATCCTATTGGATAGGTTTTTGTTCTGAATTATTCTTAAGAAAAGAATAACCAATAGGGTTGTTCATGAAGTGTCTAATTTATGCGACTAATTTCTAAATCCGCGCCTGAAATAGTTCAACAATAGCTCAAGCGCTTCTATTTCAAAATGTGTGTTCTGTTCTATACGTTTTCCTATAAGCCTAGACGCCATTTTGTTTGAAAGAAATATGAGCACTGTAATTGGCAATGTCCGAAATTTCTGGCCATGAGCCGCCGAAACAGTCCTCAAGCACTTCTACATGGACGACCTCTTCAAGTCCGAAGAGAGCGAGAAGACATCGCTGTCAAAACCCACGAAAACCTCACCGAGCTATTGTCAAGAGGCGGGTTCCGGTTAACGAAATGGTGTAGCAATTCGCGCGATGTTCTGGCTCGTATACCCGAATGCGAACTCGCGCCATCGCTCAAAGGACTTGATTTGGATGGTGAACTTCCTGTGGAACGTGCACTTGGTGTAGCCTGGAAAACAGAATCCGATTGCTTCGTTTTCAAGAACAAAACTCGAAAGTCAGCCACTACCCAGAGACAGGTCCTCAGTCTCATCGTATATCCTCAGAGCGAAGATATTTCTGCAAAGTTTGTGGCGCACCAAGAGAGACTGGGACGAGAAGATTGGATACAAGGAGCTAGCCCCCTTTGAAGAATGGTTGCAAGAACTTGATGACCTGGCTTCGTTCAAAGAGCCAAGATTCTATCGAACAGTTCCGGCTAAGCCAGTCAACATCCAAGTCCACGTCTTTGGCGACGCTTCAGTGGATGCGTTCTGCGCAGTAGCTTACTTCCGGTTCCGGTGTTCAGACGGATCCATCCAGTGTTCCTTCGTGACAGGAAAGACCAGAGTCGCTCCTCTTCGACAGTTGAGCATCCGGAAGCTCGAACTCCAAGCGGCTGTGATGTGTGTACGTCTGTTGGTGACCGTGAAAGAAGAGCATACCTTAGTAGCACAGTCCTCCAGTGGATCCACAGTTCGAGTCGTCGTCACCCAACGTTCATAGCTAATCGTGTAGCTGAAATCCAGGACTCGACCACTCCTTCGCACTGGCGTCATGTCCCTGGTCGTCTCAACGTAGCGGATGACGGTAGCCGTGGACTGCACTCAGCTGAGCTTCACCCAGAATGCCGATGGTTGAACGGGCCGGCCTTCCTTACCCATCTCCATCACGAGGGCAACAAGCACGTTCGAAACGTCATTCGGCAGGAATTCTGGATCTTGAATTGTCGCGCTGCAATTCGAAAGATTTCGTTCCAATGTGCCTACTGTCATCGACGAAGAGCTCGACCCCAAACTCCGATGATGGCTAACCTTCCAAGAGAAAGAATGAAAGCGCACTCACTGCCATTTCGGGCTATTGACGGTGAAACGGTTTCAGAAGACCGAAAACAGATACGGTTGTCTGTTTACCTGTTTGGTGACTCGAGCTGTTCACATCGAAGTGGCACATAGCCTGGACATTTCGCTTCGCAGAATGATCTCAAGGAGAGGAAAACCTCAACGAATCCAGTCTGACAACGGCACAAACTTCGTCGGCGCAAATCGAGAGCTACGCGAATGTCTAGAGAACTGGAACAAAGGCAAAATTCGTGATGAGATGGTGCAGAAAGGAATGGAGTGGCGCTTCAACCCGCCAGCCGTGCCCCACTTCGGTGGTGTTTGGGAACGACTAGTTCACTCCTGCAAACGAGCGATCAAGGCTGTCGTTGGAAAGCAGATCCTAACCGATGAAGTTTTAGTCACCGTTATGGTCGAAGTCGAAGGTCTACTGAAGTCGAAGGTACACCGAATCACTTCCTTCTCGGTCGTGCCAACCCAAATTTGCCTCCAGACGTCTTTGTAGATAAGGAAATTTCTAGTCGACGCCGATGGCGCCAAGCACAGGTCGTCGTAAACCACGTTTGGCAACGGTGGTTGAAAGAGTATATCCCCAACCTGCTGGAAAGATGAAAGTGGGCCGCACAAACAAGGAACTTGCAAAAAGGCGATCTGGTGCTTGTCGTGGACACGGATTCACCTTGGAGTCTGGCCCCTTGGTCGGGTAATCCGACCAATAATCTGTCGTCCAAGCACGAAAGGAGGAACATACGTGCGACCGGTCGCAAAGATTACACTGTTAGAAGAAGCAGTCCAACCTTCAAAATAGTGCGTGTCCACCCTCGAAGCCGAGGACGAACACGGCAATGTTCCGCCCACACGTTAATTACGTACATTTATTTGACTGAATATTAATTATATGTGTATGTGTTGATTGATTTATGTTTATCGTCCTAATTCGTTTGATTGTTAGTTTGCGTGACGAGCCTTTAGGGTTCAGTCTCGGTTGTGTGTTTTACTTGTCAACGTTTGTTAAGATTAGCCAATAGCTATCTTTGAATACCGCGTGATCGTGATATAGTTGTGTTCATTTTACCGCATTTAATGACTCAAATATTAATGACGGCTGGTGCGATGCGTGCATGGCAAATACGTACAGATATAGCAAAGATATGACGTGTTTATCAAGTGTCATTTTGCATATTCACTGCTTTGTGTTTTGTAATGTCACCCATGAAAAGTGGATAGAAAAATAAACTCCCAATGAATATATTATTTTCGATACCAGTGTTTGACCTTTGTTTAGCTGTTGTATACATGACACATATACATTTATATATTTTATTGCTGAAATATTTGTGGCAAAGATTCGCGTCTACCGAAACTGCCGTAATTTTTAATGACGATAAGTTTAGACACCGCATATTCGTATTAAAATTAATTTAGTAAAGTTTAGTGTGATACCGAGTATACTTTATGCCGCTGAGAAAAATCGCACTATATCGACAGACGTCAAAAATACGTCTTTATACAGAAAAATATGAAAGGATATCCTAACTGGAGCCCTAACTCGAATCGTAACTCGGGTTCTTGCTGTCCTCGGTAGAGATGCGCGTTTGGCATTTTTAGTGAACGGTTTCAAATTTCGCGAACACAATGATAAATAAGTGGTGTAGAATGCAGAAAATACAATTGTCATGTGAAATAATGAAATTAATATGGAAAATGCCGTTTTGGAATTTGGACAGGTTATTATATTTGCTGAGATATGCGCGGATAGGATAACGATGCAGGAACTAAGCCAAGGGGAATTGATATTCCACTATTTAGGAATACGTTACAAGAACAAGGCAACACTGGATATATTATATCACAGTCAATGTGAATAAAGTTATTCGCGAAGACACAACTACGTGGTTTTATCGTAGAACGAGGCAACAATTAATATATTATATCACAGACTACAGTCAACGTGAATTGAGTTGTTCTCGAAGACACGACTACGTGGTTTTATCGTAGAACGAGGCAACAATATATTATATCACATGCAGTCAATGTGAATAAAGTTATTCGAAGACACGACTACGGGGTTTTACCAAGCAACGCTTATGAATACTAAAATTATGATTATGTTATTGAAGACATGTAAGCATGTAACATGTTTTGACACCTAAAATCAATGTAACATCTCCTTCGATCCGTAGTACAATTGGCAATGGTGGGGATGGAGATAATTGTTAAGGGTACGTTAGTATAATAAAGTTAGTATAATTGACGGATTGTGAAATTAGTTTAACGACTCGTACCATTTGTACCATCCGTACGGATGGACAAAAATTTTAAGGGCAGCGTATAGCATAACATCAGTAGACCATTGACGGATCGTAAATCATTTTCACCATCCGTACCATCCGAATATAACATAGAGCATTGACGGATCGTGAAGCATTTTCACCATCCGTATCGTTTCGTAATATTGGACATGTATGGCATAACAAGGTAAACATTCTCCCTTGTTGCCACATCCTTTGCACAATTGTATTTGCCCACCTTTTCCCGCAAATTGGGTTGTATTGGTTACTCCATATTGAACCTTGAAAGGACAGTGATCCTCAGTACAATGGTAAGATCCTTTACAGTCGGAAAACCGAACCTGACTATGCCATTTAGTAAAGTTTAGTGTGATACCGAGTATACTTTATGCCGCTGAGAAAAATCGCACTAAAAATCGCACTAAATACGTCTTTATACAGAAAAATATGAAAGAAATCCTAATTCGAATCCTAACTCGGGTTCTTGCTGTCCTCAGTAGAGATGCGCGTTTGGCATTTTTAGTGAACGGTTTCAAATTTCGCGAACACAACGATAAATAAGTGGTGTAGAATGCGGAAAATACAATTGTCATGTGAAATAATGAAATTAATATGGAAAATGCCGTTTTGGAATTTGGACAGGTTATTATATTTGCTGAGATATGCACGGATAGGATAACGATGCAGGAACTAAGCCAAGGGGAATTGATATTCCACTATTTAGGAATACGTTATTAATCATAGTAAAAATTATAAAAGGGTAAATTTGACTGCAGTAGGTGGCGGCAAACGTTGACGTGTCGAATAAGAAAAAATGGCACCGGTAAAAATGACAGTGGAATAATGACTGACACGGAAAAAATGGCACCAATTTATATGAAATTTATAAGAGCCTTTGTCAAAAAATAGACATTCAACTAATACAGTATATTGCTCAAAATTTAATACATATAACAAGAAATTCACGTTTTACACGTATAATAAACGATTTTAAATATAACTGTTCAATATAATTGTTCGAATACAATATAGTGTTCGCTTGACACATCTCTAACTGATATGATTTGGTTTAGTAATCTGGTTTGTATACATGATGCCTCCAAAGCAAAGCTTCATTCCGCCCTTATTACTTCCAATTACTTCCATTTCGCCACACCGCATGTTTCAAGAATGAAGCCAGAATAACAATCATATGAAACTTTTATCGTATTTATGTGGTTGGTATGATAATGATTTCTAGAAAGCTAGTACTTCATTGGTTGTTTTCAAAGCGTCAGTACAACGGAAATGATAATTAATTGCAGGATTCAACTATATTGGAATTTACTAAATGGAAAACAAGTTATTGAGATGCTAGTTCTATAGAAATTCAGAATTGAAAAGTTTGCATAACTCATTTAATGGATATGTTTTTCTCCGAAAATGTGTAATGCAAAAATTACAGTTTGAGTTTGATGGGTAGTGCCATTTTTCCATGCCAGTCATTATTCCTGTGCCATTTTTACGGTTGCCATTTTTTCCGGTGACATTTTTAAGGGTGCTTTTTTTTCAGATCACCATCGAATAAGTGATGACAGAAATGTGAGGAGAGAAATGCTATAGAAGAAAATTGTCACCACGTTCGCAGATTTGTAGTGACTAGTGAAGTATTTCAAATTTGGCGGACACATGATAAATAGCTGGTATAGAATATAATGGCGATGTCGATGCGGGAACTAATAGTGCAGCAATAGTATAAACTATAAAAGGGTATATCTTTGAGGAACAGTAAAGGATTCACTAATTGGAGGTGTTTGGGAGTTGGTGGATTTTATTTGAATTTGAGATTATGCTATTGAGATTGGTTTCTAATTTTAGGTCATGATCATTTGAGGCGATGCGCATTATATTGTTTTCACTCGTCCATACGCGGTCCGTTCGTGCGTCCCTGCATCCGCATGTTATAGCAACCGCGAATTATGGATAGGCGTATACGCCTCAGCGGTTCAGAATATTTCATAGTTTTAGTGCTATGGAAATGTGTATATATTTATTGCGCTGTGATGAGATTTAATAGGAAATATTTTACAACTTTTTCTTTGGTTATTTGAGCGGTAGGTTGGTAGCGTAGGATTAAAATAAGATAAAATTTCGGTTTGTATATTTTATTTGTTTAGCGGTTCCGTGCGGATTGTTGTTGAAATGTTGTGACAGAAGTGCATGTGACGAGGGTTGTGACACGTAATTGTGGTCCCGCAAGTTGTTTGACACATAAAATCACTGTAACGTGTACTCGCTCCTTAAGTGCTCTAGGAGTGGAGGTATATTCTGTCTATTCGCCATAGCGCGAGTCTAATAGACATATATAGTGTATATTTATGTAAATTGTGTGTATTTAGTAAAGTTGTTCTGGAAGACACGACTACGGGGTTTTATCGCCGTCAATGTGAATAGAGTTGTTCGCGAAAACACGGCTATGGGTTTTTATCGCCGTCAATGTGAATAGAGTTGCTCGGCTACAATATATTATATCACAGTCAATGTGAATAAAGTTGTTTGCGAAGAGATGCGACTACGGGGTTTTACCGAAGAACAAGGCAACACTGGATATATTATATCATAGTCAATAGTAACGTTGTTCGCGAAGACACGACTACGGGTTTTTATCACCGTCAATGTGAATAGAGTTGCTCGGCTACAATATATTATATCACAGTCAATGTGAATAACGTTGCTTGCGAAGAGATGCGACTGCGCGGTTTTACCGTAGAACGAGGCAACACTAATATATTTGATATCACAGTCATGATTGTTATTGAAACAGAGGCAAAAATATATTATATCACAGTCAATGTGTTAAAGTTATGATTATGTTATTGAAACAGGAGATTGGAAAATATAGTTATATCACAGTGAATGGTAAAGTTAGTTGTTCGCGAAGACACGACTATACGGCGTTTTATCGTAGAACGAGGCAACAATATATTATATCACAGTCAATGTGAATAAAGTTATTCGCGAAGACACGACTACGGGGTTTTATCGTAGAACGAGGCAACAATTAATATATTATATCACAGTCAACGTGAATTGAGTTGTTCTCGAAGACACGACTACGGGGTTTTATCGTAGAACGAGGCAACAATATATTATATCACATGCAGTCAATGTGAATAAAGTTATTCGAAGACACGACTATGGGGTTTTACCAAGCAACGCTTATGAATACTAAAATTATGATTATGTTATTGAAGACATGTAAGCATGTAACATGTTTTGACACCTAAAATCAATGTAACATCTCCTTCGATCTGTAGTACAATTGGCAATGGTGGGGATGGAGATAATTGTTAAGGGTACGTTAGTATAATAAAGTTAGTATAATTGACGGATTGTGAAATTAGTTTAACGACTCGTACCATTTGTACCATCCGTACGGATGGACAAAATTTTTAAGGGCAGCGTATAGCATAACATCAGTAGACCATTGACGGATCGTGAATCATTTTCACCATCCGTATCGTTTCGTAATATTGGACATGTATGGCATACAGGGTAAACATTCTCCCTTGTTGCCACATCCTTTGCACAATTGTATTTGCCCACCTTTTCCCGCGAATTGGGTTGTATTGGTTACTCCATATTGAACCTTGAAAGGACAGTGATCCTCAGTACAATGGTAAGATCCTTTACAGTCGGAAAACCGAACCTGACTATGCCATCTTTCCATTCAGAAATGGCTATCTTTCGCTGACGTTGTCTCCCATGTGTTGTCCCGTCATCTTCCGAACTTTCGTCGCAAGAACTCTTGGACTTAATCTCTTTAATACTAAAATCTACACTAAAATACTAAAAAGCACAGCATTGTAGTTGTGGTATCAAGCGCGGCTCTGACCGTATGTGTACGTGCACGCCATTCGTACCCATCTTTTTCTCCGGTCGGACATTTTACATCTACTTCACCGATACTTTTCTGATACAATAAACATGGATGAATCAGTTGAAACAAGAAGGCAGCAAAGAAATGAAAGAGAACGGCAGCAGGGGAAAGGGAAGTAAGGTTATCGAGACAGAGGCAAACATACACAAAATGGCAGCAAAGAAATGAAAGAACGCTGTAACGTTGACGTCCAAGAACGTGAATCGTTATTTTTATTTTCTACATGTAAAGTTACTTCTAGCTTTATATCCTAGCTGTAAACAACAGAGCACATTCACCACAAAACACTTGATGGGTGGCTCAAGACTCCGCTGACCGGAAGTAGGGATTTGTTGTATCTGCGCGAAGCGCATATACATTGCTATCGTGCAAGTTAGGTTTGTTTGTTTGTGTGTTAGCTTGTAGCCAATCAGCGATCAGCGCGCTCCGAGAAGATGTCGACAACTTCCGACTTTGATATATTTCGACGCCATTGTTTCAAGAATATTCAAATTATTCAAGAAGAACTCTTTACAATTCGGTAAGTATTTTTAATATAACTACAATAAATTTGCAAATGTGATCTACAAGAGTCATCGATGTGACGCCAAAAGATTTTTAAAGCCTCGTTAAAATCAAAATATTCACCCAACATGTGTTTGACCAGATACCACTTTATACAAGAGACTCTCAACCTTTTCGGAGGACAATTCAACCTCTAAGGAGGACAATTCAACCTCTTCGGAGGATTAAACAACCTCTTCGGAGAACAATTCAATTCAACCTCTTCGGAGGACCAGAAAACCTCTTGTATCTATGTTGTAATATGTTATAGAACTATTTTATCTTTATATTCAATTGCATTTTTATGCAACTGTTCAACTTACATTTGTTTAATATTACACATGTTCATGAACTGCTATTATTGTGAATAAATTTTGAGAACGGTTACAACACAAGGGTCAAGTGGTCAACAAGGGGGGAATGAGACATCCGCAAATTTGCCACCGGATTTAGTATCCGGTCGGATAGTGGATAATCTCACTATCCGGCCGGATATTGGATAATTTGTTTTTGACAGTTTTCCAAGGTGTATTAAATTTGTGTTAATTCAAATAAATATATAAAAAATAGCAGTGTTGTGAAAATTACTCAAAAAAAGTAATGAATAAAAATTACAATTACTTCTCTGAAAAAGTAATTATTACAATTACAAATTACTTTTTCCCAAAAGTAATTAATTACCAATTACTAATTACCTGTCAAAAAGTAATTAATTACCAATTACTTTTAAAATTACTTTTTATGTACACACTTTGAACTTCACTACGCGGGAAACAGGAAATACGTCCATAATACACTAATACATGAAGTATTACATCTGGTCGTTCGCTGACGTCGCTTATTGGCAACATTACAGGCTCATTTTAACGAAATAAAATATTCATCACTGTTTTTAAAGTTCAGACTACGAGGAATTTCAAAATGACAAAATGTTTTACAAAATATATGCGAAATAATGCTGTAGACTGGCTGAAATAAAAGTGAGAACACTGAGAAGTAACGTAACGTTACTTTAGGGGAATTTTACTCGTTACCTACAAAATGTAATTAATTACGTTACAAATTACTTTGGCAGAGCAGGTAATTAATTACCATAAAAATTACTCAAAAAGTAATTAGTAATTAGTAACGCGTTACTTTAGTAACGAGTATTTACAACACTGAAAAATAGACATCATCAAACAGCAACATATTGAGCTTGTTTACTGTTCCAGTGATTTTGGTAATGGTTAAAGATATGAACTTGCAAAAAAACAAGTTCAGTAATGAAATTTAGTAACAACATAGCTCACACACAAAGTCGCTTATAACAGTTAACACTTAACAACTTAACATGCACGTTTCAATAATGCTGCTTCAGTTTGTTTACGTTTATAAGATCTATTAATCTATTTCATACAAAACAGTTAATAAGTTATAATTTCATATATATTTTTTAATCTTTTACATGCATGTTTAGAACCAAGTTGGATTAATCTTTTCTTTTTCAATTTTTCATAGTTTAAAAATATTTATACTTGCAAAATACAGTACTATTTGAGTCTGCAGTAATAATTGGTATAACTGCATGCTCAATCGATGATTAATTGCACGTTTATCAAATTTCAAAGGGTTACCGGTATTTTATAAATGAAATGGATCCGTGTTTCCTTCGAGTTAATATAGAAACACTCATGGAACATTGGAAGAATTCAAAATAGCGATAAAACAATCGCCCTTTGGGCCAGTGTTCCTAGCCACAAAAATGCCACATTACAACCTTTCACTCGTGTTTTCACTGAAAACATGTCTTTATATACATATGCTCCCTGTACAATGTACATATTAGCGCAGATACATGTACGCCTAAGCGGACCTATTTTTAATATCAACATCGTTACATCCAGCCAATCCGCATTATCTTAGCATTATAACCAATAACTTATTGGATTCTAACCAACAACAAAGGTCCTAACCCCCGCAAGCAAGTATTCGAACCCCCACCACATCCACTCTTGGGGTCCTGAATTAGTAGACCAGTGAGAGAAACAATGAATGTGGGATTGTAATTGACTGTTACATGCATGCGCTTATAATTGTACTATAATCCAATAACTTATTGCTTACAACGTGCAGAATGGGTGTTACATCCCCCTTTTCCTAACAACAAAATGAGAACTATTGAACAGTGACGTGTTCTGTCGAATGTAATGTGGGCCTTACTATACTGAAATACCACATGTTCTATTATATAACATAGTCTTTGAACTTGGCTGGCATTGTAACTGCACGACCTCTACTACACGGCCAAATCTCTCACAAGCTGTTACACGTTTGTGAACAAGCAATGTCAATTCCAAAAATGTGTAAAAATGCTGCCAGTTCCACATGTAACAAGCTTGTGACCACAAGCTTGTTGCAACATGTCGTTATGCAGACTTGTACAAGTTGTTGAAACAAACTGCGACAAGGTTGTTGAAACACGCGAGATCTGGCTTGTTGTCTACAACTTGTAACAATACTGCAAAGTCAACAATGTTGTTACAAGTCTGTTTCAACAACTGTGTCAGAAAGTATTTTCGATAAACCTGTGTTTTACTGTTATCACAAACTTGTTACCAGCTTGTCACTTTTTATACGATGAGCTGAGCGAGAGAGCGTCTATAAAGCCTAAAGCCTAACTTGATATCGGCTCAGGATTAACCATTAAGCCGTTGGAAACCCGCAAAGCGGCAGCAATTTTGAAAATGTGCCATAATGCATTTTAGTATTCGAACGATGAACGTTTGAGTTTGGTTTTGGTTTAAACGCGCTCAGCTTGTGGGAAACTGTATTTTGTTATTGGGAATATCTTGTTGATATTAAGTGTCGAATAAACAGTCGTTCATGTGGGTTCTCATTCAGGCTGGGGGATGCGACGATGGATGCAATTATAATCTTCGACTTTACTTTCTTCAAAACATGATCTAAACTAAGTTCTGTTGATTTCGTAGTACTTCTGTAACAAGGCTTCCCATCCTCCCAATCCATTCGCTCATAAAAGATCGAAACTTATATTTAAGTATTTGACTTTGTTTTTTTCTATTTTATTGTAGAATATTATCAAAAGATTAATCAATATGCTGAAAATTATAGCGATATTATTGGTTTAGATTAAAATGAAATTTAGGATGTCTTTACATTGTACAGCTTTGTTTACAACACTATTGTGTTACCCAAAATATTTTGTTTATAACTGTAGACAGTACGACTGAGGAAGACCACAGTATGGTGGCCGATCGTTCTCATAGCAAAAATTACAATAATTTGAATGAAACTATAAAGAAATGCATTAAATATAAACAAATATTTAAAAATAAATTAATATAAATGAAAAATTGTTATTAAAAAAAATAATAATAAAATAAATATTTCGAAAGTAAAACTGAAATTGAAATTAACAACTTTTAAATCGAAAGACATTTTCAAATTAAATAAAAAATAGAGTTTGAAAAACGTGTGAATTGTGAAATTGATTTGCAATTTTACTGTGAGAACAACCGGCCATGTCATCTAAAATCATTCGCGAAATAAAAATGAAATGTTTACAAGCAGCCGGTTGTTCTCACAGCCCGCAATAGTCGTGGACAGTGGTTTCTCAAGAAAAAGCAACATGGCGGAAGGATTGAAGGAATAGCGATTGGGAGAATGACGATGATTTAAAATCTTTTCTAGAGCGAAATGTTTTGCAGAACTTATCACGTAGAAAGATCTTAGATTTTGTCCGCCGGGATTTTCCACAGTACGCCTGGAGCTTAGGAACTTTAAGCAGACGGTTGGCGTTTTATGGTATCAAGTACATTCAGTATGATACACAGATCGAAGAAGTGGAACGCGCAGTGCACAAGGAGATAAAAGGTCCAGGCCAATTGCTAGGTTATCGGGCAATGCAGTGGAAACTAAGAGAACAACATAACCTAGCTGTACCCCGTGACCTAGTTCACGATATCATGGGTTATGTCGATCCAGAAGGGCTGGAACGCCGCGGGAACGTTGGGAAGAAGAAACGACGAAGAGGTGCCACTGGTACTTTTACATCATTGGTACAAGATTTATAACTTTATCACTACATATAGACTATAGCTTAAATAAGAATTTCGATATTAAGATTGAACTCGCAAGGAAATACTCAGAATAATTAATACCTTATAGGGATCCAACCACACTCATTCAGCAGATGGGCATGACAAGCTTATGGGCTTTATGAATAACACCTTTCCTCTAGCAGTGTATGGACTACAAGATGTATTCAGCAACTATATTATATATTTGAAGCTTTGGACCTCAAACTCAGACCCTAAGCTAGTTGGACGGTGGTACCTAGAATACTCATACAGATCAAGAGGTACAGTGTTTAATATTGGTTTATCTTATCACTCGAGAAACAATAGTGACCGCACTTTAATAATTTCTCTGCAAAACCAACTCAAATCATTGTTATTAAACAAAGCAATTTCATTTCATATTCTCCATTAACAGTAATAAGTCATCACTTGAGGCTGGACAAAGGAACTGAAACAGGTCATATGGCCACTAGCCATGCATTTCTGAGGCAGCATCATGCAGAAGTTGAAAATGACAAGGGTGAAGACACTGTTCATTATGGGCCATCAACAAACAACAAGGTGGAACTACAGTGTTTTTAAAATTAGGCTGTTGCAGTATTGAGAAAAAAGAGAAAGCCGATACCGAAGGAAAAAATACTGACAATACCGATATATCTTTACTATTGTATATTGCCTAATTTGGACCAAAATTTTCTGTTTTCAAATGAAGCCAAAACAGCCGCGATATAAAAAAAAAACACGTTTTAGCAGTCCCTCTAACCTTTACGGCTTTCCCCGCAGGATTGACACATTTATTGTGTTTGTCTTTCTTGAAATAAATCTTGAAAAAGCATGATATGACGTTTAAATATACAAACATAGACATGATGCCGATAATACTGAAAAATATCGATATTCTGAAAAAAGTATGGGTTACAGTATTTGGGCAGCAGCTCAATATGACATTTTTGTTGCAGATTGAAAGGTGGTGGCGTGAGTTACACCACCGTCTTGAAAAGTATTTCAAGAGGCAGTTACTGATGTTACTGGAGCAAGGCCACTATGATCAGCACAATCAAACTGATAGGTAATGTCAGTTACAGAAAATACATGTAACTTCTATTTATTCTATTCTGTTCACTACTTCAGATAGTATCACTGTACGAGTGTTGGAAATGTACAAATTGAAACCAGATTTGGGTTTAAGCAAGTCTTTTCTTTGACAGAGATTTGTTGGCATTTGTATATATCCCTATTATTGGAAAGAGCTGGAGGTGTTTAGAGAGACTATATGGAATTCGCAAAGAGTAAGGGGTACCAGAAGCATGCTCGGGTGCCCAAGGGAATACCTAAACATTTATATGCATTTCCTGAGCAATATAAAGCTGAACAATGTGGTATGTATGAATGTTACAATTATCAAAATTGTTCAAATGCCACCATGATATACTGTATACCATACCATTTATTTCCGGTGGCAACGATAACCGCAAGCGGCAAGAAAAGCGTCTCATTTTTAAACTTGGCACCACACATCCTCTTGGTCTTAACGAACGTTTCTTTTATTTTAGTTTGCTTGGAACTTTTTATTATTAGCTTATGCACTTTCATTGCTTTTCAAGTCTTTGTTTCTATTATTATCGCCTAACCCCTTGAATATTGGACCTGTCATTTTTCCCACCCCCTCAGTCTGCTTATTGATCGACTTTAAAAATAGCAAATGATTTAACTTTTCCCATCTCATTAATTATTAGTTAGTTTATTTCCTGTGCATTTGATTGGCTACTTTCTACCTGTGACACCCTTTTGGCATTATATAAGCCCTATTTATTTTATTTCATCTCGTCTTACTCTGATGAAGGGCTCCGCTCGAAACGTCAGTATCTCGTCACTAAATTCTTGGCAGTTTACCACCTTTTCACTTTGCTATATATTCAAAACACTGTCTACGCAGCACTCTACTTTTTTATATATAATATATATATATTCAGTATTCACAGTAATTTTGCCTGCTGTATTTATTATCTGTTTGTTACACTTCTGATTAACAGGTTTCAGAATAAGTAGAGAAGTGCTCGATGAGGTAGCCATTCTCTCTGAAGTCATGAGTGTTGGAGATGATTATTTAGCACCAGCTGTGAGAGAGGAATGTGAAAGAATAATACCTGCAATTGATGATGTTAAACCAAATGATGCTGCAACAGCTTATCTATTTTTGAAGACACATTACCAGGAGCAATCAGCTAGACTATTAAGCATTAGTACTTGATGTAATTGGCTAAACCCACTGCACATGTACATACAGTAATGTCTCTACGGCAGTGTCCAAAATTTGCATCTTTCTACAGTAGGTTGAGACAATATTCCCTCCAAAACATCTTCAAATGTGCTACACATACATATTGGTGCATACAATTAAGAACACAAATGTGTGCTTTATTACATCAGTAACCAGTAATACTGTACCAAATTGAATATTGAACTCAACTACATTAAAGTGTCCATGAAATGAAAAATTCCAATCTCATATTCTTCAACAATGTCAAAGTTTGTGATCTAGATTATTATCTTACAAAATATGAAATAAATGCAGTTCATACTTAACTTTTCAAGATATCGAGTGTCAAAGTTGGCCCCTTTTGGTTGGAAAATGGGGAAAGACTGGGAATGAATATGATGCACTGCATATGTCATAATGACGTACACGCTGGACTAATGTTCTAAAAATTCATTGTAGTCATGCATAGTTGCACACCTGCATACATCATAAGGCACTGTAACCGCGCGTAATATTTCACCAAAATAATGCTGCCATGTCACATATCTTGAAAATTATGCATGTTTCGTTTACTGTATAATTTTCCTTGAACACTCCTGTCATAATTCTCTCGTTATTAAGAAAAATAACCCTAGCGAGTTTTTCACTTCATAGACACTTTAACTTTTATGCATTACAGTAGGTCTCAATAGCAACAGAGACATATATGCACAGAAATGTTATACTGTTAATCAATGCTGCTAGTGCTAATATTTGTATTTTTGGTAATGCAAGGCAATCGAAATGAAAATGTTGCTTATAATTTAACAGAAAAAATAAAACCCAACTAGCTTCAACATTAAAACTAATAATTGTGCACTGTTCCATAACTCTGCCCAAATTAAATTTGCTCGTGGGCTGCCAGGTATTATTGAACGTTATTGATCATATCACAGAACTCGTTGCAGATATGATTCTCCATGAATTCGTCAATGCTTACAAATGAAACATTGCCACAGCAAAAGTATGTTTCACCATTCTCTGTACGCAATTGACTTGTCGCAATTTCTGGGTCATAAAGGTGGTAGTCCGCACCCTGAAGATCAAGAAGCATAAGCTTCTGTGAACTCTGAATATACGAGTAATGCACCAGGCATTCAGCCTTATCAACGATCGTCATCATGTCTGCAGTGCAAACCTATATATAAATATAGACTATAATATATATTTATGTTACTCATATCGATGTATGTATTTGTATATTCAGTATATAGTTTGAGTATATATAAAAGATATATACACTGTAGAGTGTTTTCATTGTATGTTTGTTACTGAACTATATGCTTCAACTTCATTGAACTATTGTGACACTGACAAATTCACTAAAAATAGAATACTGTTAACAAACCTCAGGTCTGCACACTTTCCCATTATTGTTAACATATTTCCGGAATGTTCCTTCCACAAATTCTTCAACAGTAGCAGGATGACCTTGGTAAGATGCATAATACGCATGGTTAAAGGTGAAGCATTCACCAAATTCTTGTGGGACTTTGTTGCTGAAAACTTTGGTAAGATGCCTCGCAACACAATGCATTTGGATTTGCTTTCGAGTATGATTTTCCACAGTCAAATTTAATGAATTGGTTATGGTGCTGACAGCCTTTTCATTGTACGTTTTGACCACCCATTTTTGTTTATCTTTCGATACTCCCAGAAACGCATCTCGGAATCCACCTGAAGCAAACTTTTCGGATTCTACCACCAAATCAAGGGGGTTTTCAACAGATACCCATTGCTGCTCTTCAAGATTAAACTTTTCTAATCTTAATGAAACCTGATTCTTCATCTTGGGTTTGATGAGCTGGCCAGCCTTTAGTAACATATCAATTGAAACGGAAGTTGGATAGCGAGTTTCATCAGTGTATAGTGTCTTTCTGACATTTACTGGCTCAGAAAACACCACGTCCTTGGGATCTGAGACTTCTGGGCTGTCAGGGTACTCATCACCAAATAAAGGTTCAGTGACCATAAACCGCACAAGGTAAACCTGATAGAAGGAAAAATTATGTACTGTAAATGTCATATTCATGTAAATTATTAAGAATAATATAAATACTTAACCACCAGTGTGCAATCAATCTATTATTCTCAGAGTGTATTTTTATACTGGAAAAGGTACATTAGCTGTTTTCTTCTTTATCCCCTTAGGATCAAAAAAGGAATCCCCTTAGATGGGTATTGTTGTGCTCTATTAGATATTTAGAATGAATTTCCATCTTTGATTTCCATTTATTCAAACATTTTAACCTACAGTACCCCCTAGGCCCTTAAGGTAAAATTGAAGTCGGCCACCACTAAGGGACCAAGTGGTATATCTTCCTAGCAGACTTTGGCACAAGTTGGATGCATAAGATTGTGTTCTTTTTGTGGACTAATTAACATTTTAAGAAGATATAGAGACAAATTCCTGTATGTTTGGTCTGTTACCAATGGCGCATTTAGACTTTAAAATATAGACTTACAAAATAGGGCGTGATTTATGGGGTGCCAAATGTAAAAAAATGTTGATTTTGCCATTATTTACCTATATAATACATTATTGGTAAACAATGTTTCGATCTGAGTTAAATAATCCATAGATTATTTTAATTTATAAATAATGTATGGTTTGTTTACAAACAATCCATGTAATTTTTTGTTAAAATGGTAGTTAATTGGAACCACACTGGAGTTTTAGGCGTGTATGCGAGGGGCACGGGGAACTGGATCTGAATAACAGGCGCTATTATTAGTCAAAGGTCTATTGTGTGTGGACACATGTCGCATGGTTGGACATGCAATGCAAAAATCCGACATTTTCGCTAAGGTATAAACCCTAACCATAAATATCCCTAGAAAGCCTAATGAAAACCGCTAAATATCCCTATTAATTTGTCGGATGAATAAGTGGAATAACCACTTCGTAAAATAATATATTAAGCCACTTTTACCTTGTCCTTCCTATGCGGAATTTGGGTGATGTTCGTGCAAGAAGGCCCTTTATTACTCACCAGCACGTCACATGAGCGTGCTGGTAGGTGAAAATGGGCTGCACATGCGTCCTTAAGATTTGCTAGCGTCAAATCCTCATACTCGTAGGCCACAAATTCTCTTGGTTGAACTGCTTTATACGTTTGCTTGTGGTCTGGCTTGGCTGCCAGGCGCTGCATGATCAGTTCATGGGGTGCAGAACCAGTCTTCTTTCCCCGTTGTTGGTCGTTATTTACCTTGATTCGCTTGCTTTTCATTTTGTTGTGCAGTTCAGCCCACGCTTGTTGTCTTTTGGGAGGCATTAGGATGAAAATAAATGAAGTAAAAACCACTCTGTAATATTCTTAAAATCTATGTGTTTGCCACGGATGTAGCCTCCTTCGCAGGCATCACCGCGCTCCACTGAACCGAGTTGTATGGATGTATTTCCTTCAATCCTTCCGCCATGTTGCTTTTTCTTGAGAAACCACTGTCCACGAGTATCGCGGGCTATGAGAACAACCGGCTGCTTAAATAGTTAAGTAAACATTTCATTTTTATTTCGCGAATGATTTTAGATGACATGGCCGGTTGTTCTCACAGTAAAATTGCAAATCAATTTCACAATTCACACGTTTTTCAAACTGTATTTTTTATTTAATTTGAAAATGTCTTTCGATTTAAAAGTTGTTAATTTCAATTTTAGTTTTACTTTCGAAATATTTATTTTATTTTTTATTTTTTTTAATAACAATTTTTCATTTATATTAATTTATTTTTAAATATTTGTTTATATTTAATGCATTTCTTTATAGTTTCATTCAAATTATTGTAATTTTTGCTATGAGAACGATCGGCCACCATACCTATACCCCGAAGCAGGAATAATTCCCACACATCACTACAACAATAATAATAAATCTCTTTACGAAATATATATTTCTTTCTTTTTTTCTAAATACCATTTTTCAAATTCATTAAGTGTTGCTGTATTCATGTTTCGTATCAAAAAATTAATTGTAAAATTCATAAGGATGAAATCCCTTACATTCACTTTGGAATATCTGCTAATTTCATACTTAAAAACAAATAACTATCTAGTATTCTAATATTTTGTTCTTTAATTATTAAACTCATTATTTTAGTACCGTTCATTATAGTATTCGGTATTTTCTGTTTTATTTCTAAAAAATATTTTAAAATAAAAATAGTATCAAATCTACCCCCGTTATGAGCTATCCAAACGGAATTTTTTTGTTCAAACATAAATTCACATAAAGTTTCAATAACATTGTTATCAAAAATAAATTGTCTATTCCCACAACAACTAACTTTTTCAATAGTATTATCGATAATATCTTGATCATCTTTTTTTTCCAAAATTTTTGTTTTTTTAAATTCAATATGTTGACATTTTTTACATACTTTTTGGACAATACAATAAAAAGGTACGAGCAATTTAGTTTTGTTTACTTTTGTTTCATAATCAAAAAATAATAAAGTGGGTTAACTTTCTTCACCCTTGTTATATTTAAATGAAATGGGTTTGTTTCATGTATTTGTCACAATGGAAACAAAATCGTTTGCTACAATCATGTTTAACTGTTTTATTAGAAAAAATGAAAAAGAATCGAGGACAAATTTTGTTACAGGTTTTACACAAAAATATATTGACAAGGTGTTAAACGACCATAATTACTTTTAGAAGGTTTTAAAATTTTATTCATTAAATCCATAACCACCTATGTACTACAAATAACTTAACTTGTTTACGATGTTATAAATATCCGAATAATTGTAAAGATAAAAATAATAAACTTATTTGCAGTAGTTGTGATATAATTTATGATGAAAATTTTTTACAAATGTAAAACAATTTTCATCATAAATTATATCACAACTACTACAAATAAGTTTATTATTTTTATCTTTACAAATAGGTGGTTATGGATATATTCATGTCGTGTAAAATAACTCGTACATTTAACACAAAAATAACTGGTGTTAAGTTTAGAAAATTCCTTTATGCTTAAAACTACATCGTAATGATTATTATTTAACCATAAACACACAATTTCATTAGTCAATTTAATAAGATTACCCTCACTATCAGTTCGTGAATCATAAATTATATTATCGGAATGAGTGTCAGCATACACTAACAAATCAACACCCTGTTTTCTTAAATAATTATTATATACAAAATTAAACTGTAGCATCAACATTACCCTCGGCTATCCCACATTCCCGATATACATTTCGAATTTGTTCACAAGTAAATAAATCATCAACAGGTTTATTTGGTTTTCTTTTCATTATAAAATATTTATCGTCTTGTTTTAAAAACGATAAACCGACTAATATTGCTAAAGCAAAACAACAATCTTTCACTGTACGAAATAATACATCGCTAAGAATATAAAATACACCCGTGCGAAATTTACGACCATATTTTTTTACATACATATTACTTTTCACACCGCCTTTATCAGTAGCATTTCCCTTATTCAAACTATTATAAACACTTTTTTTCCTTAATACACTATTTTTTTTTTATATTTGTACTTATTCTTGCAGGAAAAGTTTGAACTATTACCTTACTATTCCATCCATTAGCTATTATTTCTTTATTACTCTGCATAAATTTTTCCATAATATTTAAGAAATATTTAACGTCAAAGTCTTTCACGGGTAAAACGGCTGTAGAGAAAAAACTTTTTGGAGCATTACTACAGATAAATCTAACATAATCATCATCACTTTTTACATTTGCACGCGCAATGTTAATTAAATAAGAAAAAACTAACGATAACGATTGAATAAAACTAATAAAATTGACCGTTTTTTCCCGTGAAACATTCAATGAAAAATGCTGTTCAGTGACTTTAAATTTTTCTCTACTAATATTTTCTATATGATTAACAGAAAAATAATCGTCTATTTTTCATTTTTCTTACTTTCTTTTTTCTTATTAAATAAACTTACAATTTTATCTATACTTTTTGACTATATTTAAATTTTTTCTGATAATCATTCATCTTTTTTTTTCTAAAACAAGAAAAACATGTACTTTTATTTTTATTTATGTTTTCGTCTTCACCATCAACACGATCAATAGTAACATCGTATGAATCCTGTATATTAATACATGTCAACGTAACTATAGGAGGGATTTTTTTTGATAATAAAGAACCCATTGAAAAAAAAACTAAAACAAAAAAAAAGAGTAAAAAAAATAATAGGAGTGAAATTGTTTATATTGAAATTTATTTAAAAACGTATAATTTACCTTATATTGGATATGAAATTCAAGATAATGATCCTTCAATATTATTTACTCCGTTTCTTTTGAAGGAATGTTTACCAAATTTTACAGAAGATAAAGAAAAAATAATACCTATTTCATCAAAGATTTTAAAACAAAGAATAATTATAAGTAATACCATGACTTGAGGGAAATTAGCGATTAAATTGCCCGCCGCCGAGGGAAGATTTGTGAAAGTCCGAGGGCGAAGTCCGAGGACTTTTACAAATCTTCCCGAGGCGAAGGGCAATTTAATCGCTAATTTCCCGACAAGTCATGGTATCAGTTTGTAATATTATGATCGCCGAGGAAAACTTTGAGAACCTTATCTAGCCCGTGGTTGGAGGCAGAGTCCTTTGTCTTATAAGATTCCTGTCTGGATATGATATGCAAGCGGGAAATTTAGTGGAAAACAAAGGATTTGTTTGTCTTCTAATTTTCCCTCATTCACATGCATGGGAAAATTAGTAGACAAAGAAATCCTTTGTGTTCTACTAAATTTCCCGCATGCATATTGTAGGAATGAGGGAAATTTAGAAGACAATGGCAAAATTTCCCTCTTGCATGAGCAATGAGGGAAATTAGCGATTAAATTGCCGGAGAGAACAAAAGAATCCGAGGTGATCATGGTACTACAGTATTAAAAAAGGAAATATATAAATGTCCCGAAGATATTATCTATAAAGTAGAATGTATGGTAAAATTTATTCAGAAGCATGAAAAAAATAATGATTATTTAGGAATAAAAACAATTTTTAAAAAAAATATGGTAAGAATTAAGTTACCTCGAAAAAAACGGCACAATGATAAATCTCAAAGTATACGTCACGTTCTTCAATGTAGAAGTAAAACCTTAAAAAAAAATAAGATGTCGTAAACGAACAGCTAAAACAAAATATGTTGGATTCATTTAGCAAAACAAAATAACTTACGTATCAAGAAATCAAATATCCCCAATGCTGGTGAAGGATTGTTTGCTTGGAAAAAACCTTTTAAACCCGATCGTAATATTTCTTATTACACGGGTCAAAAAACAACACAAGCCAAATTGGATCGTAAATATGGTAAAAACAATAATGCTGTATATAGTATTTGTAACGATGCAAACAATTGTATTGATGCTTATTTGACAACTCACGCAGCAGCACATTATGCGAATAATGGGAAACCTGGTTCTATATATAAAAATAATTCCGATTTTGTTTACGAGCCAAATAATAAAAAAATGTTTTTAGAAAGTATAAAACATATAAAAGCACATGAAGAAATTTTTGCAGACTATGGTGATAACTATTGGAAGAGAAAACAACCTTCATAACAATGGTCATAGGAAGAAAAAGAAATTATCGGGGCAGTGATTTTAAGGGGAAAAAGGCAACGTGGGGGTATTTTTAAAGGGAAAAAAAGACAACGTGGAGGAAATAAAATAATCAGTAAATACAGCAATCTTTTTGTAAAAGATTTTAAAAAAGAGCTTAAAAAGGAGCTAATTTAGTAAAAAATATAGCAAAACAAGGAACGAAAAAATCAAAGGTCATTTTCAAAAAGGAGGACTTGTGTATCATAGACCTAGAAACAATCTTGATAAGATTTTAATGTATTAATTTTAAATAAAAAAATAAAAATACATTCATTGTATTATTTCGTTACATAAGAGGATATTATTGTTAATTGAATATTTTTTGACATTATAAGCTCTTATTTCATTAAAATTTACACTGGAGAAATTAGGATAATACACATTTTTTGCAAGAGTATTTTATAGTTTTATTATAAACAAAATAATCATAATATAATGCTATAATACTCTTAAAGCACTCATAAGTAAAACAATGTTTTCTATCATAATCCATAATATTTAAATATTCTCCAATTCCTTTGTTGTTGATATGCGGTCTTCGGGTAATTCCATGCTTCACATATTTTACGAAGAAATTCATAACATTCTTCTGGAATTTGTTGATTCTCTTGTTGTATAATATACATCTGGGGATTTTTTGAACATTCTACTTCCAGTATAAATTTATACCGCAAGTTGTCTTCATAATCAGATATAGATATTAGTAGATGATATCTTGAATTTTCAACTTCCACACTTCCTAATTGCCAAAAAAAACGGATTCCAAAAAACTATATTGTGTTATATCGTGATAAATCTTATATCCCTCTTGATTTATTGTTCTCTGAAAAATAGCCATTACACTTACACACGTCTTGAAAAAATGATCTTATATATAGACATTTCTATGTAAATCCATCGGAATAAACAATAAAAATATCGTAATCAGTATAGGGTTTATCAGCTTCACCCGTTTTAATACCATATTTATAAAAAAAACGATCATCTATAAATTTAATGTTTTGAATCAAAATAAAATCTACAAAATGTTTATTATCGTTAAAGAAATTTTTCTCAGGATCAATAAACAATTGATTAGGGCTAAAATAATATTTACTAGGTTGTCCAATATATGCTCCAAAATCACCCTCTTCGAATATCTCTTTTTTTAACTTGAACAATACTCCATCCTAATGCATCTTGATATTTTTCACGAATATTATTTTTAATTTTTACATCAATACTATGAATTATTTTTCGTTTATACCAATTTTTTTTCTTGCTTCTAATTCTCCCGCAAGATAACTCTGTTTTGCTGTTTGAAATGTTCTATTGTCACCAAATGTCAATGAAAAATCAGTAAATAAACCTGGAGCTCGAATATTTGTTTTAATTTTATAACCGTCAAGAAAACTCGTTAGTATTACACCTTGTGTCCAAGAACTTTCTTGAAACTCATATAGATTGTCTTGTGTTTTTAAAGCAACTGTCGCGAATTTTCTTGGATGATAAAGCCAAAAACGTTCACTTTGATGGATGATTTTTTTCTGACTCATTTTATTGCTTTCCAATAAGACAAATATAAAAAATTAAGATCGTTTTATTTATATTATATGTATAATGATATCATTTTTTATATATTTAAATGTACAAAGAGTTTCTATAATCATCTTATTTTTTTTAAAACTTCTCCTATTTTTACAAAAATATTGTTTTTGACAACATGTACATCATTAACAAAATAAAAACGTTCTAGTGTACGTTTTATTTTTAAAAAATAAGCATTTCTTAAATGTACTTTTGCTAATTTTTTAAACAATCTTTGTGTTTCTAAAAAAAAGGAAAAATACATTCACTATTTTTTTATTTTTTTTTAAATCAAAAGACAGTAGGGTATTTTAATTTTTTTTTTAATTATCTTTTCAATATTTCAGGAGAGAATTTTTAAAAACTAAATTCCTTATACATAACCAGTACAGATCGTTCATTAGCCTCATCTTCTAATTTACGAAACAAACATGCAGCAAATAAAAGACATTCAAACAAACTACAATGATACAATAAACATGTTGGTTCGCTAGTATGATACCAACAATTTCTTGGTTTAAGTAAATAATCGTACTTCTCAATTCCAATATATTCAAAATTAACAGAATATAAAATAGTTTTTTCTTGAAGTGTTTTAACTAAAGAAGATTCTTTATCACCACCTTTATACCCAATAATAGCATTTGGTAAAAAAACATTACGAAATAAAAAACTTAATCTATTTATAAGTTCACTGTGACTAAAATAATCTCTTGATTGTTTTTCAGATAAATAGTCTAAACCATGACATTGATATTGACAGTAGACGGTAGAACGTTCCCTTCGAGTCAGTTCTTTGTAGGGTTTTAACTTGTCATCATAACAATGATAAATAAAATATTTCTTCGTTTGAAGTTCAAGAAGAGTTACTTCACAATAACTGGGTCTCTCTCCCTTAAACTGGTAACATTCACAATACATTATATGAGTGATATGGGATAAAAATAATTTTTGTCGTTCTTGGGATATTTCTTCTTTACATTTGTTTAATGCACAATTATATTTACCCATATACAACTCCTCGATACTCTCTTCAGATGTTTTCTGTTGATTATCAGTTGTCTCTAATGGGATGTAGTCATCTGCTTCTTTAATTTCTGTTTTGCTGTTCACGTTCTTCTTCTCAAATATTTTTGCCATTCTCTCTCTCTCTCGCAACTCAGACGGATATTAATTATTTTCGAACCTACATCAGGTTTTATAATAGCGTCCTGCGTTACTATGCGTTACTGTGGGTAGGATGGTTTGACCAATCAGAGATCGTTCATTAAAGCGTTCATGTCATACAGATGATTTGTGATACTCATGAACAATGATTGTGTGTTGTGGGAATTAGAGACGCGAATCCACAATTAGCGATTTCTTCTAAACAAATACTCGGGGGGATTAGATGACCCTATGGGGTGTGTGTTGTGGGATTAAAGACACAAATCCCTAATTTTGTTCTAAAACACACACACATCAAATCAGTTGATATATTAAATATTCGTGGGATTAGTTTATACGCTGTAGTTACAATAGTACTTTTCAAATTTTATCAAATCAATTTCGTGTTAAAGTCTTCATCAACATTTACTGTGTAAGATCAAAACTGCGTGTGGAAATATATATTTTAGGAATGGAAAAATAGTATATATACAAGTCGATTTTTTAAACGCGTTCCATCATTCGTTTTTGAGCAAGCTAATGAACAAGAAATCAATTTTTAGACGATATTGAAAATTGTTTATTATATACAACATTTTCGTAACTGTTACATTGGATTATTATTTGCCATCTGTGACTTATGTGACTATTACTATGGTGGAATTATTGAATGTATGGAAATTGAATCGAGACATATTGGCCAGGGTTATGGAGATTACGCATATATTGAAACCAAGATGAATGCAAGGATTGGAGAATCGTAACAGATAAACAACAATATATAATACCCGTAGTTCATACACAACGAAAATATTTTATTTATGGTGAAAAACTATGTTCGCGTTATCATAAATTACTATTAACACCCGCTCAAACAATATTTAAATCTATTTTTCATTTGAATTATAATCATTCTGATAATTTTTTTATTGAAATTCAAACAAGTTATTACCCTAGAAATGATATTTACCATTTTATTTCTATTACTATTACTGATGAGGAGGGTCTTATCTTTGTAATACATTACATGGACTTAATCGTTGTTTTAGTCGTGAATTTATATATTGCTGTATTTATTTATATTTTTTAGATCCGTTTTATTTGAAGGCTACTTTTTATTATCTACATGATTTAGATAAATTTGAGAAAATAGTTTATCAACTAGCAAGTTGTTTTATTTTCTTTTGCGAAAATCATAACCCTATATAAAAAATTAACGCTAGTAACGATAGGGTTTATAAATTTAATCTCGATAAGATTGTTAAGCTACTGATAACGAAACCCCCACCTATTGCCTGTTGTTATAAAAATTGTCAGAATTACTCTTATTGGTTTAAATTGTTTTGTAAGACAAGTGTAAATTATAAGTTTAAAGTAAGTTTATTTTCTGATCTTGTTAAAAATAATAGTATTATACAAAATAATAGACCTGTTAGTTTACAATTTTACCCACCGCATTTGGATATATTATATAATTATACTATAGGAGTAAAGATAAAATCTGATCATACTAGGTCAAACACTTTTATTATTAAGAGTATTATAGAAGCATATAATATTAACTATGAAGATCCTGACATTATAATACAGAGTATTGAAAAATTGTATTTAGACTAATTTCAAAAATTCAAAGAATATATTCAACAACCAAAACCAATTGTGTTTTTTTTCCATTGGGGAACAAAATGAATTTAAGATGAGAATTTCTAAAATCTAAAATTGTTTGACGTACAAACAATTTTATATAATATTCTTCATTATCAATGTTTTTAAATCTAAAAAAACATAGGATTTAAAGCAAAAAATGTTATTATTTGTCCAATTTCATGTCTATCCATCCGATTATATACATCCAAAAGTTCACGTGGAATTTTTAAATGTCCAATAATATCTTTAAAAAAATTCTCATGATCATCAAGACATTTCCACACACTTTTTTCCATATTTTTATTGATTTTTATTTCAAAACGCGCCAGTGCTTTTACCATAATATTCCACACCTCCATGATTTCACACTTTACTGATTTTTTATTTACAACAATATCATTTTATACATTTTGGTTTTCTTTTTTTAAATTCATGCTTTCTTTTTATTTCCTTATTATTATCCATTATATATCGTTTTTCCATAAGATCACTCGTAAATGTTTTAGAACGCCATAGCAAATATTGTTTATTTATATATAGTTTCTCAATATATAGTCCCTCTAACTCACGATATTTATCGCGTTGTGTACAAATAATATCTTGATCATAATTCGAATAGATTGTCATCGTTTTTCTTCACGATGTTCATCACCTTTTTTTTCACGTTTCATATAAATTAAAGAACGTTTAAAACACCTTTTCTTCAATGGAGGATCGTTAGATATTTCTCGATCGTCTTCCTCTTCTTCTTCTTCCTCTTCTTCACAAAGAAATGGTCGTATTTCTTGTGAAAATAATGGTTGGGGTGATGTAGAGATAGGTGGTAATGGTGGGGGTGAAAGAGGGATAGGGGATAATGTTGGGACAATAGCGCTTGCTATTTCATCAACAATTTGTAATAAATTTGTTCCTTGAACGGTAGGGGGTGCCGTTTCATCACACAGCCGTATTAAATTCGAAGAAGGAATTTGTCCAAAGAAATCTATGGGCATTTCGTGTATGTAATTATCAATTTATTCTTCTTGTGCGTGTAATTCGTATGACTGTGGTGGCGAATTCGCTTGCGGTGGAAGAGGAGATGAAATATACTTTGCTTGTGGTATTTGAAGAGGTATATTATACTTTGCTTGCGAGAGTAGAGGTGGTGAATTATAATTTGCTTGCGGGAGTAGAGACGGTAAATTATACTTTACTTGCCGTGGCGACGAGTTATACTTCGCTTGCGGGAGTAGAGGAAATATGGGACTGGACTGTGCTTGAGATATCGGTACAGCGGAATTTAATAGCGACTGTGTGATGTCTTTAGTTGGACGATGTTTGACTTTCTTTCTTCTAATTTCTTGACTGCATGATGTATATTGTTCGTCATCTGAAAAATCCAGCCCCATTTTATCTATCGTTTTACGATATTCTTGTTGCTGTAGACGTCGTTGTTTTAACATTTTGGGAATATCTTTTCCTTTACTTTCTATCCGAGCAATTGTTTTACCACATTCAACATTTTTCTGGGTCTGCTTCACACGAACCATAATTGGTCGGTTGCTAAGGCTTTTCCTCCCGGAAGCGCGGGCTCAAAATCGGTAAGTGGTATTCTGCCGTAATAAACAATTTCCCTCCAAAATATAAATCAAAATGGTCGAGCCGAAATAGCGATTAGTGAAACTGAATTTGGGTTCTTCTGGTGAAGATACAGAAAGGTCCGAACAGTTTTGGAACCGTAGTTCAGTAGAGATGAAATTTTCTATGGAGAAAATTTGGTTAGACGTGGGATGTGAGATCTCGATGCGATTTTCGAAGAGCGCGCATCTAACAAGCTTGAGCTTTGTGGTCCTCTGATCGATAGCTATTTACAAGAAATAGGCAGAGGCATGTTGTCGAAGCTGGGAAGATCGAGGAACACCGGTCTAATGCCTCCGATAAAGTTGTTTGTGCCGTACGGTATATTTCGATACATTTGCAACTATTGTGTTGGCTATGGGGGAACACTAAAAAGTGAGAAAGCTCGAATGACGGTGACAATAACTTCATTCACTGGCGCGTCAAAGGTTTTCTCTCCTGCACGGTTCCTTGGGAGAAACTTTTTAAAGAAACGGCATTTCGAGAAGTCCAGTGACAAGGGTAGAACCATGCTGATATATGCAGGAAGAGCAGCAGTTGTTGTTGGCACATCGACCCCCATCATGCTGGAATACAACACCAAACAGGAAAAGTTGACATTTACTTTTTATGTGCAGAGGTATGACAGAAACGATTTTGCCATTGATTCGCGTCTTCAAGCTGTCATGAACAAATAGATTATTTATTTTATATACAAAGGAGAAGGTCAGGCAGATTTTGATCAAAATTACCTTTATTGTACTGCATATAGTAAACAATAATAAATTACCCTCATCCTCGCTTATCATAATCAAATTTTGCTAAATTGAAGTCGATTAATTTATCATATTAATTTATCATGCCTGATTTGTCTCCTTGGACCTAACATTGATGGGAACAGCCATTGTATGGATTACATTTACAACTTTTGTTTTGGAGATTAGAAAAAAATTGATTTAATTACCTACATGTAAAAATATATTATTTGTTAGGGTCTGTTTACATGCGCCTGGTTAGCTGAGTTGAGTCATGAAAATCTAGCCATGCCGTGACAGTTCCTCACAGCAAAACTGAGCAAATTAAACTTTCCAATGTCATTCTAGTGGACAAATTACCCTGGCAGGCTCATGTAAACAGCCCCTTAGTCACATTTGTAATAAAAATATAATGTAACTACATGTACTTGGGAGGAGGGGATTACAGTAAAAACCCGCTAACAAGAATCTACATTTTACCCAATCAGCCTGGGATAGGTTCTTACCGTATATTCTTATGTTCTTATAAACAAATTGTTAATTTCAGCCTGCGGTTCTTAATAATGGTCGGTTCTTGTTAGCGGGTTTTTTACTGTATTACACAGTGTATATCCAATATTATCCATTTCATTGTCAAAGATAATTCATGCATAATCATTAATATGGAACCAAAAATAAATGCTTTTACTTTACTGGTGAATGGACAATTAACATAAGTGTTACTTTTTACACATATGCCCTGATTTCACTGTAAAATGGTGAAATCATTCCTTCTGATGAAATGCAAAAATTTTAGTATTAATTTTGTATTAACTATAGAATTTTGATTATGTGCATTCACCGATATTGCTAAATTGTTTTGGGATCCAGATTTAAATATGACTGATTTTATTATTACCAAACACAACCACTGTATGATATACATCTATGATATGTTGGTACATGCATTTGTATCCTAGTTAATACAATATTATATACATGTTTAGGATTGTAAATAGTAAAAATTGTGCCCTTTACCAGACATTTATTAATCATTGCTTTTTTGGAGATACAGTATTGTTGGACATTAATTTAGCAAATTAGCAATTTAATGTCACTATAGTACAGTTGAGTACTGTTGGTGTTCATGATACAAAGGTGATCTGTTTTTAAGATGCCACATTTCCAGTACAGTAATTAAAAAAAAATTTTAATGTGAGGATGCAATGATGATACTAACATTTGACAATTATTCAATCATATTCTCTTGTTGAAAAATAGTAAATTATAGCAATGCTATAAATGTAATAAATATCTGCCCCTTTACAGAACAAATTTGTAACAAATCAAATTTTCTATCAAAAATTTAACCCCAAAATTGTGCTACCTGTAGTACAGCACATAAATATACCTTTTTGGCATTTAAATATCATCTTGCAACTAAAGCCTACAGTATACTGTATACAATTTAATCAAATAATTGTCAAAATACAGATCATCAGATTTTCTTATGAATCCGCAGCCAATGCACCTTCTAGACGTCGAACAAGTATATCTTTCCTACCAGAAGTAGAAAGACCTTTAACCCGCAATACCTTCTTAAGTTATTCAACCAACATAGATTTTGAAACAGACTTATCACCAAGTGAGCTAGATGATATAGCTCCATGCATTGTATCAAAATGAACTTTCAACCCAGCATCATCTGCAAACCTTTTGTTGCACTTACTGCAAATAATTGGCTTGAGTATTGCCACGACAACTGGTGATAACTTTTGTTGCTGTGCACAATCCAAAACAATTGAGCTTTTAGCACATACATCACAATGCGGATTATCAATTTCCTTCTTTCTTCCGCAATCACAATATGTTGGCAAGTTGCAATGAGGAGGAGTGCGTGACTTGAAATGTGATGTGTAGGAAGGTGGAGAAGGTTGGTGCTCAGGAAGATAAAGACCTGATATAATCAGACCTCATTACCTGCCACCACTTTCCACCACTGGTGCTTTCATTTGACCTATTTGTGAGTGAGAGTTCACCCTTTAGTCCAGCATGTTTTGATTCTTTTGCTTGTAAGGACAATATGCCAAAACCAATCTTATACTCATTGTATAATTTCCTTGCATGATATGGTATGGCATATTCTACTGTCCAGACAGATACAGTCACACTAAAAGGAAAGAAAAGAGCTAAACGATTAAAATATAATTGACAGAATTCCTCCAGCTGATCAATTTCACCTGGGCTATTAACATGTATTTTGTTAAAAAGCCCACCAGCGTTCCTTAAATATTCTACTGCCTTACCAAGAGCTAGCCGCTTTAACATTTCCCCTTCAGTTTCCTCTGCTGTCTTCAAGCAGTCAACAAGCTTATAACCATGCCGTGCAAGGGTTATTGCCTGGTCACCAATGAGTCGAATGGCAAGTTTGTTAAATCGTTTTGTTTCATCTTTGTAATGCTCTTCTATCTTGCCTGCAAGATAGGCCAGACCACATCCAAAAACTGGAGTATTACAAGATGAAGCAATTGCTACATTTTTCAGAGCATTGCTCATATTTTCAGAAGCAGCAGACCTTTGCAGTTCTAGCAGAGAGAATTGTCTCTGGATTCCAGGTGAAATATTATTTTCACCCTCACCAACATTAACACAACCTTCAGAACAAGCTGTTCTGCATTCAGATGCACTTTTCTCATTGGTAATAGTGCCTGATATATTCAACTCTGCATCACCAGCAGTGCAAGTCACAGAGTTAGTTTCAACTTGGTTGATACCTTCAGCAGCCTCAGTTTCTAAACCAGCAGGTGCAGATAATGTTTTGACAAACACATGAAAGATACCATTCTGCACAGACTGATGGTACAGCAAATCTAAAATATGCTGCCAGGCATTGATTTCACAATGCAATGGGTCTGGCTTAACTCTGTCAGCAAAAATACCAATCCTTAGTTTTCCAAGCTGACGAATCCCATGGGTAGCCATGAATTCAAGTTTCTTTTCATGGTGTGCCCTTTCACTTACTCCCTTTGACAAGGTATCCAGGTAAACGTTCAACATATCTAAATGCTTTTCCCGATCTTCGCTCACATATGGCTTCCACAAATTGCCATCAAAACCAATGCTGCCACCCATTGTGGATAGTTTCCTCTTATGTACATTTGCATAAGGGGAAGGATATGTTGCAGCCTGATTCAGTTCGTTACAAGCCCAGCTTTGCCAACTCATATCAGCACTTGGTTGAAATTGTAGAGTGCATTCTTCAACACATATAGTAAAAACACTTGACTCAGCAATAGCATTTCCTCTGTATGTTGCTGCCAAAGCAACTCAAGGACATCATGCTTCTCACCAAGGCTAACACAATGTATTAAATATTGGAACTCTCTGCTCCTAACCCTTTCGCCTAAGTTCCAAAATGTCAAACTTCCTATCGACATGGTAAGTGTACTAGTTTCTGGGGCACCGTCATCCGAAAAACAAAATGGTTAGTATTATCATTAAACCACACAAGCTGGCGACAGAGATGAGGCAGTCTTAAATGCAAATTGATGATCATGAACACAAGCCCAGTTACTGTTCTAGTGACCCCTGGGACATTTGGAATTTGACTTACACAACCAATATCTAGGGTTTTGACAAATCTCTCAACACTTTCATTCGATATACGATTAAGGGAGAGTTGCATGTCAATACCCAAACACTTAACATTACGAGGCACCCACACTTCATTACCAGTATCAAACACAGATGACTGTGTTTTACACAATACATTAAACTTCCTACGTGATAAGAAATTCTTATATTTAAAGAAAACCGCTTGTGTAAGGGATTCTTCTGACTGATGAAAATCCTCCATGGTTTGGTTTATTACACCTTCAATGTATTTTCCTCGTTTATACTTGCCAATAAATTTGTTCATCATTTCCTCAGAAGCATTTGCAGCTAAAAAATCCCATGCACCAAGCAACGCACCCTCTTCTCCACCATGGACTCTCCATTCATATTGACCGATTGTTGTTGAACCTCGTTGTCTAGTGTATGAAATACGACCTGGCTATTCAATTGCTTTTGACAGGAAGTTGAGAATAAATAATTCATGTTTTATCAAAGTTCGAATTGGACAAAAAACTTATAAATAATATCGACCGGCGTTTAGTCCCTTACATGCGAGATCCAAGCGATCCCTATCTCGGATCCAGTTTAATTTATATATTGAAAATCAACGGCCCATGCGCGGCTTCGGGAAATTTGGCCCTGGTAACTAGATATGGTAAATTAAAAATATCTGCATTTGAATTCGTGTTTTGTCTGGTTATACGGTGAATGAAAATTTGAGTCCAAAAAGATCGTGAAAAGGCAGTGAAAATGCAATATATCGTCGTCCGAAGATGTCAAGTTCGTAAATCAAGTTCGTAAATCAAGTTTTATACGTGGCGTCAAAACTAAAGGTAAACCCGTTTTCGGTTTTTTAAACCTGTTAGTCAGTTACAAAGATAGTTTGGCAAACATGTCCGAGTATGTTATTCAGGGTTTTATTTGATGTATAGCATGATTTTCTTGCGTTAGTAGTTCAAAAGATATCGTCGTCTGAATATCTAAAATATTTATACGGAGTTTGTCAATCCAATCCAAGCGTCGTCGCTTTTTTCAAGCTGTTAGCTTTCAGTTACAAAAATATTTTTGTAGCTATGTCAGAGCCTGTTAATCAAGCTTTCATTAGATATGTAGAACGAGTTCTTAGAGTTAGTACTTCAAAAGATATTGTGGTCGGAACATTTCACTTTTGGCATGTCGTCATGGCAACCGAAATTTAAAATTATTATAACAACCCAAGTTAGTTTTAGGGTTAGCGATTATTTGAATTTCGGTTTGTTGATATATCGAGAAAGCGCCAATCAGACCTTTGAAGGGCTTTCGCTCGAAATTGAATAGTCCTTACATAAGATATACCAATAAATTATGTGCTTTATTATAATATTGCAGAATAACAAATGTTAATACAAATTTTGAATGGCAGATTTTATACTTTTATTTAAATTGTCCATCACCATTGTTTCACTCGGTCACTTTGCAACCTCATCCACAATGGAATAATTACAATACTTGATAATAATAGCCTATATAGTGAGTACCAGTACTGGTGGTAAGGATGTAAAAAAGTACAGATTATAGCTGTATTTATACTGCAAGTCTATAGGACTAACCACATTGAAAGCCTAGGACTGGCACTGTCCAGGCCTACTATCCAGGACAAAGGTGACTTTAAACAGACACACTAAGCCATTGGCCAGAAGCGCATATGCCATAATATCAGATGAGCGTAAATGCTGATTGTTATATAGCCAGTATGGTGTATGTTTACACTATTAAAGTGAGTAAAATGTAAGCCAGGCCCGAGGTGGTATCCAGCCAGGTTGGTCCATATTTTTACACAGCTTTTGAAGGATAAATAATGTATAATTGGGTAGGTTAACACTCACTGTGTCAGGGGAACATGTTAGGATTAAACAAGTGGTATCACCCCACTGACAAGAAGCAGCTGAAAGGAATTTCATCCTGAATTAATATATATATATTGGTGAAATAATTAGATTAAGCAATATCGTTCTTTGTTGTATATTATGGGCTTTTGTCATTTCAAATACCATTGAAATACTGGTACATGTACGTGCATAATTATATAATATTAATAAAAGTTAAGAAACAGAAGTCTTCTAAAAGAATAAAAGGTTTATCAGACTTATCAATTTGGTCTAGGATAAATTTAGGTATGCAATCTTTTGGTATCTGCTACTAACAATTAGACAATAAGGAACATGCAGATTACATTATTACAGTAGGGTACATGTATCTGCTTATACTGACAATTAGGCAATAAGGAACATGCAGATTACATTATTACAGTAGGGTACATGTATGTACAAGGTTATGCAGTCTCGTGAATACAATTGTACTTTAAGTAAAATTATGAGTATGCCACTGTTACGGTACTGTAAACATGCATGTTGAAATTTATTATTAAAAGCATAACTGACATAATTAACTTTAATTATGTAATATATAATTAATAAAATTATTATTTAAATTAATAATTATTAAAATTAATTATTAATTTCAATAATCAATAGTTACACAATTGGTTTCCAACCCTGCCTGCGAGACAATTGTGTTGGCAGACTTTCCCACTTGGGTTCTGTCCAGTACACTACCCACAAATTGCACCCAAAAAATAAGCAGTTTGAAAATCTGTTCAGTTTGGCAATATTAAAGCCTCAAACAGTAAGCGGGCGAGGGGTTGTTGCGTACACGTATTTCTAGTTTAGAAATTAATTTGCTATGTCCTATAGTGCCAAAAGCTTTACTTAAGTCTGAATACAGCGCCCACTAGATTTTTCTGATCAACAGCCCTTCTCGCACTAATCGTAAACAATAAGGGAGCAAGTTCAGTATATCTATAGCGTCTGAATCCAAACTGGTTGTCATTTAGTTGTTGATGAACTGCTTTTTCGATGATCTTCGAAATGGCTGGAATTATAGATATCGGTCGGTAATTATTTACGTCGTTACGACTGCCAGTTTTATGAATAGGTATAACCTTTCCCGACTTCCATTCAGTTGGATAGACGCCAGTAGCAAAAGACAGGTTTATCAAATAAGATAAAGGCTGAGCGATAACTCTTGAACAATCTTTGAGAATAAATGGAGGTATATTGTCTAATTCAACAGACTTCTTTTTCTTTAGAGATGTAAGGTAATTTTCGACTTCAGCAGCTGTAAGAAGATTAAATCGGAAACGTTGATCAGTTTGTATAGCCATAGGAAATTCAAACTTCATAATTATTTATAGTGTTACTTTATTGTAAACTTAATCACTAATCAATATATACATAACTATACAGTACATAACAAGTATCCGTTTTTAAACTTTTGTTATATGAACGTATAAAATTTATTGCTAAAAGTACCTTGGGTTGCCACTAATTGCCACTATACGACAGTTTCAGAGCTCGGTAGGTTTGGCTACCAACACACTTGACCTGCTGGTACACTTATCTGCAGAAAAAAACCAACAAAGTTGGAGTGATGGATCGCATGGAGAACAGTCTTGTTGCGAAAATCCGAGAATCAACAGCAAATGAAAAAAACGTAAGTCAGATAACTTTCAATTTATGTTTCCAAAAGCAAAGGTTTCACAGTTGAACGTGTTAAATATATACACTTCATAATATTAAGATGTTCCGTTTCACGACCGCACTATTTCAGGTGGTAACGACCGCCCATACCAATAAATTTACATCCATAAATTTACATCCATAAATTTACAACCATCGGATGCTTTCTCATCGACTAGTAAAAGGCAGATGCTTTAAAAAATTTGATCAAATGAAATTCAGAAATGATCTTGCAATGGCCCCCTGGCATCTTGTTGAGACTGAAAATGATCCAAATAGAGCATGGGAAATATGGCAGCAAATGTTCCTAGATACTGCTGACAACCATGCACATTATACGAAAAAGAGAGTAAGAGGAAATCCCTCCTCATGGATCACACCAGAACTGAAAAAACAAATGTTTGAAAGAGACAAAGCTAAGAAAGTAGCTTCGAAATTTTCATCTGATGCAAATTGGGCTAACTACAAACTTTTGAAAAACAATGTTAACTATGCTGTTAAGACAGCGAAAACAGAATATTATAACTGTTATTTCAAAGAAAACTATGGCAATATCAGAAACACTTAGAAGGGAATCAACAAAATAATGGTAAATGAGCCTAAGACCACCAAAATAAATAAACTTGAAATAGGGAGTGATACATATAATACCCCTAGTGATATCAGTGCTACTTTAAACAAACATTTCTCAGAAATTGGACCATCTTTAGCCTCGAAGATCCCTAATACACCTTCTGATTTTAAAGATTATATCACTCCTTCAAAACATATTTTCAATTTAGAACATACATCAAGTGATATAATATTAAACTTAATTAACAAATTACCCACTAAAAAAGCCAGTGGGCTTGATAATATATCTACTTGCCTATTCAAGGAAGCAGCACCTGTAGTTATCCAGTCATTAACTTTTATAATTAATCTCTCAATCACTTCTGGAATTTTCCCAAATAAATGGAAACTGGCAAGAGTCTCGCCAATTTTCAAAGATGAAAACAGGGCTGATCCTAAAAACTACAGACCAATTTCGGTCTTATCTGTTGTAAGTAAACTGATTGAAAAAATTGTTTTCAATCAGCTTTATGCTTACTTAAATGAAAATAAGCTGTCGACTGAATCACAATCAGGATTTAGGCCTATGTTTTCAACAGAAACAACCTTACTTGAAACTACAAATGAATGGTACAGAAATATTGATGACAACCTCTTAAATGGTGTAATATTTCTGGACCTAAAAAAAGCTGAATCATATCTTACTGAACGAAAGCAGAAAACCCTGGTTAATGGAGTACTGTCAGATGTTTGTACACTAAATTGTGGAATACCACAAGGATCTATTTTGGGCCCCTTGCTATTTATTCTGTATATAAATGATCTCCCTTCATGTAATTTGTTTTCCAAACCAAGAATGTATGCTGATGATACCACCTTGACCTCAGCTGCTGAGGATGTTAATCTCCTCAATTTTCAAATGAACCATGATATGAATATAAAAAGGTAAATAAATCAACCTTAAATGTTGGGAAAACCAAGTACATGCTGATAGGGAGTCAGTTTATGCTTTCTCAGGTACCAAACGATTTTAAAATACAAGTAAACAATGTACCCCTAAAAAGAGAGACGACTTATAAATCTCTTGGGGTTCATATAGATGAAAATCTAACTTGGAACTCACATATAGATATAGTTTCTAAAAAAATATCTGTGGGTCTTGCAGTCTTGAAACGTATATTAGGCTCTACTATACCTTTTGAAACTCGACTAAATATGTACAAAGCACTGATCTTACCATACTTTGACTATTGCAGCTCTGTATGGGGCAACATTGGTAAAGGTCTATCTGAGAGACTCCAAAAATTGCAAAATAGGGCTGCTAGGATAATTACGCTCTCAAATTATGAGGTACATTCTAGTGACTTATTGCATGATCTGCGCTGGGAAAAACTAGAATATAGGAGAAGTGTGCAACTTGCTGTGTTGATGTTTAAAATCTACAGCAACCTTTCTCCATTGGACTTGAGAACGATATTTAGCAATACATCTAGTGTACATTCCTACAACCTGAGAAATTCTGAAATTAACTTACATATTCCTAGATATAAGTCAGAGAAAGGAAAATGTAGCTTTCACTACAGGGGGTCTGTCCTCTGGAATAAAATCCCTACAGAGGTTAGAGATCAGACAAACGTAAAGGCATTTAAACTAGGATTTTTAAATTTAGAAAACACTTTGTAAACTATTTTGACTTCTTATTACGTTGAACTTTTTAATATACCTGTATATACATTATATTTATTAGTGTAGTTAGTGGACTTTTTATTTACAAGCATTTATATGTATTTTATATTATTGTAACACGGCTCTCTGGAACACCATGTAAAATGAAGCGATACCGTGTTTTTTAAATAAAGATTATGAGGATTATGATGATGATGACTATTCATGCACATCTTATCACAGTTCTCAACAGTACGAGCCACTGGTCCTGGCTAAAGTAGATGTAATTCATAGCTATAGTGTTACATAAACTATAACTTGGTCGGACACCTGGCCAATGGCCCAATACAACGTTCATGTGACCTGAATAGACTTTACCCACTAGGACGTTTCGTAGCTAATTTAACTACTAATACCAGAATGCTTTGCCAGTATTATCTATCTATTTAGCCAGGAATTTGACAAAGCAGTGGGTGGTAAAAGTTAAATAACGCCATGAAACGTCATAATGCAAAGGTCTATTCCACCTGGATCAGACCAAATTCCGGCAGTGTTTTTAGGTCAGACAATTTTATTGCGTAAAGAAAATATCTTTTCCTGACAATTTGGGTTTCAAAAATGTTATGCCATAAATAAACAGTGTATTTTTGGTTTACAAAATTCAAATTTCTGTCAGTTACAATTTTTCGAAAATCTGAAAATTTTTCCAAACGAAAATCAGAAACATTGTGATTGCCATATTGTTAACAATAATCCCATCAACATTCATGTTGGTCAATATTACTGTGTATACTTTAGCTTGTATGGTCTGCAAAACATTACTTAAAATTAGAGTTTCACACTAAACCACAAACGGCAATATTCAAATCGCCATCTGAAGTGAACAGTTGGCTGTTAGGACAATTTTTACATAGGAATGAAATATGAATTACCTATAGAGCCGTCGAAAATGTGTATAAATAACCTTACAACGCGATTTCCAAGTAGCAGTTTGCCGTAAAGTCAATCCAAAACTCTCTAATAATACTAGAACCTGAAGGAGTGTGGGCGACAGATAAAATTTGAAAATGGTCCATCGGAGAACTTTTGAACGTTATTTTAGGCCCTGAGCACTGATTTGTAGCCTAAATGTAAATAACATACCATACTGTAATCGCCTAATAAACCCACAATTAATTAAAACTACATTTATATACTGAAATTTAATATAAGTACTTGAATAGCTTAACCCGATTGTGATGGTAGCAATATATAAAATGTGAAACTCTAAAGACCTTTGCGCAGACAACAATGAAGGTGAAGCATCGCATGAAAATGCTGTTTGAATATTAAATAATATATAAATGAATGCCCAAATATTGTTTTGTAGTGTGGTGGTAAGAAAATTATATTTCCAGCATACTTAAACAAGTTGACAGTAACAAACGAATGGTTTTATTGGTTTACCTAAACTATAAAACTACACGTCAAAAATTGTCATTCACTTAAACATGAAAATTATGCTTTTCTGGTTTGAAAGAACATTTAAAATAAAAAAGTATTACTTATTTTGCAGCTTTTGGTCTGTTTGCTTTGTTTTTTTAGTTATTTCAATTGTTTTATGTAAATGACACATGTTAAGACCAAGACAAAAAGCATTTAATTTATTTTTTAAACGTTTCCGTTAATATTTGAACCATCATCACTAATCTAATTACAATTCAGCGTGAAAGGATTTATATTACATAAAAAGGAAGTAAATAGACGTATTGAAAACATTTTTCCCTTTAAAGAATAAAGATCATTCCTCCACATGTGTTTATCTGTCATTTATATAGCTGCAGTGCTACTTATATTGGTAAAAATGCTCACCATTTTATCGTTCGACAGAGAGAGAGATTTAGGTGATAATAAGAAAGGAGAAAATTAAAGGTCATGCTTTGGTCATTAGATACCATCATTTCCAAACTGGTCACGCCCTGACCTTTGAGGATTCTTCTATAATACGTACATTATAGATCAACTAACAAGCTTCACCTTTTCATTCATGAGAGTCTTTTGTCCACCGTTATTCTCTGTCACTTAAACTATCGTCTATTTCTATTTGTATATTTCCATAATTAATTTCCATTGTTAACTGTTCATGTTATGGTATATTAACTTCCTCTTTATCTAATATAAAAGATTGCACGCTTATTCGTATTTAGATTAATGATGATGGTTCAAGCATTCATATTGTTTTCCAACATTATATAATAAAGTATTGATTTTCTTAGAGGGTTTAATTACATAATACTGCCGTATCCGACACTATAATAATAATATATTGTAAGGACACAGTATGTACTTCTCATTTATCACAACTAACTTTACAACTTTTTTAGGAGCTGATGACAAAACTAAAGGAGGAAACAGACATCAAGGACTCTTCATCAATTTACTTTGCTAAAATTGAGAGCTGTACCACTGAGGATCTAAGTGGCAGAGATAAGGCAATCACGAAGAATGTCAGAGGATTGAAATTTCCAATTAAACTGTTCTCTGTAGATACCCTTAAAATCATTGACGGTGAGTATTTATTTATTTGTTAACACTTTTATATTTTTTGGTAAGACTTTATTTACAAACGGTTACACAAAATAGCATATATGCATAATGTATGTACATGTACTTGTAACTGTCACACTTTGAAAGATAAATGTAAGTTAGTCTGTTCAATAAATGCCCTTATTTAAATTCTTTCACACTACTGCATCAAATGCTCAATAGAAATAACTAATCTCAAATAAAAAGTACAAAAATACCATTTTTTTAACTTTTATGCAAGTATAATTTATCATTATATATTCAAACTTCTTTCACATTCCTCACTGGTCAATGCACTGCAGTTAATTTTCAATGTCCGAGCAACATCTGTCGGGAGGAGTCCAGAAAAAAACGATGTTGATAAAATTCATTATACAATGTTAATCGCGAGACTTTACTACTATTTGAACACTAAACTTGATCTGGATAATTATTTATGTCGTGCTCTTCCTCATCTAATTGTTTATTATTTTTTAAATTATTGTTCACTATTTTAAAGAGGACTACCTTGAAATAATTGCATTAAAACTAATAATTTTATAAGCACCTGACAGTCTTTAATTGACTAAAAATATATGCACCTCAGTCTCTTTTATGCACCACCACCCACAAGCTAATTTGTATACTGACACCTCTCTTATGAAATCATGAACTTCAGTAAATATATCTTGCGATGCACACAGTAATTAATCTTTAACATGTTTTGCTATAATAGTAACATAGCTACTCTTAATTTTTAAAACAGTGGTTCTTTTTTTTATTAACCATAGTGAATGGGCATATTTTTTTAGATAATTCTAAAAATAACTGTTTGGAACTTAAGGTTATATAAATAAATACCATAAAGCAAAATTGTTTTAATATTTTACTTTTTTATAAGCTAATAATAAATTAGATAACTGATAATTGTATTAAGGGATGTACAGGTAGTATGAGATAGGGCATTGTAGGGAAGTGATGCTAAAAACATTTTTTAAATAATTATTTAGTAATAATTATTGCTGGTTTTCAGAAATTTGTAAAACAGAGCTGCATTGCCACCTATGTCCATCAGTAAGCGAATCACAAGATATGAATGTATGTGATAAAATTATATCATCAGATGTACAAGACACTATTCTTAACCTTGAAAGAGAGCTTGTCATTATGTCAAAAGGTAAAGATCAAACAGTAAACCTGTCAAATTATT
Organism: Chrysogorgia sp. JL179-B06; assembly: GCA_035772405.1. Classification (NCBI taxonomy): domain Eukaryota; kingdom Metazoa; phylum Cnidaria; class Anthozoa; order Scleralcyonacea; family Chrysogorgiidae; genus Chrysogorgia; species Chrysogorgia sp. JL179-B06. Next base: position 2,515,371 of record JAYKKM010000263.1, read on the forward strand.
TGAATATAAAATATTTGATGGGTATAGATGAAATAACACGATTCACATTCATTAGATTTTACAAGACTAACTGAAAATGAGGAAGATGATTCCCTTAGTGATGACACTGATACATTACAACTGTAAGTCAAAAATGTATACTCAGTACGCACACACACATAACACTGAACTATTTGTAGTTGTATACTATTAACTTACGATGTATATATTTATTTATTGTGATACAGTAGTACATGCAAGTTTCAAAATTTCCTATTTTCAACATATCCATTGTCTTTTTGCAGTAATAATCAATTAACCCATTCACTCTCGACTTTCCAGGAACTAGACAGTGTATTTAATAATAAACTATGGGAGTGAAAGGGTTAATCAATGTGTCATTACATATATATTACATACAAACTCCTACAACCTGTTTTCTGACAAAGACTCTTTAAGGACCAAGTTGAAAGCTCAAACTTTATTTAAACTAAATCCAGAGAACACAATTAAAAAAAATTGTTCTAACAAACATTATGCTTGGATAACAAATAATATTCAAATCAGCTGTTGTTGTCTAGTGGTTACCACATATGTCTATGAGCTTGGAGACACAGGTTCATATCCTGGGTCGGACCTCCCTGCAGGGTCTTAAAAATAATTGAGGAGAAAGTGCTGCCTTTGCAATAATATCAGCAAATGGTAAGACTTTCGGGTCTTCTCAGATAACGACCTTAAATCGTAGGCCCTCGGAACCCCTGTAATTGGACTTCTAGCCTGTTGGGTTATTCCGTTCACCTAAGAGTGATAAATCTAATAAACTAAACTAAACATATAAGGTACATCTACTAGAATACTGTATATATATATAAAGCTTTAAAGTGCCTATAATGTCTGTGGGGATTTGACATATTTGTAATCTATTGATTCTACTGAGATAAATTGTAATATATCTTGTCAGCTGAAAATTTCATCTTCATAGACTTTTTGCTGTTAAAGTTGATGGAACTGATGTCATAGCAGACATCTGTCTACATGTACATGAAAACCTCTTTACAGATGCCCGCTATGACTTCATTTCTGTCAACTTTAACAGCAAAAAGTCTACAAAGATGAAATTTTCAGCTGACAAGATACTGTATATTACAAATATGTTAAATCTCCACAGACGTTATAGGCACTTTAAAAAATTCTCACTACTGTAGTTAGTTAACCTGATAAAGGGGCAGACTGCCGTGAAATATATTATTAAAAGTTGGTTGTAAGTCTTCTTAATTGAACAAATGGAGATGAAAGACTCAACAAATTTGACTAGGCATATGTATTACTATTTAATTTCGTACCACAATATGTGGCACTCTTCAGATAAAAAAGCCTAATGACTAACAGCTAAAACTAACAATATTTTGTACAAACAGATACAGTAAGACCTTAATCCTATTTACATATAAAATTTTTATCTATTGTCTCTGACTCATTTCATATAATGTATATATAAGTAAACTAGTCCAGCAGCCAAACGCTTCTTTTCTACATAAGCTTGCAAATGCTTCCATACAATGTTTTTTGGCATATTATAGTATTGGGTATCGTGTTTAATAATCTGCTTGATGACACCCCATCACATTTGGGCGTTAAGAGAAATCAAGCGTTTATTTTCGCCTTCATGGAATCAGTCTTCCGCATAGAATAGGCTACCTGTGGTGAATATTGCATAGGCGACATTTTTCACAAAAGTGACTACTTGAGCTGCACAATTAAGTATTATCAAGGAAACAACTAAAAATGATGCAAACAACACCTGGAATTTACTGAATAACAACATCTGGTCTGTAGACTAGTGCCCAGGACCCACACGTTTTACCATTCAAGATGGCTGCCTGCTTGCTGCTCTGTCGAAACTGTAAGTATTTCTACTGAAAAGAGGCTAATACCTTGACTCAAAATCGTATAGTTTATTAATTTGTGCTATAGAATGGAAGATTTCATTAATTTAACTTTTTCTGGAATGTCATTTTCACGTTTATTTAGCTTTTATTGAGCTAGAATCGCTACTTCTTAAACGCTCGACACAAAAAAGCGAAATAGAATGCACATTCAGTTTCAGTTTATTTGTTTGCCCGGTAATGATAAATATTTCGTTGTATAATATAATACTAGATCCAAGGAAGCCCAAAGAAGCCATTTATTTTTTAACTTTTATTTAATACTGTGTAAGTTCTTATTTAATACTGTGACCCTGCGATGCACTGACCACTGAGCTACAGAGACATTGTGGAGAGCTTGGTCACGAGTTCTGTGACCTGGCATTACCACCACTATATATACAGAACTTGTGACTAGGGTCTCGGCAACGGGCTCCGTGGCTCAGTGGTCAGAGCACTGCACTAGCATCGCAGGGTCAATTCCAGCCAGAAGGCCTTGAAGTAGCATTTTTCGCAATTGTTCCCGGTTTGGAATGTATATATTCCAATACTCGAAATTTTCCTTCACCATAAATCCTTGGAACATGTAGTTTAATCGAGTGAAATGCCAAATATTACTGTAGTCTACCATTCGTCCAGTACTAGAAACTACGTAGAATTCTGCATTGTGTGATTTGTTGGAGTTCTTTATACTTGCAGAGAATTTAGCAAGGGTTTTAAGCAGTTGATCGGAGTGGTACCGATACAGCTTTATCGATGTCAACTTGTGAAAAAATCGCGTTGTTCCAGGAGACGGAAGCACGCTGTGTCGATAATAAATTACATGGTTTGACCATGAACTTCAAGGTTTACGAATGAATGTTTCGAACAGTCTGCAGAATTCTCAATACAGAAATTATATTCTTTGCTTGAGGTGTCATCCTTTGTTATGGTGTCAACAACTTTCACTGTTGGGTGATGCTGGTTTCGCGGTCGGTTCCCACGGTATTGGTAACCTTGTTTCTTTGATGATTTACACGGGGATATGTTCCATTGCAAAAATAACAAAATCTCTTCGTTTTGTTGTTTTGACTGTTGTTATCGCGCTTCGATGCTTTGTTGTGATGTGCGACTTGTTTTAGTTGATTTATGCGTTCGTGTTTGTTGTCTTCCATGCCGTTCGTAAGTTCGTTAGAAAGTTCGCATGCTCGGCCAAGATCTAGGAGTTGTTGGAGATCCATTGGTTCTCTCAAAGCTTGTCTCCTTAGGTGTTGCGAGGAGCAATTTTGAACAACCTGTATTTTTATCTCACGATCAAGGTAGGTAAATTCATACATCATAGCTAAATGTCTCAACCGCGTGTAGAAACTATCAAGATTTTCGTCTTGATGCTGACTCTCTGTCGGAAGTTGTGAATCTCGAATTCGATATTATTTTTGGGCGAGAAATACGCTGTTAACGCTTTCATGGCTTTGTTGAAATCATCGTCTGATAATTTTTGGTCATGTCAGTGATTTAAATATATCGTAGACTTCTTGTCCAGCCAGACGAAGAAGCAATGCGCGCTTTCGGTTCTTCGTAATATCCATTGCAACCACTATATTAATACCAGCTTTGCCAGTATTATCTATCTATTTAACCAGGAATTTGACAAATCAGTTGGTGGTAAAAGTTAAATAACGCCATGAAACGTCATAATGGAAAGGTCTATTCCACCCAGATCAGACCAAATTCCGGCAGTGTTGTTAGGTCAGACAATTTTATTGCGTTAAAAAAGTATATTTTCCTGACAATTTGGGTTCCAAAAATTTTACGAAATTCAAATTTCTGTCAGTTACAATTTTTCGAAAATCTGAAAATTTTTCCAAACAAAAATCAGAAACATTGTCATTGCCATATTGTTAAAAATAATCCCATCAACATTTATGTTGGTCAATATTACTGTGCATACTTTAGCTTGTATGGTCTGCAAAACATTGCTTAAAATTAGAGTTTCACACTAAACCACAAACGGCAATATTCAAATCGCCATCTGAAGTGAACAGTTGGCTGTTAGGACAATTTTTACATTATGAATGAAATATGAATTACCTATGGAGCCATCGAAAATGTGCATAAATAACCTTACAAACGCGATTTCCAAGTAGCAGTTTGCCGTGAAGTCAATCTAAAACTCTCTAATAACAACCTGAAGGAGTGCGGGCTACAGATCAAATTTGAAAATGGTCCATCGGAGAACTTTTGAACGTTATTTTAGGCCCTGAGCACTGATTTGTAGCCTAAATGTAAATAACATACCATACTGTAATCGCCTAATAAACCCACAATTAATTAAAACTACATTTATATACTGAAATTTAATATAGGTACTTGAATGGCTTAACCCGATTGTGACGGTAGCAATAAACGAAGACTACTTCCCAGCCATTGGTATAAAATGTGAAACTCTAAAGACCTTCAAGTTGACAGTAACAAACAAATGGTTTTATTGGTTTACCTATAAACTATAAAACTACACGTCAAATTGTTTATGCCTTGGTTTTTGTTAAACTACTCGTGGCACTGAGACATTTTCATTGCAATAATTGCGTTCTTAGTCTATACCACCAAAAAAACGCTGTAGTTATTTTTCCATGATGCCAAAGTGAGGCTTGTGATAACAAATGGGAATATACAGTACTGTGCATGCAATTACAATAACTCAGTCATTCACTTAAAGTGCCTATCCGACCAAATGGGACTTTACATTTTTAGAATCTTTGTGATGCGTAGACATGTAAAATCGAAAACAAATTCAAAATCGAGGTTTTTTTCGCCACGTTATAGCCGATTTAAATTTGAAAATTTCAAATTTTAACGGCAAAAAGTTATTCAAACCGCGAAGGCTGGTAACCACTACGTCACAATAGGAACATACATCTCGCCTTCCTTAGAGTGTTTAACTGTAAATACAGTCATCTTCCGTAGTATTCACTGGATTTCCATGCTTTACAACGCGTAAAATGGACTCCTTAAGTTCAGACACTGAGACTGAAAGTTACCAAACTGATGACTCTGAGTGGAACTATGTTCCTGGACCTGGTATCATCAGCGAACCAACTGAAATAGAGGCATCTGTAAGCGAAGCTATGGCAATGGACGATCATGATGAACCGGAACTTGGTCCGTACGCTGATGAACCAGTTGCTGATGAACAATGGCTAGCTGAATACACGGAAAATAAACAAAGCTATGAAGAGCGTCTGAAAGTGTTGCAAAAGAGACTCGATGGAAAGGAAGAAGTGCGTAAATGGTGAGTGGGTGCAGTGAGAATGTAGTATATTTAATAAACACTTGTTAACGAAATGTGAGCATTATTTTGTGAACCTTTGTTTACTCTGAATGTCATTTAATATTATGTTTTCATTTTAATGATCAGGTGTAGATGTGGTAACTGTGAAGTCCAACTTCTTCAAAATGCGAAGGAGTGTCAGTGCTGTATGGAAATAGATGAGTGTATGGCATCGTTAAGTAGTGAGATTGTGTTGCAAGAAGTGGAGAGCCCACCATCGTGTGTAACGAAACATCCTGGTTTCGACACTGTTTGTTTGAACAAGTGGTCACTTCGTTTAGCTGCAGCAAAATTGTGTACCAGACAGAAGCAAGAGTATCGCCAAACCAGTACAGAAGATAGGTAGGTGAAAATTAATTTATAGTTTAGTTTATATCTCCCAGCTCAGACATTTAACAACTGATTTTTCTAGAGCTCTTTAACAACTGATTTTGCTGGGTTTTTACTATTTGAACATCTCACTAAAGTTTGAATGTGAATTTGTAGGTTTTTTCGTAGCACAGCTTACAGATGCTTCATATGGCTTGTTTATGGAAGTCTGGGAAATAGGAGGTATCCCTTACCAGCGTGTGCTTACCACAAGATCAGAGAACGATTTGTTCCCAGTGTAGAAGACAAATTTGTTGGATTTGTGGATGAGGACAGTTCGTGACTCTATTTACCAAATCAATTTACAATATATACAGTATCGTACATAATATTGTAAATTGCTTTGGTAAATAGTCACTTTCAGCATATTATGTAGGGTGAACATATAAATACAGTAATATAAATTGGCTAGTTGTGTTATTTCTTGGGCAGTCTAGCACATTTTTGTGTCCTTTCATTAAATTTTTGCACACAGAGCAACGTGGAGGTGCTCTTTGTGATGCCAAACTGGACGCTGCTCTTGCAGCCTGTTCCTGAGCCAGTACTTCCAACACTAAAAATATTTTTAAAAATAAAATATATATTATATAGTGTTTGAATTAAAAACTGAGGAATGACATTATAATATGAAACTACATGTATACATGGTGTTGTTGGTTGAACATTTTCCACAACCAGGTTTTTTCTTGTTTCCCTTTTACTGATGGCCACCTGCTTTGGTTCCTTTACAAGCATTGTGTTCATTGGAGCTGGTGTCAACTGTTGTAACTTCGTACAGGCATCTTGAAGAGTATTGTTGGAACAGGCTGTTAAATATATCTGGTATATCTCTTCAACATATACTAATTAAATAAAATAGGGGAAAGAGAGATTTTAACATTAAAATAAAATGAAAAATGTTTACATCAAAGTTTCCCTACCAAAGTTTTGGTTAACTTTAACATCTCTCACTGTGGCCTCTCCATTTTTGAATTTGGGGTTAGTGAATGGGCATATTGTTTTAGATAATTCTAAAAATAACTGTTTGGAACTTAAGGTTATATAAATAAATACTATAAAGCACAATTGTTTTAATATTTTACTTTTTTATAAACTAATAATAAATTAGATAACTGATAATTGTATTAAGGGATGTACAGGTAGTATGAGATAGGGCATTATAGGGAAGTGATGCTAAAAACATTTTTTAAATAATTATTTAGTAATAATTATTGCTGGTTTTCAGAAATTTGTAAAACAGAGCTGCATTGCCACCTATGGCCATCAGTAAGCGAATCACAAGATATGAATGTATGTGATAAAATTATATCGTCAGATGTACAAGACACTATTCTTAACCTTGAAAGAGAGCTTGTCATTATGTCAAAAGGTAAAGATCAAACAGTAAACCTGTCAAATTATTTTAATATAAAATATTTGATGGGTATAGATGAAATAACACGATTCACATTTATTAGATTTTACAAGAAGACTAACTGAAAATGAGGAAGATGATTCCCTTAGTGACGACACTGATGACATTACAACTGTAAGTCAAAAATGTATAC